>JAOXJK010000032.1:2786000-2800474 GCA_025774025.1 Xenus cinereus
CCTCTGAAGCATATCGTGACATTATGCCTGTTCTACGCTCACTCTGGTAGGCAGAGGTATGTTGGTTCTTAACAAAGAAACTGTAAGGAAAATGCAAAAAAAATCCCCAAAGTCAAACTCTATGATTATACTACACATCTCTTGTTAGTCCAAACAACAAATGTTACTTCTGCTATAAAGGAATTGTTGGGAACGTAGTTTATTTTCACAGCCTCTCATCCCAGTCAGGTTTTCACCAAGCTTTCCGTGTGTACAATCAGTTTAACATATTCAGCCCACGATGACTGACAATTTTAAGATGCACTTAAAAAGCGCTAGTACTTGAATCCTACCTGTTATGCTGCATAGTAACCTCAGGGTGGGCGTGTCGCCTCCATAACCATTCATGAGCCCATCGGTGGAGGCCTTGGGGACAGGAATCGTCATCGTGATGGGTTTATGGAACTTCCTTCTCCTGGGCTCCAGTGTGACTATGGGACTGAAGGTAGCCTTGTTGCCTAAAATCTTCTTTATAAGTTCAGTATGCATAGGTTGAGCCTTTCCACAGCAAAAGACAAAAACAGAGTAGTTACTTGCTTAATGACTATGTAAAGAATGGGGTCTGTATATTGCCACGTAATCCTTAAGCTTTTACACTAAATGGCACAATTTCCTGTGAAAATCTGCAGACAGAAGAACTGACTGCCAGAGAGAAGGGGAGACCTTGCTTTTTCAACTTTCCCACACCTTCCTCCTCTTCCTATGCCCCTTCTTGGTGCTTTACAACATTAATTTCATTTGCTACTTAACCAGTAGCAAATGATTTCCTTGTAACTTTTTTTATTATTTTTGATTTCGTTAGAAAAAGCAGTGAGCTATTCTAGTGAGCTATTCTATTAAGCTATTCAGCTATTCACAAGGGATGTCAACACGCACAGTCTCTTGGCCAAGGTAAGCTGTGGATGCATGCAGCAGGAGGAGAGAATAGAGGCAGGGGAAAGACTCATCCCTTTTTCAGTACTGAAATGCTAGGCTGCCTTATTTCATGCTGAGAATCTGTCCATTTGACCTAGTTATTACAGCACTTTGTAGTTCTCTGACGCTTTCCATAAGAAATATTTAAGATTTTGTTCTATGCCCTACACTAATATCACCATCACCACCAAAATTAGGTGCTTTTCCCAAGATGATATAAACGGTTCACTAACAGGAATCTGAATTAACTAGAATACCCAAAGCTTTACCACTTGCTTTGACTTTTGCATGTTGGGTTTTTTTTTTTTAAATAATTTAAATAATTATTATTACTAGAAGCATTCTATACAACAATATACAATTTGATAAGCTGAATATGTTGGTTCTTCATTCAAATAAGGTGATTTTACACTAAGACAAAAAAAAATTAAGCCTTGTAATTGTTTCATTGTACCTGGAGGCCAACACGAATCCGTTTGGTGAGAGCGCCTTCTGGGAAGACTGCCTGCACTTGTGGTACCACCGTGCTGCTCAGCACCCCTCCCTCAGGGCCGATGAGGTTGCTGTCCTGTTTGATCCGGGAAACCACTGCAAAGTACTGAGGGAAATCTCGGGTGATGATGCGGCAGATACGTTTCTTCTCAAGTTCCTCCGGAGTGTCAAGTACTGAGGCCAAAAGAGAAGAAGGTCAGAAGACAGGAATTTCATAGAAACAGTACTGTGAACTTCAAAATGCATTCAAACTTTTCACAGTTCAATTGCAATTTATAGAAGCATTTTATCTAGAAATTGAAGGGGAAAAGGAAACATAACCCAGTATTTTAAGCTCAGCTAAAACAGAGTAATCAAGAAAGGAACCGACAGACAGAACAACTGAAGGGAGCTTAAGACAGCAAACTGAGAACACGTTAACAACATCCCCCAAATCAGCAGGCAGATGAACAAAGGGAACTGTCCAATTCCCTTTCTACTTCCCATGTTTACACTATGGCCTTGAGTACCTTTAAGAAAACTAAACTCCAAATCAAAAAAAGTATCAAAGTATGAATTCAGCTTTAAGTATGTGAGTCGGCTTGTTTAGTTTGTTTTGGTTTTTTTTAAAGTCGTCAGAACTAATAACAAATTCTGCAGAAACTAGACAGCCCAAGGCCACTCTGTTCTCTCAGAAAACAAGAGTACCCATGACTGACATTCCCTCCCACACATGTAGCTGCTCGGAAAGGATTAGTATGATAATTGCCTTGTTTTGGAAAGATGTTTGCTATGGAAGCTTTTCGTTTAACACTCTGAAAAAGAGCAGTAGAAAACAGAAGTCTAGCATCTATTCTCAACTTCGTGACAGTAGATTTTGTTTTGTGCCACGACTTCCGCAGAGTACACAAGGGAAGTAAACACAAGTACCCAGTGCTTCTGCTCCTGTACTGAGAACGTGATTATGCTCCAGTGTGCCTGAAATGAAGTATCTGGAGAATGTAGTGCCAGAAATTCTAGGGCGGACCAAACATGAGGTGCTAAACAGAATAAATGGTAAAAAGCTATTACCCTCAGCTACAGAAGTAATGCAGGAGCAGAATTAAAAAAACAAAAGTGACACTGGATACCTTCATCCATCCCATTCAAGATTTCATTCAGCTCATCCTCAGTGTATTCACAGAAATGCTCTTTCCAGCTGTCCCCGTTCTCACTGCGCAGGATCACCAGCTCTCTCTCTTTCCCACGCAGAGCAGCAAAATGGGGAATCTCCACAATCACAGGCCTGGCACAGCAACACAGCGCATTAAGTGCATACGGGAGAGAGGAAGAAACAGGATTAACAGCAACTCTATTCAGTCTGCTACAAAGTGACCTGGAATTCTGCCTATTGCACTGGAATATTTTGACATAATCCTAAACTAGTAGGTCACTAACACATCCTAGATTTTTACAGGGACCCAGTAAATGCTGAAGAACAGATTAAAAAGTGCATTCACCTCTTTCCACAGTGTGAATGATATTTGTTAAGATAATAGTACTTAGCTAGAAATTTGGTAACTGTTTCACAAATTCATGAAACACTCATGCTCATTTTAGTTGTCACTACTGTCTGGGTTAACCTGTGCAACTTCATTTCAAAGAGAATCTACTGTAACATATATGAACAGTGGGACAAATTCTGATCTCACTTATACTAGTGCAAATCAGAATAATTTCATTGCAATCAGTGGTCAATTGTGTCCTGTGCCAATTTTACTTTATGGTAATTCTATATGTTCCAATGAATTTATTCCTGATTTACACTCTAGGAGAGACAAAGGAGGTCTGAGGACATCATCTGGGTTTCTACTTCAGTATAGGAGATAAGAATTTGCCTTGTTGCCTGACAAGCAGATGTCAATATATGTATCATTCCAGATATATATACACACACATACAACATATATGTGTACATATAATATATCTATATTTATATACACATATACATACATACTCCTAGAAATAAGAGAGCAAATACAAATATATTTGTACATACACTTCTCTAATTAGAGGACTCAGGTTACCACGTACATAGTAAATGTCATGTGTCTATTATACTGGTGGTATCCAACATATAACTTATTGATTAATCATTCCTTGATACAAAAAACATCTTAAAATTTACAGTAGATTCCTTTTTTTGTCCCAATCCAGGTTGCTTTGCTACAGACATCAAGCACATAACTAGGAAGATTTCATGCCAAAACAAAAATGAAGGCCACAGTACTTTAAGAAAAAGATACAAACATACCACCAAACAAAAACACAGACCACAAGGGTTGAAAAATGGTCCACTAAGGGTTAGGTGTACAAAATTTCAAATGATAGAAAGGGACAATATCATGGGCATAATGACATAAAAAAATCATATTGCAGGAGGAGGAGAAGAATGGGGAGGTCAGCATCCATCAATTTGTTTCAAGTCTCTCCTACCCAAGGAATTTGGTCCCAGGAGGCCCCAGCTGAAGGATTCGGCTGACCAAGCTTTCTCCCTCATTAAGTGGGGGAGGAGCCGTAGGCAGATGAAGTTTACTGAGTACATCCAAAGCAGCAGTGAAAGAAAGAACATAAATAAACTTTATGTATTTTTTGTGCCAGAACGTCAGTGCCACCGTCTGGTCCACAGAGTGGAATTAGGCTGTACGCTGAATAAGGTTCCGTCCTAACGATGACAATTTGGTGACCAAAATCAGCAAAGTTAGTTTTGTTAATTTAGGGTCTTTTCTTGCTTATGGGAAGACAAGGGGAGTTTTGGCAGTGAACCCAATGGGAACAGGATTTGGACCTTGGAATGCACCTCTGCAAACAGTACAGTGATTTCCTGATTTCACTGCCAGTACGATACCTAGGAAAATGCTTGCAGCAAGGGTACAAAGATCTGAGAAAGAATAAACCTGTGCTATTTCCTGGTCTTTCAGGTGAGACGTTCTCATTAGATAGAGAAACCATTAAAAAGAAAATGGGAGACATACTTAAGGTCCATTTGTGTGTGACAAAAGATGATGGGAAGACTGAATATGACAGCACAATATTTCTTGTGCTCTTTAGATTTCAGAACTGCTCTTGCTTTTTTACCAGATTGGAGCAACAGTGAAATAGCCAAACCATGTCTGGGGTATGTTCTCTTTTCACACTCCATTTAAAAGCAGTAGGTAGTTAAAAACTACTAAGCAACATTTTTCTCTCCCTAAGCTCAAACTTTTAGAAAAAGCACTAAGAAAGATACTGGCTCTGATGACTGCCTGTTAAAATAGGATTTTAAAGCAACTGATTTGTTTTGAGATGGATTTAAACTATTGTTGTTTACAGAGTCACTTTTTTTACAATTTCTGAATGAAGGTATTTATTGTAATAGAAGGGGTTCCTTCAATCATCCACTTTTGGATGCCACAGTTGATAGGGAGAACAGTTGGTAAAACAAATAAAAAAAGTGTTGACAACTGCTGCTTTCAGCTGAAAATCACTAAAACAAGCTCAGCAGCAGCCACAAATCTGATCTTTCTATGGGTTTTGCAGCATAGGACAAAAGAAAAGGCCAATAGATTCCAAGGTTGTCCTATTGCTCAATTTAGCAATATCAACCCCGGAAAAATCAAAGGCACTGTGCTTCCCCGATAGTCCAAATTACTGATAACACAAGTCTCTGAAATAAGCAGCTGTAACTTGTGTTGTATACGTAGCAGGCTTTACATTTGGGTTTTAGATCAGTGCTGTGCTATTCATGCCTTGTAGGTAGATTATTTAAATATAGTATGAACTGCATTTTCTGGCTCCCAAGGGGTCTTTTCCCACTATAATATCACAACACTGAGTAATAGTTATATCCAAGGAAGCACATTAACCTTAGCGCTAGTGGTTAAAATACCCATTTTCAAAGGAAAAGGCATAAAAGCTTTGTGAATTGTTAACTACCAACTTATTAGTATTTCACACGACCAGTCTGTTACCATAGATTACAAACACCTTTTTTTTTTCTGTTCAAGTCTTGAAAAAGGAACCACTTCAGTGCAACTTGCAAACAGATGACTGTAGACCGAACATTTTCCTTTAGGCCATATGGCACCCCTTACCCAAGAAACTGAGCACCAGAAGGTCCAACTTCAATCAGGCGGCTGGCCAGACCTTCGCCTTCCACCATGGGAGGCATGGTGGCCAGACGGTGGCGTTTCACCAACCGGCAAGTCACTCGTGTTGGAGCAGTGCACTTCCGTGGAGGGATAATGATTCGTAGTCCGTTATGTCTGCAGCCTCTCATGGCACCCCCACGAGCATCCACCATGAAACTAACTAGGAAGCTGCAAAATCAGGGGAGGGGAAATTAGATACAAAACATATCGGAATTACTTTTGGTTATGTTCCAAATACGTTAACAAACTACATATGCAAATATAGCTCTTTCTCAAGATGTACAATTAGAAAAAGCCTTTCTCCCATGTGAAGCACCAAATCTTGCTCAGAAAATTTATTAATTTAACTGACAACTTCTATCTAAGAGTTCTTCACGGAAAGTCTTATTTTACAGTGCTGCTGTTGGTAAACATACCAGCAGTCAATAATACATGTGAGCATGTGTGTATGTACCTAATAGAGACAAAGCCAAGGGCAAATTCCACTACTCTGTACCCGCTAGCATCTATATTGTAAAATTGGCACTCTTTAAATACTTCACCAGCAAGTACATCTAATCGAAGAAAATGATTTATGACTCAAGAATATAAAGCCAATTCTGATTGGAGGAGTTGTTGAGGGTTTTTTAGGTCATTTATATGATTTTCTACTTATTTGATAAACTATAATTTCTAACAAAAAAGGGGTTGGATTAAAAAAAAAATCAAATTTCATTCTGGAGTGCATGGATGCAATTTTTAATACATTGGTGGAGCTAGTACCTATTTATATTAAAAAAAAACCCCAACATGTCATTATTTTTTGAAGACAAATTTTGGATTTTGGTGGAATGACAATAGCTATAACATATGGATTTTTATTTTTCTCTGTTACTTTGCACAGCAATATAATGTCCCAGTGGAAAACTTACAGATGCAGAGAGCCATCTGCAGGGAGCTCTCTTCTAGCACAAGGTAAATTATCTTATTTATTTCTTTTTCGTTAAAAGGGAGAAAAACATTTCATGGAATTTCTTTTATACTGAACTTTTTATAGTTCCATAGATAACCAACAGGGTAGATTTTGACAGATTCTTACAAAGATTGGGAACATTCTTGGGAAAGGTGTAGAACTACTTCAATTTATATTTTTTTTACTGGTTTATGACTTCAGATCATGCCTGATGTGGGATGGGAATGTCAGGTTGCTGGAAGTGAAAATAACAGTAGATGAGACAGAACAGTATCAGGCCTACTTCTAGCCACTAAAATAGAATCATCACATGGGGAGTCGCAGAAATGCTACTGAAGGACCTGCAATAGAGAAAAGCCCTTATAACATGAGTAACAAATACAGGTTGTTTTCCACTGTCCCCTTGACCGTTCTGTGCAACCAACAGTGCATCCATTCGTTGTCCACACAGCTACAAGGAATTCCACATGCTGTAAAAACACAACACTCAACACACCGTGCAAGTCAGAGAAATGGATGATGGAAAGGAGCCACAAGCGCCAGTCAGAAGCACACCATGCACCACGGATGCCAGTCTTTCTCACACATGCAGTCTCCTATTCTACTGCCATTCATATACCTCTAGGTTTTGTTTAGTGTAAAAGTCTGGGTAGTACAACCATTATCTCATTCCTTAGAGGTTGGTGTTTCTGTGGTTTTAACAAGGGGGGAAAAAAAGAAAATGAAAACATTTTACAGCTTTGATTCACTGGGGATTAATTGAGAAAAATGGGAGCTTCCTTCATAAAATACATACTTTATACATTTTAAAGCATAGATGAAAGAAGAGCTTAAGAGATACTAAATGCTCAATTGTTGCAATAATGGTTTGCATTGCAATGTTCCTTTAACTGTACAAAGTAGTGTTATCAAAGTGGTTCTGAATGATGTTTCAGAGAATCGGTCCAACTCTCTGCTATAATGGGTGCATTAGAGGCAGTTAATAACACTGAGTGCTGGAAAAAGAGTTTCAGTTTTTGATGCTAATACTATGAGCAACAGAAATACTACCCCCTCAATTACCAGAAGCTAATGAGTGCTCTTACTGAATTAAATTAGCATTCCCATCTTTCATTGTGTAAGCTGTCACGAATACAACTTTTAGGATTCAATTATCTTCATTATTGACGTAATACTCAAGATTGTGTACTTTAACAACAGGATGATCTTCTTTCACTGTCCATCACTGAAATATTACTAGTGCTAGGTCATCTGTCTGTCTCGTTCTCCTTAGCTTATCTCCCCACGTGTCTAAGCAATGCCAAAACCAGTTAACTGCTAGAAGAATACACACACCCAAAAGGTGAGGGTCCAAATCAAATAATATCCCTTCTGACCACAATAATGGCTTCTGTTGTTTTTAATATGGTGTTCCTTCCATGTATAGTAATTCCTTTCAGACTAACTAAAACATAAGCAGAGTGCTGAAATACTAGTGCCTTCTCATAAGGCATGTTACACAATTAAGATAACTAACTTGTGGTGTAGAACCAATATCAAAGCTGAAAAAGCAGGAGGGGGTTTTGATTTTGACCATCTGTAACAAATTGGTATCTCACCTGACAGTCATAGCCCTGCGTTCTCACCCCTACAAAACCTGGGATCAAATACAGATCAATTAAAGATGGAGTGTGGCATTTGTCTCTAGGAAGCACTGGAGATGCAAAGGGATAGCTGGGTGCACTCAGGCCTTAAAGTTGCAGCTCTTTCTTTCAGTTTAAGTTCACTGAAGGCACCTGGTGGGTCAGAGCAAGGTCTGCTAATGAATCCACCACAAGGTCTATCACTGAAACCAACTATTGCTCCACAGAGTGGAAAAACAGACAAAAATAAATGTCATTGGAAGGTGGACACAAAGATAACAATGGTTAGGATAAAAACAGTAGGACATTATTTATTATTCACTGTAAAACCAACTGTTCCTATCATAAAGAAGATATAATATCTTTACTTAATAATGAGATACAATCTGGCAAACAGGAGCATACACCAAAACAATAGATTTGTGCCAAGTCCCTGAAACAGACCCCCAGGTGAAACGGGAGATTCCTGATGGGTTCTGTGACTTCTGGAGGAGTCTGAAAGGACTCAAGAGACTGCAAGGATCCTTCAACTGCTGGGCAGCAAGTTCAGGCAAACACAGACTAGTATGAGGACAGCACAGAGAAGATTAGTGCCAGTTATCACACTAAATATTAAGGAGCTGATTCACAAAACTATGATTCACAAAACTATAACTAACTATATACTACTATGAAATTTCTGGAAAACAAATTTTTGAGAACTAGAATGAATATAGTGTGAAAGAGAGAAACAGAAGGGGAAAATTTCTTAGCTCCAGAGCTGTGGCATAAATGTCGGAAGGGATAGTATAGTGATGCAGGATTTATAGAGCTGACACAGAATGGAAAAATATGTTATTTTTCACCATACCACCCTCTTTATTCTCCAACCTTTTGCCACATTCATTTTTTCATCCACTTATTTAATCCAATTTCTTTTTATCTTTTTTTATCATCACATTTCACATAATTTTGGATATGCAATAGAGCCAAGCAAATAATTCATAACAAAGCATCTTCTGAATCATTGCAGCCTCTTTTTCTGCCTATGTGCTATGTAATAGGGCATCTGGAACTGTTCCAGGACTGGAAAAGCTTTGCCCTTTTGAAGGACTGTATATATGGATGGATATACAAATAATTTATACAAAACTAATGCATGACATAAAACATGCTTTCTGAAATATGTGCATTTAGGAAAGTGAAAAAGTTGTATGACTAATGTAAAGGAAATGTAAAATGCAAATTAATTATATTTTTGCCCACACGCACACACATTATTTTTCCCCTCCCTAATGTTTCTTTTACTAGATGGTAAGTGACAAGACCGAGATAGGAAGAGATTGGACTCAAATGAAGAAGCAAAACTAGCAGGAATAGGAGAGGTAAAGCTTTGCATAGGTCTTCCCTGTTCTGACTTAAAGCTTCTTAAGATCCTCCTTCTGCAAAGGGCATTGGGCACCCTCTGCTCATGCTAACTGGATAGTATAAAAAGTGACTTTTTGGCAGGAAACTCAGAGCTTACTCCATGTTCCAGGTGCAGGAAGCACTACCACCCATCTACATACAGAGAATGAAGAGGAGAGGGGTCATTAGAAAGAAACACAAATGGCTGTGAAGAGTTCAAGGGGGAGGGAGGGGGGAAGGAAAAAAGCAAAAATGTTAATAAAAGGAATTAAAGGGAATCAGAAAGGTCTTACAGGTTGTCAGTAGATGAGGAGAAGCAGCATCCTAAAAAAATGAGACCGATAAATGTTCCCTACATGTGTCTATGATAATTTATTATAATATCAACAATTTAGGAAAATGTAAAAGAAACCAAAACAACTTACAGGAACTCCATGTAGATGTAATAGCTACAATTTTCAGAAGGGCTTAAAAATGGCACAATAGGGGAAGGAAAACCTTATCAGGGACTAATTATAGTTAGGAGAAATGAGGTAAGATTGAGGAGACGGAAAACAACAAGAACAGGAGAAGACTTTTGGACAGCTGATAAGTAGGAAAGCATTCTTGTGAGCCAAAATAAGTGAACTGATCAATCAAGCAATGCATCGAAACTGCACGTACTTTCCATCAGCAAAAGTTTATTTCAGAACACATTTTAAATGTCCTTCCAATAATAACTATATATAAGGGAAGGATCCTTCTTTAGCACTGACTTCAGTTTATCTTGGCAACCCATCTCAAGAACTTAAATTTCAATTAAGTGATGATTCAAAAATCAAAACAGATTATGGGTTAAAGCAGAAAAGCCATAATTTGTATGTCAAGGGCAACAATGATCTTTCTCAGTATTAAGACAACCTTTGAGTAAGTTTCATTTTCTGCCAGTTTTAAAGGTTTGGTTAGAAATGATGCACAACACAAACATGTGACCCTGACAGTCTTGCAAATTTGATCAATACTGAGCTTTTCTGAGGTTTAGCAAGGTGGCAGGCCATTTTAATAGCCAAATCAATGAAATAAATTAGGTTTTTGGAAATCATTGCCTTCTCTCTTTTAAACAGAATGAAGGGGAAATGAGGATTTTTTTAAAAAGAAAAAGTAAAGAATAAAAGCAGTTCTTTTCTAGGAATAAGTTATAGACTGCAGCAGAGTCTATACATGTTTCTGTTAAACACATAGTTAGCAGTTAGATCAAGCATCGTACATTCTCCCCTAATTAAGCAATACTTCCTCATAAATTAGAGAGGCCATTTCATTCTCTTCAATTTTAGAGCAATTAAAAACTACGTACTTGCCATATGAAAGGTAGCATATCAAATAGCACTGGCTACAGCATCCTTCTGGTTGCAGACATATATAAAAGGCCCCTAAATCTTTCAGGCTGTTTCTATGTCTTTTGCAGAGAGCAAACAGCAATGGGTTTTCTAATCATTCCGCTTGAATTGGTTCTGTTTTACCTCAAACCAGGACAGAACAAAACACAGACAAATATATATGCATTGGATTTATCCACCTTACAAGGACAAAAAGTTGGGATGTATTTTCATGAAATATTTGTATTTTAGATCCGAGCCCAAGTTATTCCCTTTGCTGATTTTATTCATATGGAATTTATTCATATGGAATTAAGTTTTTTATCTATGCTCATTTGAAAGATAATAGCAGGATGAACAAATAAAATAAAAAATTGATGTGTCAACACTGGGGGGTCAAAGAAGATACTTATTCTGTAATTGTGAAGAATCCCTGTTATGTGAATAGCTTTGCAGAAGAGTCACAGTTTCAGGTGGCTGCGAATGCAAAAGCATGTCGGCACTCAAACGCGCTTCTCATTCTGCAGAATCATTTGCAGAGCCATGCAAACCCAGCAGCGTCAAGTGCCTTTCTAGAACAGGCAATAGTTCTTTGAACACACAAACCCAGAATTGGCAAAATCAATACAGCACCACTTCCGTACGGTCAGTTCAGGTATGATTATTCTTTCAAACTAGCTAGGCAGGCACACATGCTCTCATCAGGTAGCAGGAAACAATAAAAGGGTCTAACACACTGTAGACACATTTAAGAACTTTTCTGTGTACATTATCTTAATTTTTAAAAGAAACTGGGAAACAAGGAGATAGCAGCATTCAGTGTTAGTCGCGGTCTGAAGAAGCAGTAACAATCAGGGTGCTTCAGCCATTGTAAAGTATTCAGCTGGAGAAGGAAAACTGATAAAGAGTCTGAAATTAAGAAAAAAGGCCTTGATCCAGCTCCTGCTGAAGTCAACAGCAAGTCGTTCAACTACCTTAGTGTGCTTTCCATCAGGCTGCAAATATGCCATTCATAAACAAGGCAAAATACACATTCCAGGAGGACAAAAAACATGATCCTACACAGGAAACCACTAGAGAATTGATTTATGTTAACATTCTCTTCCCTGCCATTAGTCAACTACAAAGAGATTGAGTGACATGACCTAAAAATATGGGTTTGTAGTTTGGGGTTTTATTTAGCCATTTATTAATTTTGCACAGCTGAATATTTAAGAAGATTTTCATCTTTCTACCCTTATGTTAAAGGAAATGAAAAGGTATTGTGCCAATAAACGCTCAGTTTGCCAAGGGAAGACAATCTCCTTTGGGAAGGTACCATTTCAGGTGTTCTGTACAGGATGCAATGTGCCAGTGGTTCACAAACACTGATCAACCACTGTCACACAAAAAACGCATATGGCATGAAAACTTAAAATATACTGAGTCTCTGCTGTTATTCTACTGGGTTAAATATGGTGGCTCAATTTGGAAAATATGGCTAGGGAGTGGCTCTGCAATATCCTTCATATAGGTAAGTGACATAAAAGGCCCGCTTTGTAATATAACAGTTGAAACTAAACCTATCTACAGTGGTTTGTGTTGGATTATTTGTGGTGGGTTTTTTTCTCCTTCCTTTTAATAATATTAAACCATGCCACCAACAGAGAAAATGTATTGCTAATTAAATCAATAGTTAAAACAATCTAGGAATGTATAAGAAGCTTTGCTAAGGTTTTTTGCAGTGGACTTACTATGTGACCAGTATTCTTTTCTTATAGAGGACAAAGCAGATGGGAGCAAGTGGACACTTACTGTATAAGAAGAGAAGTAGGGCCATGTGTAGCTATTACTGCTAGTCAGAGTAGATTATTTTTTTCTCTTGGCTAATGTGCACTATCAAAACACTAAAGCATCCTGAAGTGAGGTAAGAGAGGAGGATAAATAGGGTGGGTGAGAAGTGCAATGTATTAAAGAAAGAAATTATGCAGAAGTTCACCTGCTGTTGTCATGATCAAGACATGGAGAAGAGCATCTGCAATAGAATAGATGATTTAACATCAAAAAAGAAAAGAAAGGGAAAAAAGAATGAGTTAAATGAAATACTAAAATACTGGAAAAATGAAACAGATTTCTAAATTAAACACATGAACATATATATGCATATTCATTACATGTGAGAAGGTAGAAGTGAGTATGAAAAATAAGCCTACATAAACGCCCTT
Organism: Xenus cinereus; assembly: GCA_025774025.1. Lineage (NCBI taxonomy): Eukaryota > Metazoa > Chordata > Aves > Charadriiformes > Scolopacidae > Xenus > Xenus cinereus. The sequence continues at coordinate 2,799,114 of JAOXJK010000032.1, forward strand.
GGTTACAAACGGTTACTATTGCTACAGCAGTAAAGCTAGAGTGATCTGCTTTCTCTAAATACATTCTCAAACTGGAAGTCAGAGACCTGCAATGTATAGTTAGATTCTGAGTAAATCCTTCAGAACCATATTAGAGGACATGCTACTCAGTTTAGGTATCCACATCTAAAATTTAGACCACAGTATATCAAAGGGTAAGGTATGTAAGGTGATTCCAGCCAGTGTTTATGAAAACACAATACTTTATTACTTTCTTTTCTTGAAATTTCCTACCAATACATTCTTTCCTCCACTTTATTCCATTTCAACATGTTTCTTGTCCTCCTTTTTTTTTGTTCTGCACTACAGAATGACAAATTTCAAACATTCAGTTTGACCTGTTTAGGCTCTTACTAATGTGTCATGGGGCCAGTTACTTTCCTGATGTTGCTTTTTATTATGTATGTATATATATATATCCCCATTGCCGTTTTCTTCCACCAACATGAACAGTGATTTGTTATTAATGAAAAATGCCTCCTGTTTTACCTTATTGTAACTGAGTAAAGGTCATAAAACCTACAGTATAATTTGAAATCACTTAGACTTTCAGATTTTAGAAATGACTATCAGCTGGTCGCTGCCAGGTCCTGTTTCCATAACTATTTCCAGGAAATTAATCTCACATTGGGGAAAAAAATATTATGGATTCAAAATACAACACTTGAAATATATCTTGTTTACCTTGTTAGCAAGGATCCAGCCTCCTTTTTTGCAGACATGCAGCTAAGAATGATAATTCACATTATTTGTCACAGTTCGAGCTGCCCGCTCCCTCATCCTTCTCCCTTTTTCGTTGATGGAAGCAACAACTTCCAGAAAGGTAAATTCGCTAATAATAACCCATTGATTCATTTTGTCAGATACAAATACTGATACATTTGGATCATTTATTGGTCAAATAGGAACTTGTTCATCAAATTATATAAAAGAAATCAATATCTTGCATTAAAAAGGAGTTTTACTGTGAGCAAGCCAGAGTTGGAAAAACTGCAGAGCTACTACACATCTTGCTCTAGAACACAAAAGCAAGTTAATCTCAAAGCAGGAACTCAAAGCTCGTTCCTCACAGTGCCAGGCTCCTGGCAATATGTCAGATTTTCCTCTCTATTTATCTACCATACCTTTACATATTTGTCAGTAAAATTATTGGAACTATAATCTATACAACTAAATTGTGGTATTTTTTTTAATTATATCCCAGAACCCAGATATGAAAACCACATGACTTTGCACATAATTTATACTTTCAAATCTTACAGTCATCCTTATCTTTATCATTCGTATAGGAAGACATAAGAATATGATACTGTCAAGCATTG
>JAOXJK010000032.1:2801166-2814921 GCA_025774025.1 Xenus cinereus
AAATGGCTGCCAAAGACTCTGACCAAAGATACTGCTTTTTTTTGCTCATTGATGAAATTATCAACATACTGAAACAATAGTTACACTTAATTTTTAAATGGATGGTTAAAACATTTTCCCCTTCTGAAGTTTCAGACATAGGAGAAGTTTTGGTTAGTTATGCGAAGGCTGAAACATATGCCTGTGAAATTCCAGACCAAGAGAACAGTTCTCTCTAAATATATCCTTTTACTTAGGGGTGTCACAGTGTGATCCACAGAAACATTTCCCTACAATGGGAGATCAGTAAGAACCCAACCAGAATCTGGGGTTAGCCACTGAAGTAGTGCAGGAAGAGAACACTGTCATTTTTTTTTTTCTCAGATTACACAGAATACAACATTAAAGTCATCTGTGCCAAATAAATTACTGCCCAATACTTTGCCAATGTGTTACTTCATAAAACATGGTCTGAATTCAATACATTTCCAGTGTATCGGGCAAAACCAAGACCATGTCCTCGCTTAAAGCAACTAACAATGTTTACATAGGATTTCTTTTTATACACTAAGAGTTTTCTTTCATCACAGATGTATACTACTTCAGTGCACTAGTTCTACAATTAGTTCACTTTTAAAATAAGGTCTTACAAGTGAAGCCCTAGTAGGCAATGTATTTTCCTAAAAAAAGAGATGTAAGAAAGATGCCCTCCAACAGTTTATGATAACTTAATGACTCGGACAAATCTAAGCAAGATAAAAATGAAGCATTGTACAGTCCTTTCCAAAGGTTGAGTAATCATGATTATAGGTTTCTTTATTACAAGATTTAGTGGCAAGTTAGTTGGTATGTATAAAAGGAAGAACATAATTTATGTCCTGTTAAATGTCACTATTTCATACAAGGCTGCAGAGAGCATTGCTCCTCTTAAAATCAGATATTCTTATCCTACCACTAGCATCCTGGTCATCCAAAAAGATCTAAATAGCACTAATATTTTTTGGAAAAAAAAACCCGATAAAATTATTTCACATCCAAGAAATAAATGCCACTTCTAGAAAGTATTCAGTTCATCCTCTGTGATCACTGGAAAGACCTAGCTTTCTGAAAGTGAAAAGCAATATGCCCTTTGGAAAAAGTCTGTAAACTATTTAGGGTTAGAATAAACTACCAAAGCAATTTTAAAGATTACATACTGACATATATATAAAAACACAGACATACTGTATACATTAAGTATTTTCACTTAATTAGTTAGTTTTAGAGCTCAAGAAAAGCAAATCCAAACAACACTGGTCACAGCCAAATATCCTGCTCCCAGCTGACAAACAAACTTCTCATGTATGTCACAAATCAGGCAATTTGCAATTGCAGGTATGATGATATCGTTCCTCTACTAGACCAGGATTGCCTGTCAGTCCAAATGGGACTCCAGTGCTGTTTTTGGAAATATAGGGGCTGTAAGACCATTGCAATCTCATTTGAGATTAACAACAACAAAAAATATCTTTCTCCTTATGATATCCTGCCACGCTGCGTACAACACAGCTCCACAGAAATTAAGCGCTTTTTCATTACATCAGTTTCTTATTAATTCATCTGCACATGCCTCATCAAATCTGATGGCAGGACACCAGTGTAGAATTCAGTGTAAAGAATAAAATTGCTTAAAACACAGTAAGTAAGACCACTTAAAAAAAATACACTCACAAATTTTGAGGCCAGCCAGGATAAGCTTTGTAGGCATGAATTTGGCTGGACCTGCATTTTGACCAAACTCCATTTCAATGAACTCGCCTAAGTGCAAATGCTTACACAAAGACTCAGTTGTGAGAATTCAGGAACATAGTGGCCAAAGTTGTGTAAAGCACACTATGTTTAGGTTGGTTGTCTGTTGCACAGTTCATGTAATTTAAAATCCTTGGTTTCTTTTTTTCATCAATCATGGCAAACACTAGAGCTGCTGCTTACCTAAACTACTTCACTAGCATAGGAAGTACTCACCATCTGGAATGATTAGGACCCTGGTCTCAATCATTACTAATGTTAAAAAGGCGCTTTATTTATTTATCTATAAAATTCACACAAAGGCATGTGTGTACGTGTCAATTATCTCGTTCATTCCTCTTGAACTTGACTGAAAGCTCACTGACATGCAGTGATTTCAGTGGATAGTCTCGGTACTCAGGCTTGCTTGACTATCAGATCTTAATAGATCATAACAATTTATTAACAGCTCCAGTAGGCAATGAATTAAAATGTAACTCCTAGTTAAGCATTAGTTGAAGCTGCTGCCACTGCCACTGTTTCTCTTTTTTTAGTATAACGCTAATTGATATACTCACCCTGAATGAATAGGGCTGGAAGACAGAGCCACATTGTCCAAGTTTTCAGGGCCCCAGCTTAGGCGATATGAATTCCTTTCAGCTTCTTTGGACAGAGTTGTTACCTTGGTAAGCAAAAAACCCTCCTTTTTACTACAACAAAATCAATTAATCAACCAAACAACACGAAGATGTATCTTTTGTAGTACTGCCTAATACATTTAAACTTTTTTAAAAAAAAGAAAACTTTAAAATATTAAAACCGCCTTATTGTAACATTTTGTACTTGATCAAAGTAATCATGTTAGTGGTACCAGTGAAATGAATGCTGTGATTTACCAAAGTGGCATTTTCTAAATATTTTTTTATTAAATACAAGCATGCTTCAGGACAGTATCTTTGAGAACAATGGCCTTGAGTTTGTTAGATCACCTGAATATTTAGCCCAACAGCTGTTAGCATCATTCAAAAATCAGTTAAAATGAAGAACATTACAAAGACAGTCCCTGTTCTATATTCACATAGCTTATCCATTTATTTTGGAATAGAGTTTAATATTGCATAGCATAATATGCCATTAAATAGAAATAAAAATTAGAGAGATTTATATCAAAATAAACAAAGCAGCACATATGACATGGTATCATTACAGTCTAAACTGTAATCTTTTTATATTTCTGTATTTACCCACCCAGTAAGTGAACTTAAGAGAATTTGCTTACCTGCTGGCTGGGGATTACAACCGTATCGTCAATCATGGCACTGTCCCTCAGGTAGGAGGCATGGCTCAATGTGTGGGACCTGTCTGAACTGAAGGACCGCAGGCTGGGAGGTTGGTAGGATGCCATAGCAATATATCGGCAGTACAGATGATGTTGTAAAGGTGTCATGATAGATCGAGTGGGAGAATGAAAAAAGCGTGCTATTAGCAATATGATGCAGCTTCCAGGGGGAGTAGATAATAGTCACAGGGGGAAAAACAGAGCTTCACAAATCTGTGTTATGTTACCTTTCTCACCAAGGGCCACAAAGTCTTTTGACTGACTGATTTGCTTCAAAATGCAGAACCTAGAATTAATCTAGATGAAAGTTTATTTTATACTCACAAATACTTTATACTTGGCTTTGTGGCATGATAGTTTCCTTACAATAAAGAGCATCAATTTCTTTTCAGTAAGGCTCTTTGGAGAAGTTCTCTCTCCTTCTATGTCACATGAGCAAACCACTACAGAGAAGCAGAATGCTAACACCTGAAGAAAAGCTGAAATGACTCTTTCTGAAGCTTTGTAATGATCTACCCTCTCCCCCTAAAAGTGGAAATAAGGAAGCTGGGTATTGTCCCCTGGAAGGTACACACAGCAAGGTGAATTGTGGCCAGCCGCAAGCTCCCGTGTAAAACAAAATTCTTCCTCTCTATGCCAACAGCATCTTTAGAGAGGCAGTCCAAATGTGAGCACTGTTTTCTCTGTAAGTACACACAGCTCTACAGAAAACTGGTTGCTGTAGCAATGAGAGACGCAAGGCAGTAAATAAGCTGCTTCCAAGCACTGGCTCAGAATGTAACTGCAGTATCCACTAGCAAAAAGCGGAAAAAAAAAGACAAGTAAGACACCACAGAAGGACATATTGAGGTAAATGGGGTTTCTGCTACCAAATAGCACTAGTTTTGTCCTTTAAATATTTACTAGCAGCAGTATAACAATAGTGATTTTAAAAAACAGATCAACCACCTTCAGATGTTGTACGTGTACTCTGTGATGTTGTTCTATACCTTGAGGAATACAGTACATATAACTGAAGGAAGCAGTTTCATTTTCATGGCTTACACATCCATGAGTAGTACTTGTAATGACTAACACACTGGATCAGAACAATAGGCCATTTATCTAGATACACAGATTTTTAAGAGATAATTCATTTGCAGCAGTTAGCAACAAAAAAGTCACGTGTACATTACGGACACGAAATTCAAGTGCTTTAAATGCAGATCTTGTTGGAAATCATATTTTATCATCTGATTCAGACCAGTCAGCCTTTTTAAACAATAGCTACATTCACTCAACAGATTTTTTGATCCATTTTCTTCAGTAAATGGCTATCTAATTTTTATTAGAAATATATGACATTGAAGACTAATCAACGCTATTGATCACTGACTTATACCAATGGCCTATTTAGCATACTATATGTACAAAACTGAAAGCAAAGATAGCTATTACACAAGTACCAGCTTTAGGAAAGCCTTGAGAAATAAACCAACCAACAATGAATAATCTCTTTTACATGTCATGAAATGTCCTTCACCCAGACAAGTGGAAGAGATAGGACGTGTAAGGCTGGTATTACAGCAATAAAAGTTCTGATTCCATCCAAAAAACCAACAAAATTTCAATAGGGAGAGAAGCTCACTCTAACTGTCTGCATATAACATTTCTGAAAAAAAAATCATGAAAGGGAATCTTAACGGAAAAGTATTTTGGTTAAACATTTTCATGTGAATTGGGTGGGCAGAGTACACCTTGCTTGCTCATAATAAGAGTACTTCAGCAAATATTTGTTCTTTGGTTGAAAAATAAGCCTCAGTAGCAGACCCCATTTGCCATCATTAGCCTTTATTCATTTCAATGTTTGACACTTTCAGAACGGCTTCGCTGCGCCATGCAATGCTTGTAAGAGGTTCACCATCCAAGTTGTAGGTTCTGCTATTCAGCTCATGTCACGTCCTGGATAGGTACTGAATGAAAGGAAGTGTGTACTAGGTTTGACTGGTTATCTGTATGGTGATTTTGTCCATATTCTCCTGCAAGTACCTGGCACTGTTACTACCACCACGACAAGTAGCCCAGTACATATCCACTCAGTAGTACCTGTATGGAAGCTCCAGTAAATATCCATTGAGGGTATGGACTTTATCTAATGGCAAGGTATGCACAAGCATGACTGAGATGTGCAGAAAATTACATGTTTTAATTTCCTACTACACTTCATTTCAAAACTAGCGGTCGAGTGTCACTACCCCTCTTCTGTGAGCTGTACCAGCTAAATGAAGAGCAAACCAGTAGTTAAAAGGTCTGTGCTTCTGCAACTTAGAAATAATGGTACTGACTGAAACTCCAGTCCAGTTATGTAAGTATAATATCAACTGTTTATCATTGTATTAAGTGTTCAGGAATCCTGTTAAAAAACCCCAAACCTAAATCACAGAGACAAAACTGATACCCAAATAGAGATTGTTTCCAAATCTGGTAGATAAATCCTAAATCACAGGGGTTGTGGGGTCAACAGCACTCTACTCAGCCCCACAGACTGAACTGTAGAACACAGGAATGCTACCAAGCTTCTGAAAATAAAAGTGTGTCTTGCCCATGCTAGGCACACAGGCATGTATCACACCTCTTCTAAGCTCTGAATAAAGCCCAGGTGGTACCCAGAAAATAAAAGCAGTACACTCTAGCTAAGTTTCTAATCTGGATGACTGGGAGACCATGTTGCACTACACACCCACTTGCCAGCTTCGACAGAGCTCTAGCAATCCCTAGTTCCATTAAGCTTATCTCTTGTTGTGGGAAGCATATGTTGTTTCAGAAGCTGGAAAAAGAACCTGGCATCATCAAAAACTGCATAAATCAGCTTTGAAAACATTTCTCTACTTGAAGACTGAAAGCCTTCATCACACATGTCATAGAGCAGAAAGGTGGAAGGGATGAAAGGGATGAAATGGAGTCTTTTTAAACACTACTGATTTGATACGGCCCGAATCAGTTCTGGCTCTCAATATCCAGAAGGAGAATCCCGCTAGCATAGTCTGTTCTCTTTATTTTTTATTCTACCACTGTTTCTCCACATAGAGAAGGAAACTGGCTAGCCTTCCCAGCAGCATGATGGCAAAAGGACAGCCACCAGCTGTTGTGATCTAATGCGACTTTCCTGATACTTACTAACACTCCCCGTATGGGAACCAGGGATGTTTCTGTGGGACAGTGGCTCTGTCATACTGTGACCTTTCTAGACTGAGAGTACTCTTGAATCAGTATTCACCACTACATATCACACTCATTTGAGACTATATCTCCAACGGCAGCATCATTCATTTGGTTCTCCAAATTAACTTTCCAGCATACAGCAGGCCTCCAAAATGGATGAAGAGAGATGGGTGCCATAAAAGGATATAGAGACAACATGTTTTCATGCTATGTAATACCTACCTGGGCATGGTGCTAATGAAAGCATATGGAAAAGAATGAAGGGGAGAGAGAAATAAAATAAATAGGGAAGATGATTACAAAAGAAAAAACCCATGTTTTTAAATCAAATTGTTTAATGCGTAAGATTACATGAGTCTAGACTGCTAATACTATTTTGCTTTACTGAATATCTGAAAAAAACAAGTCAGTATAATGCAATGGAAATCACATTAAAGCAAATGCAAAGTAATTTAAGCAGTCTCTGTGAAAATTCTTACAACCAGTAACCTGGACAGTGACAGAAAGTGAGACCGTGGAGTTAGAAAGATGTACTTTTTTCCTTCGTTCTTTCTCCCTTTATAATTTTGCTTCATTTCAATATAATCATGCTTGATACAGGATGTGAAGTAGTTTTCACACAACACAAAATAAAACACATAATTACATGCCAGTGAAAAATCTACTGAAATACATTGACAGTATTTAAAAGCTAAAATATCCTAAACAGGAGCAGAAACTAGCCTAACACTTGGCTGCAGAATCATTTCTGTACATCTTAAAATTAAAAAAAAATTAATCTTTGTTGCCATTGAAAGTGCGTGATAAAAGGTTTTGGTTTTTAAGCATTCTGATGCAGTTCATAAACATCCTCTGAGACTTAAAAAGCCACGCAGTCACTTTGTTTTTAGTGGATTCACTGAAGCTGTCTAAAAACCAAAAAAGAATCCAAGCTTATAGGACCTGAATGAGGAGGGATTTACACATGCTGTGAGGCAAACAAAACTGTTTCCTGACTTCTTTTGTTCCAGGAGCAATTCAAAGCCTACTCAAGTCAATAGAATGGATCCCACTGATTTCACTGAGCTTCAGAAACGCTGCCAGAATAACAATCAAGACTGGAATATGAGGTAGGTTAAAAAGCACTTCTGTTGCCAAGATCTCAACTTCCCACCTCCTCCCCCCCACCCCTTTAGTGAACCCTAATTCTAAAGGCAGTAAGCCTCCAGACATTACTGATCTACACTAGACATTGTCATTTTCAAATAGGAATGCCTGGGCAGCCTATTCTAAACTAGAACTGTGGGTGTTCATGTGCCAGTTTGAGTCTACACTTACGCTCACTAGTAAAGGCTCTAATTTTGAAAAGGGGACTCCATATTTTTGTACACTATAGTGACATTCTCTAAAATAAATAGAAAAAATTATTAAAGCTACAGGCATTATTATTTCACAAATACATCTAGCCTTAAGTTCAACTTGTTAGATGTAAGCAAATCCCTAAGTTTTCTGGACTGAACACATTTTTTCTATTTTTTTAAAATTTATTTACAACATAAATACTGTGCTGTGCCAGTACAAGGAAAATGCTTCTCTTTTCTGCTAATTCAACCATGATGAAACAGAGTCAATGTGCTTGCTAACAGTATGCTCACTGCCAATCCAATGCAGAATGACCAAGTCCATTGCTCCTTTCCTTATATCTATAGCCAAACTACTCTAAAAATTCAGCTCAACTGATGCTAAAACACCCTGTCCAACTGCCCACCCATCCCCTGACTCATGTCAGAAAGAGATGGGATGAGTCATAAGACCTTTCCACAGACAACCAGACTCTCCTTCCTTTGTCTAACCACAAAGACAATAAAGCAGGCTATGCCTTTTCAAGAACCAAAAAAGAATCACAAACGAATTCTTCACTAGACTCTGAGTAGAGTTTTAGTGCCAAATATATTCATTTCTGGATTTGTCAGGAAATATTCCTCCTGACCACACCTTCCTCCTACAAAGTGGCGACCGCCACATTGACATACCTAATAAAGAAATGTTGACAAATGCAACCCATGTCTCCCTTGAGTTAAAGGCTCCGAGAAGGGGTTTTCAAACATTTATAACAAAATGTGTGCAGAGTTATCGTAAGAAAAGATATGTGTCCAGGCAAATACCTGTCAGATCGTCCTCCTTCCAAGCTGTACCTTAGGTAGTTCATACCATCTAAGAACTGGCTGCTTGGTAAAGAGTCATCTCCTAGTTCTTTGAGGTCTTCTGGCCTAAGGTACTCTCCTCCATCTCCTGTCATTGTGTCATCACCTTTAAACCAACCACAGAAGGGACAGAGATAAGCACACACACAAGTTTGATTTCAGTTACATGTTGGGATCTAACAGCTGGATGGCACAATAAACAGGCATTTTCCACTCAGGAAACACTGCAAACCACAAGCAATTAATGTATTTAATGAAACCGACACATCAAGCAAGATTAAAAAAAAAATTGAAATCAAGGTGATTAATCAATTACGTTTAATCTAATTTTTGCTGCTGCACATACTGGTAAGGAGTGAATTTCTTTGCTGTTCTCTAAAGCACGGTCTCCCTGTCCCTTTATCCATTTTTGCTCTCTGGTCATAGCTATAATGTATCACAGCCTGACAGTTCACAATTAAATATAACCACTTACTTGACTGTAAGCTATGTATTTTCATCTGAAAAGGTATTTTCTGTGGCCTTATGCCTGCTATTTGGAAATCCTAATTTAAACTCTCAATTGTCCAAACTCCACACCATATCAGGCTGTCTCCCCCATGTTCCAACACGCTTTTGTGATCAGCAAAAAATTTCTTATTTCTAAAACACAGCAATATCCAGAAACTGGAAATAAGCTCACATGCATAGATGGCAAAGATCATTAATCAGAAAAGTAATTCATAATGAATCAAAGCCTAAATGATCATTGGTTATCTGACATAGTAACTTTATTGCATATACTGTGAATAATAGAGTTTCATTTTTATTTTTTTTAGGTCCAAAATTATTTTCCCCAGGAAATTCTGCCTATATGAAGTCACAGTTTGCTTTTCCCCAGCAGACTAACAAAACGGATTACATTGCCAAGCAACGTGTAGATGTTTTTCTTTCATTCTCATTTGCAACAGGGTTTCTCTCCACAGTTTCTGCCTGGAGATTTCAGTCATTTTCCTGATGGTTAATTACTACTCTATGAGCCTGCCAGAGCCTTGGGGTGGCCCATAGAACTGCCACCAATACCTTCAAACATCATTTTCTAAGCTGCATGGGTAAAGATCAAGAACCTGAAGCTCGGTTACATGAAGGAGACTGCAAATGTTATAAAGGCACAGTCTTCAGGGGCTACACATTCCAGGTACAGTAGTTCATCTCACTATGTGAGAAACATGAAGGATGGTAAAGCTTAAGTAAGTGGGATCCATGCTGTATCAAACAGAATTAATTTGGGCATCGGGACAGTTGCCTCTTGTGTCATTGAAAGTCTTAATAAAGCAAAATCGCAAAACCCAATTATTGTTACTGCTGCTATTTCTGATAGAGCATCTTTGCCCTGCCCTGCAAAATGTTATTGGTATTACAAGCTATAGGAGTGGAAAGAACAAATCTTGGTATTTGTTTTCATGAAAGAAATCAAGCTAGTTTTTCTAGCTTGATGTTTCAGCTAGTAAAAAATAATTTATAATTTGTCATCTAAAACTAAGTAACTTTTGGGGTTTTTAAAACATTTTTCGTATACACGAATATTATATGTAAAAATGAGGCCTAAATCTTTTCAGTATAACAATAAAAGCTCTTGAAAATTCCATCTGCCCACATTAAGAGGGAGAAACTGGGCACAGTTTCACAGAAAACAATAAAATGCATTTAATCATTGCATGTTTCCTGTCTCCTGACAGATGATGCCTCCTGTTTCCTGGGAACTTCACATTATAAAGCACAGGGCTTAGTGAAAACTTGGAAGATATTAAGGCAACGCTGTTAATCAAACAGTAAAAGGAATTTCAAGTTATATTTCAAATAAACTAAATAGTTATAATTACACCAGACATTCCATCTATAATAGAAACAAAGACAAAATGTTCACCATTTTCATCACACCCACATCCTTTAAAAAAATATATCCAAACTTTACTCTTATTTCAGCTTTGGCATCTCATCTAAGAGTTGTCAATAATGGGTCTAAGTAACACTAGCTGTTTTATGTGATGTGAACATCTGCAAACGGTAATAAGACTATCCGTGAATATTTCACAATGTCTTCAGAACATTTATCTGTTTGTAACACAGCTTACTTGCCAGCATACTAGTCTTGAGGGAGTGAACTAGAAGTTCAAGGTGGTCCCCGCCAACCCCTTCTGCTCTTCCATCTTTCCTTAATGACAGGAACTCCCAAACCAAGTAGTGCCTCACAGTACGCAAAGCGGAAAAAACCCAGATATTTAAGTCTAATTGATTGTGTAGGACCATAACATTTCATATGATTGTGGTTTCCCAAGTGTCTTAATTCCTGCTTTGCAGGGCAATTCCACATATGCAAAGGGAATGATTCTGAGTCTGTGTAACAAGCACTCATTCATCCTGCCAGTAATATTGTGTTGTCATTAAAGATATAACAACTTATGATCTAAAGATCATAGAAGATCTAACATGTATATTCCCGAATCTCAGCCAATTCAAATGTACACAGATATGTTATCTGCTGAGAAAAAATTACATATTCAGCTGACCATGAGCTTCTTTTCACTGCAAATCTTACCAGATGGTAGTTTTGTGGTGGTACAAGAAATAATCCTTTGTAATCACGCTAGAAACAATTAATCTGCTATCACATTCCCCACAAATTAATGACAGTAATGTTTTCAACACTTACTAAGCACTTTGTGACAAATATAGCCCATGACATGGATGCTCCAAGATTTGCAGTGGCCACCTATGAACTTACAGGTGGATTTCGATGAGTTACCCACTTGGTGATTTATCTTCTATTTTCTTGAAAAAACACCTTTCTTTCTTCAATGATCCCAATTGACTTTCAGAGGTGTACTTGACAGGGGGAAAAAGACACCACAAAACATTGGGTGACCTTGCACTGTGTCCGAATTAAAGCATTTCTGTTTATCCTTGGCCTCGTCGCTGCTGCTGCCCATCTCTCAAATTTCTCTAAAACTTTTGTCCAAATCTGCATTTCGGAATAACATCATATTCTTTAGGGCAGGTTTGAAAGGAAATAAAACGCATTAGAAGGAAATCTCTTAAAAGAAACACTGAGTGTTTACCGGTAAGGACACTGGAACAAGAAGTGAAAAAAAAAAATTAAAATCCTCAAACCTTGGAATCTATATTTAAACAAAAAAAGTCAATATTTGAGTCCCTGTACTTGCTTTAATGTGATGGGTAGCTTTTCCAGAGCATAACACACAAAGCATGATGGTCCCGCTGCACTCTTGGCAACGACTTGGGTAGTCCATTAATCTGTTTCCAGTGGCCAAACTAACTCCCCTGAACAAGACACAAGACCCCTCCAAAAGTATAAATTTTGTACAGGTTTGCAACACTTGGGGTTCTTTCTTTTCTCCTCAGAAGGGGGATAGAAAAAAAATCAAAGATCACTTGAGGGCAAGAAGATGGATACAAAGGGTGGGACTGGCCAGGGCCAGGTTGCAGGGACAGCATAAGTTTAGCAGGTTCCAGGCCTGCTACTCAGAAAAAAGGAGGAGATATGGACGTGCTAAACAAGGTGCTAAACATTTGTGTGACGTGTTAGACACCTACAAGAACTATTAAATCAAGTGGCCTCTTCTGCAAAACTGCAGACCCAGCACTTTGCAGGACTGGACCCAAGAGCGGGAAAGAAAGGATGAGAGTGAAATGGAGAGGTGAAAGAGAGAGACAGTAAACCTAAGAATCAGAATGGGAAAATTAAATAAATGTTAATATTTAAATACTATGCTTAAAGCAAGGAAGAGCTGATACAGGAACTCATAACGGGCCAGTGAAAACTTCACTGATGGTTGTTAGTAACATTTTACACAAAGTTTTAAATATTTGTCACAACCAAGCCAAGCAAAGGCGTATCTATTTTAAGCAGCGAGGAGCAGCACAGAGATTCTTGGGCTGGTGAGTCCATTTGTACCAGACCTCAGAGCTGTGCCAACAGACCGGTCCAGAAGCAGTAGAGATACGGTGATGCAACCAAGCTCTCTCGCAGCCAGGACTCCTAAGCCGTGCCTGAGCAGGCACCCCCGCACAACTCTGCACCACGATGTGTAGCACAGGTGGCACCAGCTGGAGAACCTTTCCACCCTGCTCTTTTGTGCTGTAGAGGCACTCCGGAAAAAACAAACAGCTAGTTCTCACTGACTCAGAAGACCCTGAACCTTTAAGGCACTGCTGCCACAGAAATGGAATTCAAATAGCAGCATCGGCATCATTCTGCGCAGCTTCACGGGGCTCTGATGGAGCCTCATGCCATCACGAATTCAAGTAGCACGCAGTTTAGCCCATGAGAAGCAGTTGGCGCTGTGCCTCCCAGTAATAGTGCAGTTAGTTAGGCAAAAAATTGCCAAAGCATGCATGGGAACCTTCCCTACAATCTTTTAAAATGCAGGTGCCTGGAGTTTTTCCTATTTGCCTAGACTGGGGAGCAGGAGTAAACTCTACTGCCAGTCACTGTCAAAGCCACACAGAACTGTTTTCAAAGTCTGCGTTAAAACAGAGCCAAATAACTTGCAAAAATACATAAGTAATTAACTTTTTGCTCAAGTCAGCAATATTCATATGATGACCCTTACTGGTCTGTTCCTCTCTTGTTTTGTTTTGGGTTGGTTGTTTTTTTTTCATTCTGTGCTGACCATGTATCATTTCTGTGAACCCATACTATCCAAATGCAGCAATGGATCCCAATTGCTAATTTCCAAGATAGCTGTTAGCAGGAAGGGAAGCTCGGACTGGCTGCTCAGACAGTAAATATTTGCCTTGCTCTAAGCCAGTACTACAGAGAAAACAAAAAACTAACTTTGCTGCTGATGATATCACATGTTGGAACACAGGTTTTGAGTTTTATAAGTCATTCAATAGACTACCAAGAGAAACAGACCCACATGCTGAGACCACATATCTGCTCCTTCAGTGACGGTTCGTCTGAACACAGGATTTTACCAAACCATCGAAACTGGAGACCCACACCAATATTGCTATACTTTCCTTCTTAATTTTCTTAAATTGTACAAAAGGGGAGTGGCATTCACTACCTATATAACTGATTAAATCAAGCAACAATCATGAACCACTTTGAGATCAAAAACGTGTTTTAAATGCAAAGTAACACTTAGAAGACAGTAGCTTTGAGGCACCCAGCCACATGCAATTCTCAGCTTGGCAAATCAGTATTGGCTCCCAGGAAAAGTGTTTCATTAATGTTTCTAAAGTAGACTAGGGTGGGTTGTTTTTGTTTTTTTTTTTTCC
>JAOXJK010000032.1:2826663-2891563 GCA_025774025.1 Xenus cinereus
TAGAGTCTTCTAGAAGTGCAATTTTCCCCAGTATTAGAAGAAAAGTTAGTCCTGTGTCTCTCAACCCAGGACACACACTTAGCCCAAAAACACGACGAGTTTCCTCTGAAAAAGGCTGCCTTTCTGGCAGGACCTCAAGCAGTTACCTGCTCACTTGGGACAGAGATCTGTTCATAATGTCAGAATGCTGCATTTGTGGGATTTGGCTTTCTTGGAAAAAAAATTAGTTTGTATATACACTGGAAAATTCAGGTCTGCAGTTTTTTTGAGAGTTTTTACTTATTTCAAGCCATTGCTTTTATTTCGTGCTTGCTTTTCCTTACAGCTGTCTATCAAAGTAAGCCTACATAGGCAGGTAGGAACCATCCCAACAGCCGGATCTGCACACCATATTCACAGAGTATTCTATAAACGGGCTAAAGTCGTCACTCTGTGATGAATTCCTCCACTGTATGAGGAAATAAATCTCCTGGGTTTACTTGAGTTTTTGTTTGGCTTCAGTGCCCTTTTTCAGTTTGGGTCCCCTACCCGTGGCTTGGGGTGTCCACGTTCCAGGCCCCTCCCTGCTGCCCGCACCAGGCTGCCTCTGGCTTGCAGCAGTCCCCAGCCAGCACATTCAGACCATGAACCTTGCAATCCGTTCCTCTACAACTATCTGGAATGAAAAATGTTTCCCTGAAAGATCAGAGGAGGCAGGGCTTTCTAAATGCATATTAACAGCCTGCCTGAACAGTTTTTTTTGCTACCTACTTAGTAAATTCTTCTGTTGAACAATTGGAGTAGTTCTTACGCAGCTGGTGTGAAGGAAAACAAGAAAAGACTTAAGAAGTAGTGAAATAGGGTTTTTTGTAAAGTATACTTTTCCAGGAGGAATAGCAAGTTCTTTTCTGCCTCATGTTTGCTGCATGTTCTTTGGTCATAATGGTTCTTTGAGTTATTTAAAATCATGTGGAGTCTTGAAATATCATTGAAACTTCATAGATGATAGAAAGTTATGTGTTCTGGCAGGACTGGAGACTCTTTCCCCTTCTTCAGAGCAGCACATTTAGTTGTTTTTTTATTGTATGTATGGTGGTAGTAGTCAGAGATTTTTGTTAAGCTAGGCCTCCAGTGGGAAAGATGATGCAAAAACAATTCAGAGGAGATGGTCCATGTCTTAAAAACTGCAGGTTCTAATACCATGTAATTTAGAATGCAATAAGGGAGCTAACTTAAAGAGGGAATGTGATAAGGAAGATGAGGGGAACTGTAGTAATATACAATGACTTAACGTTCATATGAGCACAGTGTTACAATGCCATACTATTTATCAGCTTAGAAGAAAATATCTCCCCTATAGGATGAATAACTACTTCCAAAACCCCTTCAGGAGGCTGCTGTGCAGATGTACTCTGTACAACAATTCTTTCTCTTCAGATCTATACAGTCGTATAATGCATCTATCTCCATGATACAAGAGTATTTTTAAATGTGGCAAGGAAGAAACCTCTATAAATTGTATAAGATGTTATTCTGAGCTGTAATGTAAAACCTAGTAGCTGGGCTGACTCAAGATCTGCTTATATTTGTTTTTACACTGTGTCATTTTCTGTCTATCTACCGTTTCCATGGAAGTCTGCATAAAAGAGGCTTGTATTGTGAAAAACTGTCCTTTATTAGGGCTGACTGGTGAGGGCTGTTCTCTTCTCATTACTTCACCTGAACTATTTGGTGTTAAAGAGTGAAGACTGCAGTAACTAATGGATGAATTGGAATTTTAAAGGGAAAAAACTATGTAAATGTCATAACTCAGTTGTCTAGACCATAAGAAATGCTTTATTAACAAAGCTGGTGAAGGGTCTAGAGCACAAGTCTTATGAGGAGCAGCTGAGAGAACTGGGACTGTTTAGCGTGGAGAAAAGGAGGCTGAGGGGAGACCTTATTGCTCTCAACAACTACCTGAAAGGAGGTTGTAGAAAGGTGCAGGTCGGTCTCTTTTCCCGGGTAATAAGTGATAGGACAAGAGGAAATGGCCTCAAGTTGTGCCAGGGAAGGTTTAGATTGGATATTAGGAAAAATTTCTTCACCAAAAGGGTTGTCAAGCACTGGAACAGGCTGCCCAGGGAAGTGGTCGGGTCACCTTCCCTGGAAGTATTTAAAAGACGTGTAGGTGTAGTGCTGAGGGCCATGAGTTAGTGGTGGGCTTGGCAGTGAGAGGTTAATGGTTGGACTTGGTGATCTCTAAGGTCTTTTTCAACCTAAATGATTCCATGATTCTGTTGTGCCACATGGAAATGCTTCCTCGTAGGAATTAATGACAAACAGGATGAAAACATACTTTTAATATTTCAATTAATATCAGAAAATTAGGACTCAGATTAGACATATATAAATGATGCAACTCCATTAAATCCAGTGAAGCTATTCCTGCTTAGGCTGAGATGGATCATCTGTGTCGACCCAGGCCGTGGTGGGCAGACAGCAGAATGAGTGTGGTGTTTTGTGCAGCCCATCCACCTTCTACTGAGCTACTGCCACGTGCGCTCTCTTGCCTTGCAGCGCGTTAATCCGTGCACATGCTTGACCAAGTGGGATCCTACGTCCTGAAGAGAGTTCCTTCGGCTTTGCCAAAGTTAAGAGGAGGAATTCATGAGGGCAGCTTTAGAATTGCCTACAAAAGACAATACAGATATATTCTGATTTTCCACTTTGATACATTTTCAGTGCCTGCATGAATATGAAATGCAGTTTTAATAGAAATAGGCTGAAATTCCCAGCTGGAAGAGTTTGGGCGTTTTATTTTGGTTTTAAAAGTTACAGTAATGACATTGCCTCTTGTGCTTATGCATACTGGAAGATGAAGAAAACAGACACAAAATCTCTTGCGTGCTGTTTTTCACAAGTAGTAGCAATTTTGGTCACGTTAACCACTTGTGACTATGTGTGAAAGAAAGCGAGGGGCAAGAAAATGACAGGAATCAAAATGGAGGGTGCGAAGTTTAGGTGCTGCAATTAAATCCTCTAAGACTAATTTTTCTGTGGAATAATTAATAGTAAAAAAAAAAGTCTTTGAAAAATTACCATAAGTACTTTCTTTACATGGTCTAGGGCTTCCCTTCAGCTAAAAGTTATATTCCAAGGAAAACATCCGCTGCTTACTAAATTTATATGTTGATACTGATATCATAAGTCTTCAGGAATATTCACATTCAGATTTACACAGAACTTGGATTTTATTGTCTTAAAATCTGGTATAGAATCTTTTCTTTTCTGCTTGCCATAACCACATTACGTGCACCAGAAAAGAAAGGGACTTCAGTTTGATGTATATTTCACAGGGCGAAGAGTCGGGATGCTCAGGGTCTGTTTATAGCTTTGTCAGTGACTCGTGTGACCTTGCGTACACCAATCCAGGTGCCTGAGTGGGCTGCAGTCTAAATCACCTTAATGTGATTCATAGTTGGTAGTAAAAATGGAAACACTTAGAATTAGTGCAGTTGTCTGCATTTTGGGGATGAGTCTTTTTGTGCTGTGCTTAGAAATTACATTTATCCTTGAATAATAAGTTGAATAATAAATATAAAACTATAGATTACATCATATGGATAAGACCTGAACATAGAATAATATTTATGCCTTCTCTAATGTCACAGAAGCCAGTAGAGCCAATGATTTGTAATATTAAACATGAATATATGTGGTTTAAGAGGGTAGTGTTATGAAGTATAGCATTTCAGCACAAGACTGGAATTTACTCTGAGTAAGCAAATCAGATACAGAATGTAGAAATAAAGGAAAATAGGACTAGGATAGGAAGAAATCTTATGTGTTATACTGGTTTCTTTAATGACAGGCAAGTCATATAAATCTCTTCCGTAAGCTGTTCAGTCTCTGTCTTAAAAAGTTATGCTTTTATTCTTGTAGCAGTCTTTAAAAATGTGCTCAAAAATTCAGTTCCTTAGATGAGTAGAAACCTCTAAATTAGTGATCAGTGTATACTCAGTTAATGTTGTACCATTATTAGTTTCATGATCTTCTATTCACTTTTCAGAAGTTAGGATTCCCATTCCCCACAGTCATGTTTTTCTTTATCTCTTCTAGTAACATCTGTGCTAGAAACATTTACCTGAGTAATTGGAGTTTTATTTTCCAAGACTTCCTATGTTCAGTTAATATTCCCATGTTTTTTCCTCCTGTGTCATAATCTACTGTCCATAATAACAATAACTCTTTGTCCTTCAATGCATGCCTTCCCACTTGGTGCTACTAATACTAATTGTGTTTGAATTTTTACCACACATATTTTCAGTATTAATAAGTACTTTCCAAATTATAAGCTGTTCTTTCTCGGTATTGGTAATACCTGCCAACTTCTGTCATTCCCACATCCCATACATTATAAATATGCACAATTAGCTATTTTACAAAATGTACTGTGAAAATATTAAAAGTCTTCCAAAATTTGTCTTCCAGAATCATCACCAGTAACCTCTCTCCAACCCTTGTAATTTATCTGTCAAGAAAAACTCTTTTGTCTCCCTTCTAGTTAAGTGCGTGTCGCAGTTTGGGCTGGGTTGGCCAATGACAAGACAACAGATGGTCACTACCTGGATTGTTTTTCTTCTTTCTAGATTAAAAATACTATATTCACAATTTTCCAGTTAGTTGGTGTCACCATGGTAGCTTGGTTATTGCTAGTCATCTTTCTCTCCTCTACACATTTTTTTCTTTTTTTTTTTTTCAGTTTTTTCGGAACTATGGAATGATTTCTGGAGAAACTTCATTGTGTTGTGAAATTTCATAAGCTCACTCTGTCTGATAGATAAGGACATCTTCATCTGTAAAGGGCTGAGACATCTGACAGCCTTAAGGCAACACACTCTTCAGTACTGAAGTACCCACTAAATTATACATCAATACCATGAGTTAGAAAATATTAGCAGATTCTTTCCACCTCAGCAGAAGTTATGGGGCAGGAGTTTCTATCGCTTTAGTGGAGGTGTAGTGATTTGATTCTCAGTGGTGTTTGTTAATCATGGTTCTAAGTCTAGGGATTGAGGAGGTAGCAGTTTAAGACACAAGTTACTTGATTGACTAAAGCTTAATGAAAGTTTTAAATAGCCTCAGTTGTTCTTGGCCTCAAAAACATTAGCAATTTTTTAGGTGGACTATAATATCTGAGAATGAGGATGACACTTATAAAACAAACCACTCGTGATTCATCTCAAAATGGAGGCGAATGTGAGGCTTCCTGCAAGACCATTATCTTTAGATTTGCAGATATGGAGATATATTTTTCTTGTTGCTTTGGAAATGACTGAAGAAAAAATGGTTCTTTTAGTGGAAGTCGAGACAGTAGCAAAAATCTTTAAATTACAAAGTATAAATGGGGATGGGGGTAGTTCAGCCACAGCAATTCTGCTTTTCCTTTGTGTAAGAAAAAAAGATTGTTATTTTATTTGCTGAAAAGAGAGGTAGTCTGCCTTTTTTTTTTCTTTTCATTTGAAGATTTCAGTGGCCATTTCTTTTGGATCTCAGCAGGTTTTGAGGATTGCATTACTGGTAACTAGCTCATGTGTGCTGTGTTGTGGCTGCTGCAGCATTACTGATCTGAAAACTTGATTCTCCAAAATAATGAAATGTATAGCTATATTGGTTTACTTTTGTCAGTTCCCATGGCAGCCTCTCCAGCTCTAAAGATCCTATGGGCTGTCAGACTGTTGTGTATCCAGTATTTGCAGCAGCTGGATTTCCTCCTACCACTATGTGTGAATCAGAAACAACTAACAAAAGGAAGTTGACTGCCTTTTATTACTAACCCCTGATTAATGAATAATGAATGTCAAGGTAGAGGATAAAGTAAGCCAAAAATAGATGTTTGGTTTAATGACATTATTCCTAAAGCCAAGAAACGGAAATATTACAAATTTTGTAAAATTTCATGAAAAACAGCTACGATCTTAGAGAATTTTCATGCACAAAGCATTAATTCAGTCAATCACAAAACTTACTGTTTTGTGTTTGTTGCATAAACAAAGGAAAAACCACACTTGTTTAAATATCCATCCCAAAACAGAGTGAAGCAGAACCAAACCAAGCCCTATGTGCCATGAAGATACCGCACTTCTAAAGCAGAAAAAAAACATGTTGAAGGGTCAAATACCAGGTATCACCCCTTTTGTTAAAACAGTGAGGTTGTCACAGCTCAAACAAGCACCGATTTCAGTGCTTCAGTGAGTTTTCTACAAGAAATGAGGAAACAATTGCATCCCAGTTTTTTTGTAGTTTGCCTTGAGCATGTGTCTTTACCCAGCTATGAGAGAAACAAAACGCATTACAATGCTGAAAAGCATAGAAAATAACACACACACAAAAAGTTTCCTTTGTATTTAAAGAAAGTTGCAGTAAATCTGTAACGAACGTATCTTTGTTTCATTCAGTTTTCACCACTGCTTTTCAAGACAGCAGAATAAAGATCGAAAAGACAAAAAGAATTATGGGAGTGAGAAAAAGGAAGTTGACACACAAGAATAAATTGACACGTATAGATTTCTGTGATTCCACAAAATGAAAAATTAAAGAGCCCTTGTGATTTTTTCTTTTTGGAGTGTGACAATATCAAGAATGAGATATTTATTATAATTAAAGGATGATGCTATATTGCTAGAAAGTTATATGAAATAGCCAGCATGTATAAATTCTAGATGTTTGTGGTAATTGAGGGGGAGGGTGGGTTTATGCAAAGAGTTTGTATGGAATTAACTAGTGGAATAAGAGATATATTTTTACCCAGCAAAATGATAGTATATGACTTGATTCTTATCCCGTTTCTTTAACAATATTTTTCAGCATGCCAGTCTGCATTCTTACATCATCAAATTAACCTTTTTTTTTTTCCAATTAAGTGGTTGGGCTTTGGAAAATCTCATTTTCATTTTTCACTGTATTCAGGATTCTCATGAAATTAGATGAGATGCTAGACCGTTCTATATATCAATTACCTCATCTGTAAATGGCCATAATAATATTTATTCTAAAAGGTTTCCATGATTCACTTTTGCTAGTGGAATGTTTTCAGATACTCAGCTGGAAGATGCTAAAGAAAATGGAATTAGCTGTATTATGTTTCTCCTTGAAATATCAAGTATGGGCATTGGCAAAGGCAAGTTATTGATCTATCTAGCAAGGACCTGTAATAGCGAACTTCCACACCTGTTTATATATTTAGAAGCATCTAATGTTAGTAGAGTCAAATTTCTGTTGATATTTTTATAACCATGGCTGCTCGGAGATCCAACTTGACATTCAGAAATCTTGCACCATAAATGTACACTTTTGCACTACTTCTGAACTCTTAGGGAGTCCATTTTTATCACTGTCTGTGCAGGTAGCTAACTACCATGGTGGCAGCCTTCATTCATTCCATCTCCTTCCTTTACTCAAAATGTTCACCAATATATTTCTACACTAAATTCTTTTCTTCTTTAATTCTGTTAGCATGGTTACAGTACTGATGGATCGGTGGTGTTTGCTTAAAATCAGTTCCAGAAGATAGTTAGGTGCCCAAGTCAGAGTTGATTGCCTCAATACTTTTGGGAACCTGTTCTATAGTCAATGTAACTATCAATCAGGACTAATTGTTTTGGATCCCTGAGTTCTTGAATGGTCAGCTGGACATGATTCAAAGGGGCACCTTGTTCTTAGAATGAACTGCGTGAAAACTTTTTTTTCAAAGTGTCTTCAGCTGGGGATGGAAAATCACTTGTCACTTTTGAAAGCTTTGGTTGACAGCTGCTATAATAAAATAGTCACTAATCCCCAGTACTCTTTAGTATTTCAAAGGAGTGTTCTAAATGAGGGGGAGGTCTTTCCCTTAATAGCCTTGTGAAACTATTTCTTTGTGATAATAAAAAAAAAAAGAAAAAAAAGAAAAAAGGAAAAAAAACCAGTGTGCTTACCTGAGTTGTACGTGCTTTTTGTACTACAGGTGATTTTGATCTGACTGTTCAAGAACCATGTTAGGTCACTGGGAGCTAGAGATTACCTGCATCACATTATTTTGTGTAATAAGGAAGCAGATGA
This sequence comes from Xenus cinereus, assembly GCA_025774025.1. Lineage (NCBI taxonomy): Eukaryota > Metazoa > Chordata > Aves > Charadriiformes > Scolopacidae > Xenus > Xenus cinereus. Next base: position 2,834,725 of record JAOXJK010000032.1, read on the forward strand.
GAACTACTAAATGGGATCTTTATAGACAAATGCACTATAAAGATGTAAAAGATATATAGTGTTTATATTGTTCCCTTTAAATGGAATATCCCAACACTTTTCTATGTATTATGTATAGAAGTAACTGCAGCTGGTTTAGAGTTGTAAGGATGCATTCCTGAATTACTCCATAAAAGACTTAAAAAATGTGTGCATTCAAAATGTAAATGGATAAAGGAGGCTGCTTGTAGACACCCTGCAACTGTTAGAAGTTAATGTGCATCACATTTTTCCATTCTTCAACATAAAGATATCTCAGTACAATTCCCGACTCACATAATCTCATCGTTGCCTTTATATTTCCAGACTACATATAGTCCAGAAGCCAACTATAATTATAAATAGTGACACGTCTCTTTTCATGGGTAACAGAATGAAGCGCGTGTCACCTGTTGGTCTGTAGGCTGTAGCGGATCTGCTGACTGTGAGAAGCCACTGCCTATGGGTTGATTCACAGTGAGCTTCTCACTTTGCTGAGAGTATGCCATGTGTGAATAACACTGCAGACTCTTGCCATGTCGCATCTAAACTGTTGTAATTCCACCATATCTTCTCCCACAAAATGCTATGAAATAGTTAATGAAATGGAGAACGTGTTCATCAGGGCAGTTGTTGTAGAAGGTGATGTTATATTCTATTATAAATCTAGTCTTTTGATGGCCTTCTATTTTACCACACCCACTAGATTCCACTCACAGGTTTGTATTTATGTTTCTTGTTCATGACTATATATGTTGGTGTAGTTTGTGTAGAAACTCAAGTTGGGATGCTCCTCCTGTCAGGTTACGCCTCTTCAGAAATGCAGGAGTAGCTTTTTCCTTGCTAGTATATTAAGACATGCAGTCATGAGCTGTTTTCCTCATTGTTGTTATAGTGCCTGGCGTGCTATTCCTATAATTAATATTAATGTTTTCTAATTTACACTCAGAACAGAGCCCCCACTCATCCTACGACAGAATAATAAATTATTGATTTGATTTTGCTTGAAATATCATCCTATTCTGAGGATATTTTCCTCTGATAGCTCCAGCACCGAAGGTGCCAGCGGTGTGCCGATACAGAGACCCAGGCAATTCAGAGTGTTAGCCTTTCAAACAATGGCTAAACTACTGGTTCCAAAAGTTCTGCATTTGTGTGGCTGAAAAGATGTATGTCCTGGGCTACAAAGTCGTGGGGAGGTAGGGGAGAGTGCTGGGAGCAAAATTGAATAGGAAGCCACATCTCATTCCTTATTCCACAGCTCCATACTAAATACCATTGCTTTCATATTTTGGGAACAGCTTCTTACTATATGAGCCCTGTGAGAAATATGTTACCTAATTTAGAAAGTAGTAAAGCTCTTCTAAGTTCTGTTAAAATGACGATGATTAATGCAAGAGTTGTAGTCAGCCCTTTAAATGCTCAATATATCTTCTTTCTTCCCTTGCTGCTCAGAGTAGAAAAGAAATAGGCACGGCTGAAAGCGACAGGAGGACTGGTCACAGTGAATGGTGTCTGTGCAGGCTGTTCCTACCTTAACTATTCAATAGCTGCATTAATCCCTGCATTTAATAGGCTGCTGAGACGATCTACTGCGGTGGAAAAACCTGAAAAGAAGAGCTGCAGTTAGTGGCGTACTTGATTCTAAGAAACGATGAACGTTTTCAGTAAAATGGGTGGTAAGACCTTCTGAGACCAGCATTAACGTCTTTGGTGCGTGCGGCCCCCGGCCCTGCCCTGCTGCCTGATAAGGCTGCTGTCGTGTCTCCAGGAAGGTCGGAGCAGAGGATCAGCATCCTTCCGTGTAGCTGAGTTAGTTCTACTAGTCCCGTGGACTAAGAAGGAAGTAGGCTATGGCAGCCATACAGAAAATAATCTGAAGTCTTGCCCGAGATCCCTGCGTGTTCCAAGTACAAAGCTTCCAAGTGTATTTCTTACACCTCCAGGCACAAAAAAAAAAAAAAAAAAAAAAGCATTAGAGCAATGAGCATATATATAAAACCATGTTACGTGGCTCTATTTTCCTTCATCTACTCAAGTAGTGCAATTTTATACTACTCCTTGAATGATTCCTATATCTGCAGGTGTGATTTAATATATTTCTCTAGTGCATTAAGCACTTCCACTCATTGATCCCCTCATTCTGCCTTCAAGCTATAGAGTCTTCATCCTTACCCTTTTCATGTCAAGGCCATCTATTCTTCAATCCTTCATTTGTATCGCAGGCTTTGGGGTTTTCCCGTTCCCTTTTTAACTTGTCACTAGCATGGTTGCCTGTACCCCTCTCAGGACGTTCCTGATGTTCCCCGCCCTTCATCCGCTGCACCTCGTTTTCCCTCTCCGCGTATTTTGGGGGCTACTCTTCCCCTGTGCCTGCTACAAAGCCTGCACTGTCGCTGCGTTGACGCTGCATTGCCTTGGCAGGCCGAACTCTCACATGGGGCCGGGAAGATCACGCACTAGGGAGGCTCATCCCCGTGTTTTCTTGTGTGGCTTCGTTTCTCCCGTGCTTCTCTTGGCCCGGAGCCCCGGTGCCGGTGCCACCGGTGGGCGATGGACAACCGGGGAGCAGGGGGCTCTGTCCAGGGTCCTGAAAACCATCACCGGGCTGGCCTCACTGCTGCGTGTACCCCATGTCAAAGAAACATAGGTATCTCGAAAGCCAACCCCCAAATTTCCTGTTTAATATAGAGGAAACTTATCAACCTGCTAAGGTAAAGCACCGTGTATCTATCTAGTAAGAAATCTTAAAAAAATGACGTGGGGGAAGAGAATAGCGCTGCTATAAAACGAATTTGGTGGCTTGTTTTTATTAATCAGGCTTGCTATTTTTGTCAGATATCAGCTCTTGATCTTATGAGGATTCTTCAGGGACATCATCGAAAAACTAAGAGCCAGATTGTAATTCTCCCATGACTATGATTCAGGGGTAATTGTACTAAAGTCAAATTAAACTAATGCGAAACAGATGTAAGTGGGTTCAGACAGAGACTCAATACTATGCATCTTGAGTTAATAGTTTTTTACATGGCAGATTTTTTACTGAAAAAAAATGCTACATTATACTATTACATTAATAATGTGCATGTACTGTACTTTTCCATGTAGAATAAAAATGTTAGGTAACTACTCACATTTTTGCATTTTTACATTGTAGCCCTTGCTGGTGATATGAAGGGACTGATATGACAGTTGTCTGAAAGCTGGAGTCTGGCTAATGAGGAACGGTTTCCAAAAAATAACAGAGGATGAAGAAGATGATTACAAACTGTGAACCAGGTACCCCCTCTCCTGTTCTGGCATTTAGAGGGTGGATGATTAAAGTGGGTCTGAGGATATGAATAATGTGTTAGGATATGAGAGGCAGGATGTGATATTCTGTTTAGCGTCACGGGCCAAAGGAACCTGCAGACAGGCTGTGGTAGCTCAAACAGGTCACATCTGAGAAGACACTGTCCTGGCAAAGGCTATTACTGAGGTATAATTGCCTCAGGTAGACTCACTGATTTCACTGAAACCATTTCTGCCAATAAGAAAATTTTCTGTTCTGTGGATTCATCCCTGAATGAAGACACAGCACTGCATGCTACAACTTAAAAAGTACTGGGAAACTGCATGCAGTAGAAGAAAATGAAAATCATAAGTTGCTTTTCCTTGCACAGCGCATAGTAGTCCAGATTCTTAGTTAATTTCTTGATTTCTAATTGCACTAAAGCTTCTGAAAGCCATCTGAAAAAAAAGATCTTCAGGTTATCCTAGAGAAAAGGCTTTTAATATCCTCTTAGACAGAAGGCTTCCTAGAGAATAAAGAAGTTATAAAAGGATTCTGCACTGGATGCTGTCCAAACTCATACTACTGAAGGATGGGTCAATAGTATATAAAGAGCAGGATGCACTTCACTTGGGTTATTCTCTGGCTCTTTTGGTCTGAGTGTAAATAACAGCAGTCCTGTGGCAATAAACTCAATGAAGAATGATCTTCACAATCACAAATACCAGATTTCAAACAACCATGTAGTTAAGCATAAACTGAATAGTTATATACACAAGTGAGCATATTGCAAAGTGATGCCAGAAAGACTGTCTAGACTTCCGTCTAACCATGTCTTTTCAGTGCATCCAAGAAATGGAACATACAAGTTACAGAGGATTTCTATCTGCTAGTGATGCATTTCCCTCTTCCTGCTCACTGGATTTAAGCAGGTATAAGAACTATTTATTCATCTATTCTGCTATGGCTTTCTTTGAGATAAATCAGAACAGCTTCTGAATCACTCATGCCATATTATTAATGAACAGTAAAAGGGCACTTAGCTTTTTATTTTTCTTTCAGTGAGATTGCTTGTAATAGAAAGCCTCTTGTCTATTGTGTTGTGACTGTCACAGGCCCAGTGCTGTGAGGCTCTGATTCTCAGCTAACAACAACTCTGAGGGCATTAAGTCTGAACAATAAGCCCTAAATGAAAAGGCAGGTCAGTCTGATAAACTACCGGTAGCACTACTAGTTGAGTTCTGAAAATTCTTACGCGCGTACTAAAGTAGATTGATCATGCTATATGTAGTTTTTTTGTCTTGGTGGTCTTTCATTTAAATATTAAAAATTGCTGAACCCACTTAGCTTATAAAAGTTGACAGAGTAACAGCTTGAAACACTATAGCTTCAAGGCACTGGTTCTCCCTATCATGAGAATTCGACATCACTGAGGGGTGAAAGGCCTTTTATTTGCATAAGATAATAGTTACGTTTCTATGCAACAGCTGTGCTGTCAGTGAAAGATGCGCTCATTGTGCCAAATCCATCTCTGGAGTAACCCCATTGATTTTAAATGAGTTACTTTGGGAATAAATTGGCCCACTAGATAAAACTGCAGGTCTGAGGCATCGAAATAATTGAGAAAGATTTCCATGATCATAACATGGCAAAAAACTGCAAAACAGTTACGTGATGTCCTGCATTTATGTACCTGACAGATCACAATTGCTTTGCCGCAAAGTTTATAAATCCTATGGCTTGAGCAAATGTTTATGTAGAGCTTACAGAAACTTTTTGGCAATCCAGGAACATTAAGAGGATGCAAGAAATGGGAATATGGTATTGCGTCATTATTATCTAATTAGCATTGCTGTAAGTGAAACAAATATGAGATGTCTTTCTAAGGTCAGGTTAATAATAAAGGATTCATATGCGCACTTGAAAATTCCTCTTCTTTAGACAGTAAGAATCAGGATTTGTTTCTGGTCATGAACTACCTGCGGATTGCACCTACAGACTGTCGACTTCCTGCGCATGGTAGCGGGAATTGAATGCTGTTGGCCTTTCAGCAGCCTGTTTGAGTTTGGTGATCTTACCCGAGTTCTCAGTGGACAGTTGTCTTTGGCACATTCCCCACCTCATTAGTTACCTGCCGATAGTTATGGCGCAAACGCAAAATAGTGCTTGGGTTAGGGTGACTGAGCTCCAAGTCACAATTGAGTAGTATATGCCTATATGTTAGTTTTCCCCAGTAATGTACAAGGAAGATGCCAGTAAACTGGAAACTGTTTTGAATGCTGAGGAAAAGTTACATACATGCATATATTGATGATATATTTGTGTGTAGAGATATATAAGTAGTTCTTTATTGTCACACATTTGATAAGTGATCTTATGGGGGGTTCAGAAACCTTCTTTGAAACCTTTTTGGTTATTAGAATAATGAAAAGATTACCCAGTCATGATTCAAGTGATCGCACGGCACAATTAGCAAAGCCTACTCTCACTTTTGTTTCCATTCAGTTTGCAGAAGTAACGTCAAGAGGAATCCCGGAGCCTGTTCAGAATGCATCGTGCTCCGCTTGCGAAGGAAATACCTTGTCCTCCTGATGTCATCGTTGCAATCATCTCAAATTCAAGTCTGCCCAAGCAGGCTCATTATCATTCTCACCATGTCCTCCCTTAGAGCAGCCTCTCCCGCCTCCTCCTGTACAGCACAAAACAAGAGCCACAGGGGGTGCTTGGATTAGGGAAAGGAGAGACACCCTGCACCTCCCCCCAGGAAAACTTGCTGCACTGATATCCAGTTCCTTCAAACTACATGCTGCATTACAGGGCCCAGCACGCTGATGCCAAGTGAAGGTGTGGATTCACAAGTATTGATTTCCCCTTCCTGTTTCGTGTTGAACAAAGACTGGGGACAGGCATGGATGTGTGTATTTAGCTTCTGAATGCGGATATGAAAAGAGTGTGCCAGCCTCCACAGTAAGAGTTTCCTGAGGAGAGCCACACATTTCAGACTGCTTTTTTTTGGTTTTTTTTTTTTTTTTTTTTTCACCAGGGCAAATTTCTCCCTTTCATCTTACAAGAATAACTAACATCTGAGCAACAGATAGGAAGGCAAGACAGAGAGACAGCGGTTGAGCAAAAAGCGGGGAACAAATTGTCTCAGGCACCAAGTTTAGATCACAACCACGTTTCCTGAAAATTCGGAAGGTCCTGGCCATGGACCTCAGGACTGATTCTCTCTCTGGGCCATGGCCCACGTGGATTTGTGGATCTCTCCCCCAAGCCATCCCCAGCCAACCATCCCCTTCACACAAGGAGCTGATTTCCACCGTGGAAGAGAGGAGGCAGGACAGGGTTAACCCTTGAACAGTCTTCTTTCAGGCCCCCGGAGGGGCTGGGGTTTTGTTTTCCTGGCTAAGGGAGGGGAGCTGGGGCACGTATCATAACTGGAACTGGAGACCTTTCTGGTGTTACCAGCCCGGTTTGGGTTTGAGGGAAAGCCTGGAGCAGGAGGGGGAGAAGAGAGAACGCAGACTTGGGAAGCAGCGGATGTCTGGTAATTGCACGAGGTAGAGCCAAGTGTCCTCCATTTCCCCGAAGCCCCCTGAGAGCTTAGAGGGGCTCGGAGAAGCCTTCAGCCTCCCTCCCACCCCTCCTGCCCCCTCCCCGCAGCCCGGACGCATCTTTGGGCTCTGCCTTTTTTTTTTTTTCCTTGACTCCAGGCGTCCATCCATCCCTGTCCGCAGGAAGGGGAGCAGGAGTCCCCTGCCTTTCGGGGTGCCTGCTTCTGGTCCCCGCGGGGGGCTCGGACGATCCCCTGCCCTTCCCCTCCCCCTGCGCCGCAGAGGCTGGGGATGCTGCCGTACTCCTGCCATGTGCTGCCGCCGCCTCTGCTGCTGCTCGTAGCTTAGTCGAGCGTGTCTCCGGCTGCAAACTCCGCCAAACAAGCCTGCATCCTCCTCCGGGGAAGGATACCCAGTGAGTACCATTGAATAAAGAAGAGAGACATTTTAATGCATCTGCAACTCACAGTTGTGGTGGTAGTAATCTCCTCCGTTACAACCTTCAGCGTATCGACCACTGAGATATATCCCAGACGCCTCGCAATAGCTAAGGCGGTGTTACCATTCTGAAGAGAAAAGAGAGAAGGAGAGAGAGAGAACGCACTGAGAGGGAGGATTGTGATGGGAACCAATGAGATCACTCTCAACACTGCATGAGCCAGCATTTCCATCCAAAACAAGGCGCAGCCTAGGAAAAATCACTGTTTTTTTTTTTTTTTACTGTTACATCTGACTCTGTCTTTGTAACTTCTTTAAGACTATAGCCCTGATTACCATGGTAACACAACACACTTACATCTGCCTGCTATGCTAAATAAAAAAAGTGCTGTACGGTTTAACCCTTCAGAGCTCAAATTTCACTATACAGAATGTGTCTTGTCTGCAGAAGTTCATGTTTTATTTTGCATAAATGGCTCTACATCAGAAATACTCTTCTAAAAAAAGAATTTTAAAAACTGTTAAATGTTAAATTTAACAGTTTCACTTCCCACTGAAACTGTTAAATCTTTACCAAGTACAATTCCCTCTTTGGGGAAGACAAGATTACAGCTGCATTTTCCACGTACACTTCTATTCCTCCTTACAACAAAAACATGCATCCAATAAAAGTATACAAAAGCTAATGGCTTAACAAACACAAAACCAATCTATATAAGGCTTGGGGATACAGAATTAATTTCCATTTAAATAAATTTATTTGCCTTTTTAAATGTCCATGATATAGAGAGGTGCCATTTATCAAATGGACATAAAAATGGGAATTTAGTAAGTGTTTAAGGCCTATTTATCTTCATTTCATCACCTGGAATATTGGCGGTCCACAGTCTTCGTGTCACTCAACTTGGGGAGGGGAGGAAGCGTTCCATGATTCTTTGTAAAGAGCTCTACACAGAATTGGTTTATGTCATTTTGCACTGAACCAAAGGACAACATGTTGGCCTACTGGGGGAATCATGGAAAGCCCCTGTACCGCTCTTTGCACTGAAATGACTTCTCTTGTGACACCACTGACTCTGCGCAGGACGTTAGCCTGAGGGCTTCTCTCTACTTCAGTACTGGCTTAAGTTATCTATAATCTAAATTCTTCCGTATTAGTCTAGCTCAGCAACCCTGAAGCAACAGTGTGGATCAGCAGCACAAAATGAATAGATTACCATCTTCAGAGCACAAATAATTTTACTCTTACTGTCAGTTGCACATTAACTGTTCAGTCCCACTCCCACTTGCCCCTGCCAGATGTCTCGGGTTGAAATCCTCTCTTACCTCAAGCTAGAGGTTGCTATGTGAGGACAAGAACAGAAGTAGTACATGAGTAGGCATGCAAACTGTGCAGTAAAGACACATCCTTGAGACCCTCCTTGGATTTGGGCATGACAGCCCCAACATAAGGACTGAAAGCAAGTAAAGAGACCTTCAGTTGAATATGCCCACCAGTACCTACAGCCCCAGAGTGGGGCTATAGGTAGAGACCTACAATGGTCTCTTGCTTGATGAACTGGTGTTTTGGATAACCACAGCAGATTATTCAATGTGATCATTCCAGGACCAAACAGGGCACCAGTGCTGATTTAAGCATGCACAGTATACGTACACGGAAACCTGATCCACTCTGGGGAATTACAGCAGTTTTTGGACATTCTGGCTGCATTTTAAAGATTACCCAATTAGAGGTGACTAATAACAACATCAACATGAAATAGGACAGTTGCATTCCTGGCTGACTGTGGAGAAGGAGCTGTGCCAGAGGTTACTGACGGTCTTTGAGGAGACATTAACATCAGGGAACTCACTAAGAATCTGAAACAGACCCAGTGAAAAGCGGGACAGAAATTTGTGTCTAAATCTTCAGAAGAGCCCAGGTTCTGATATTCCCTTAATTTTTGTGGAAAAGTCCTTATTGAGATACCAATTTCCAGATGGAAGTGTTGAGGCAGAGGGCAACTGAACAAGCACAGCACAGCTACTTGTGGCCAGCCTGAAATCACTTTCCCCACCTCACGTTTAGGTTTGTGAGTTAGATCTGATCTGAACTACCTTAAAATGATAAGAAAAAGAAGAGTAAGTTACATATACACATCTGACAACCAGCTGTAAGAGGAATACTTTCACCCAAACAAAGCCCCAAGAAAGGAAAGAACAGAACTGTCCAGGGAAATAAGTTCCCAGTGGCACTTCACAGACTTACAGTGGTGATGGCGTTGGGCTTGGCCCCATGTTGGAGAAGAACGTTGATGATATGAGTGTGGCCTTGTTGAGCAGCTTGATGAAGAGGGGTGTACCCATTCTGTTGTCCCCAGTGATTACAACAAAAGCAAAGAAAGAAAGAAAACCACCAGTAATTAGATTGGACATTTTCCTTTGCTTCCTTCTGCTCCTTTTGAGACATTTCAAAAGGATATTATGCCATTAACAGACCCAAAGACAATAAATCTTCAGTAATAACAATACTCATTCCCCAGATTAATGAAAAGATAAAGGAAGATAATATTTTTATTCACAAATCATCTTTCACAATATAAGCAACCTCTGGAAAGACAGATAATTCCTCATTTTCTAAATCAGAGGGAGGCACAATGAGGAACAGTGAAGTGGCATGCTAAGAACACAAAATCAAAGCTGAGGCACAGAACATTTTTCATCCTCTCACATCTTAGTTTTCTATAGAAACCCCAAGATTTGTCTTTAAGATGTTTGAGCCAATTTAAAAAATATAAATTTTTTAACAGCAGTGATTTGAGACTATTTGCTTTTGAGAAGGCTAACAACATATTCCTATTACAGATGTCCATCAATTTTAGCGTTACTTTGCCTTCAAAAGGCTTGACCAAGCTGTAATTACACTTACAAGCATGTACACAATGTCTTTGTAATAAACACGCTTAACTCGATATATTCATCTGCTCCAGTGATTCATTCTAATGTTACACAATACAGAAACATAACCAAAGCGTACTTCAGCTAGCTGATCAGAGATGGTATTGTGTAAGTCCAGTCAGGCAATTCATTTACAAAATTATTTGCAATTGGTTTTGAAAGCAAGCAGAGAATAAACTTTGGAAGAAAACACCAAGCTGATCTCACTGTACACTTATGTAAAGCCTGGAGGCAGGCTCTGAAAGACACACTCTGAGCATGATCTTTTTTGCTAACGAGTAGATGCAAGTAATGCTTTGTACTACTAATTAAATAGTGATAGTTCAGAACTATTACAGTTCTTATAGTTACAGTACGCATGTATGGCCTACTACGAAATCAAAGGAGGATTTTACTGTAGGTTGTAGCACAAAGTAAATTTGCTATCTTTACTTAAATATTAGTGCAGTCCTTCAAAAAATAATTCAGCTGTATTATTTTTCATTGGAGATGCCACAGAGCATCATGCAGGATTTCTCTCATTAAAGACCACGCTGCAATAGAGGTTACTTATTTTATCCTGAAACCAGCCAGGATGGATTTGCTCTTTAAACTGAGTCCACAGTTGACAGATTGCCAGCATTTTTATTGGTCCCTAAGTGTGAGATTCTGGAGAACCACTGCCCTACACTCTCATACAAACTTGCTGACTTTAATGTTTTTCTAACTAAGTGAAATACCTGGGGAAATGGCATCAGAATCTGGTCCGGTGGCCCCTTATAGATAGAGTGAGACCTAATACTAAAGACACAAGTATGTCTGTCCCTTTAGTTAGCTTCCAAATACCTCAGCTGAATGTCTTGGCAGCTATTGTTTGGAACCTGCTAGTGTCTGCTTTATTAATTCTTATCAGCTGTTTTTCTAGTAGCATTGCCTGTTCTTTTGGAATCCCTGGGTTTTTGCCCATTGATTTTGGGTGATCACAAGAGGGATGGGCCAGCTTCTTTTATTTATGCACTTTGCTGTTTCTTACCACATTGAGCTGTGACCACTGTGATTAAACAGTGCTACTTTGAGAAATTATTCCATCACATAAGTCCCAGCTGGGGACAGAGGAGCTGGCCAGAGGGACCAGCAGACCAGAAGCCCATGATTTTGACTGGGATTCACAAATACTAAGTATGTCACTAGAAATATCTATGGACTTCACAGTGATCCCAAGACACTGCCTGAAGCCAGCTTTAAATAAGCTGAAGCCCTGCAGCTCTGGCGTTAGCCTTCTCTTTCTGATAAAGGTGATGTGATGAGATCTGGGATGTGACACACTGTTGCTGTCACCAGAAACTCTCTGTGTATACTTAGGAGATAGACAATTCTTGCTACAAAATGCATCACATTCAGGTGTTGTGCCCACCAGTTTATACTAGAAGTAGCTGCTGAAGTCAGTGGATTTCATTCAGACTTTGGCTGTAGGCAGTCAGGTCCATTACAGTATAATTGGTCAGTAAAAGCGCACCCATATCCCCCTCAAAAAAAAACCCCAAATCTGTCTTCAATAAACTGAATTCCCCCACCACAGCTGCTTCCTCTCCCAGAGTCATACTGCCCACACTTTGATCAGCAGTAATTCTTCCCACTCTTTTCCCAGCAGATCAGAGAGAACCCTGGCATCACCCTCTAAGTGTCTGAATTGTTACTTACTAATTTGGCAGCACACTGGTGTTACACTGGTGTAAACCATGTGTAAACAAGATCAGAAACAAGCTCGCATTTGTTAGTTTGCAAGTTAAAAAAAAAAAAATTCAATGAAATTTATTCTCGATCTCCTTTTTTCATATCCCCAAAGAGTTATCTGACTACTACACAATGAGATGCAGCAGAGAGAAGGCATTTCACAACAGCCACAAATCACTGTATGTTGACACCTACCATGCAATAATTACAGTTTCCTAGTGAAAAGGCACTTGTGGTATGTATTCATAGTGCTTGGTTACCAGGTTCATAATAAAGAGCAAAAGCAAGCAACGAAAAATTCTTTACCTTGGTTTTAGCATTGACATTTGCTCCCTGCTTGAGAAGAAAATTCACCATTTTGATGTTTCCATAGTGACACGCCACAATTAAAGGTGTATAACCAAGCTACAACAAGAGAATAAAGAAGTAAAACTGCAAGCTCAGTGGAACATTCCTTTTGCAGTGGCAGCATCCTTTAGCACACTGGAGACAGCAGCCACTCCATGATTTACCTTTGTCTGAGCATCTTGGTTTGCACCGTGTTTTGTGAGTATTTCAGCTACATTCACTTTATCCTCTTGAGCTGCAAGGTGTAAGGATGTCAGTCCAGTCTGGAGGTGGAATATACAAAATAAATAAATAAATATTTAAAAAAAGAATAAAACCTACTTTATACGAGGAAAGAAATCTAGACTTTCCCACTTCCTCATCTTTAAAACATGAAGAGATCCTAACTATAGCTTCTAAGTATGTGTGTTTTTTTAAATGAAGTAGAGTTGATGTTTCTCCTATTCTGACTGACAAACAGCTCCAAAACAATTACATCACCATCACCACAGAGTAAAACTTCCAGGCATCAGCGATCATGCTCGGATTTTATACAATAACATCACTTGGGAAGCTGAGGAGCCCATTAATAAATTAGGGAAGCACATTCACTGTGCTTCCCACTCCTCAGACAGGAAAGGGAACCTTGACAACTGCCGGCACGAGTCTAAAGAAAATAACTCCAGAAATAGATCCCATTCAAAGATGCCAAGGAAATGGAGGCAGCCTTTAACTAAAAGCTCACTGTGATCACGCACACAGTACTTGCCTGTGAGCAAGGCAGGGAACATATTTTGTAAGAGAAATGAAAACAACCTTGTTTCTTACTGGTTAAATAGCATAATACATTAATGCCAGAAAATGAGAGACTTGAGCATTCTATTTTGACTTCTGTGAACAAAAGCTGCAGGCTTTTGACCCTAAGTAAATAAAACTTACATATATGCCTGGGTAAATCTGGTGACCTATGAATATCTACAGTAATTGGGGTTTTTTTGAGGAACTCATTTTCTATGAAAAAGCTGTCATGTACATACAAAAAATAAAAAAAAAATGGTAAGGTATTCCATGGTATTTTTCTCACTCACTACTCTGCTAATACTGTTTTGTTATTTGCCAGACACTGTCAATTTCTTCCACTTGGAAAGAAGGGTGAAGGTTAAATATATGAGGAAAAGTGTCTTTGCTGGCAAGAACATTGAACTATTTTAGACTAGCTCTCAGGTTTCTGATACAAGCCATTAAATCTACCCATGGACTCACAAACAATGTGACATCATTCCTACATTGCACTTTGCATCTTACTGGATACTCCCACCCACAGTACTTTGTCTCCGGTTGTGAGTTACCTTTGTTGCCACATGGATATTGGATCCTTTCTCCAAAAGCAAGGTCACCATGTCAGTGTGACCTTCTTGTGAGGCCAAATGAAGCGGGGTGACGCCCTGCTTGGTCAAAATGTTGGTCTCGGCCCCATAGTTCAATAGAGTGGTAGCTATCTGCATCTGGTTTTTCTTGGCAGCAATATGCAGAGGGGTGTATCCATTCTAACACCAGCCAGGAAACAAAATGAGAATAAAGTTAACAGAACAGCCATGTAAGCCTAAGAAGTCAGACATCATAAAACAGCATTATTTCATGTCACCCCTAATTAATAGAGATAAGAGTTCATTAAATTTTCAAAGCCAGACGTGTCCCACAGGGCCCTGCTGTTGTGTTGCCTTGTCCGTCTGTTATTTTCGTCACCTAAACGAGAACAAAGCCAGCCCTCTCCAGGGTGGGCAGGACTGTTCAGCTGATACCTTCAAACTATCCCAAGTTCGAATCCTACATTTTGAATAACGTATGTTGCAAATATTCACTTTTGACTGATGAGTGACATTCTCTGTGATGAGTGATGGGCGCACACTCTTCATTGCATTATGGTTTTTTGGCGCATGTGGGTAGAGGTGTGTTTGCGTATGGAATTTTGATAAATGTGTCAGTCATGGCACCAGCTGGAAACAGCAATAGGGAGGAATGCTTCTCTGATCAAATTAACCATTTAAGCAAAGCAGAATCACATTGATGGTACTTTCCAGCAATCAGACAACCTCCCACCTTTAGAATCACAGAATGGTTTGGATTGGAAGGACCTTAAAGCTCATCCAGTTCCAAGCTCCTGCCACAGGCAGGGACACCTCCCAGTAGACCACGTTGCTCAAAGCCACATCCTGCCTGGTCTTGAACACTTCCAGGGAGGGGGTGGCCACAACTTCTGTGGGCAACCTGTTCCAGTGTTTCACTACCTTCAGGGTAAAGAATTTCTTTCTAATATCTAATCTAAATTCCTCTCTTTCAGTTTAATTGCTTCAGAAAGCACTGTGGGGGACATTTCTGGGTTACAGCAGAGGCATTCAGTTGGTTGGCCTGTGGGGTTTTTTAAAAGACAACTTTACCAAACAATCCTGCTGCAACTGTAGCTTTTGCTGCTCTCCATGCACCGCCATGGGAACAACAGCTCTGATACACTTAACAGACGGGCTGCATTTTTTGGCAGTGTGTACAACAGTAGCTTCACACAGGGCAGAACTTTTTGACCTTAGCAGCTCATTATTTTCCCCTTTTAGTAGCCTTTGCTTAATACAGTGATATCATGACTCTGTTCCTAACCCTGGAATGAATTCTCCATATGCACAGTCAGAAATACACACATCATTTCATAGAATAGTTCAGGTTGGAAGGGACCTTAAATACCATCTAGTCCAACCCCCCTGCGATGGGCAGGGACACCTCCCACTAGACCAGGGTGCTCAAAGCCCCATCCAACATGGCCTTGAATGCCTCCAGGGATGGGGCATCCACAGCTTCTCTGGGCAACCTGGGCCAGTGTCTCATCACCCTCACAGTAAAGAAGTTCTTCCTAATATCTAATCTGAATCTCCCCTCTTTCAGTTTAAAACTGTTGCCCCTCATCCTATTGCTCCGCTCCGTGATCAAGAGTCCCTCCCCATCTTTCCTGTAGTCCCTTTAGGTACTGGAAGGGGCTATAAGGTCTCCCTGAAGCCTTCTCTTCTCCAGGCTGAACAACCCCAACTCTGTCCATCTGTCCTCACAGCAGAGGCACTCCAGCCCTCAGAGCATCTTCATGGCCTCCTCCAGACCCGCTCTAAGAGGTCCATGTACTTCTTGTGTTGGGGGCCCCAGAGCTAACTAATATTACACTGAAGTGACTTCCAGCTATGACTAAATCTTGCGAACAGGAAACAGGCTAGGAGAGGCCCAGGGTGGGCAAGGTGGAGGCTGGGCCACCCTCCTGCTGGCCTGTGTTCCTCAGGCAGGCGATGGGAGCTCACCTTGGCGGTCGCGTGGGGCGAGGCCCCCTTCTCCAGCAGCAGCAGGGCCACCTTCTGGTTGTCGTAATGGGCCGCCACGTGGAGGGGGGTGAGGCCGTTCTGTAAGGGTGGTTATGGCGTTAGGCTGGGCACGCGGGAGGGAGACATTAGTGCGTGAGGTGACTGGTGGGGAGCAAGGCTGTGGCAGGTGGGTGGCCATGAGCCAGGGAGAAGCAGTGGAGGAGGGGGAATCGGGGTGGCCCGGTGGTTTCTGTCTCCCCAGTGCCCACACTCAGCAATTCCCACAGCATGGGGGGAAACCGGGCCTTGTCCCCAAGTTTATCCATCAGGAGTTTGACAGGGACCCAAACCCGACATGCTCGGCAACATGGTTTCCACAACTAGCGCACACAACCCGTGGGGGAAGGCGACCCTAACAAAGCCAAAGCCACCATGTGAAAGCAGCTGCAGCCTTCCTCTGTGCACACATTTCACACCGTTCTTTCCTAAGGAAGAATCCAAACTGCTGCTGACTTTTAATTTTTCTTTCTTGTCCGTACCTTGCCAGCTGAATCGGGAGAGGCGCGACGCTGCAGCAGGAGTTTTGCCACTTCCAGGCTCCCGTATTTGGCTGCCACATGCAAAGGTGTGAATCCCTTCTGAAAAATTCCAGGAGATGAAAAACAGATGCTTGCATTAAAGGTCATGCTGACATCTCTCTTTTAAGTTCTATGAATTAAGCGCTTACTCTTCAACCTATATTCTAGCTCACAGAATCAATAGTCATACCTAGAAAGAGCATCATGGCTTGAAAGTACTTTGAGAAGCATGAAATACAAGGAAATACTTTGCCTTTTATTATTCTTTCCCATGTACGTGCTGTCAGGTTGGCAGACATTTTATCTGACACAGGCTCTACCAGCAACATACACTGTGTGTGTGGGCAAGGAAGGTGCTTGTTCAAATTTCTACTCCACACTAGCTGCACTTTTCAGTTTCACAATGACAGCTTTAGAAATATTTCCTGTATCAACTGTTGCCAGTAACAATGCAACACCAACAAAATTCAGTGAGAAAAGGCTCAAACTTTGTATTCCTCCTTTAGAGTTTGTTGAAGAATGATTTAATTTTGGACTCGTGTATCCATAAAGTCAATCATTTCTTCTGCAGCCTCTGAACTGTTGCTAAAAAAAGTCACGCCTGACTCAATGGCATAGCTTCTGGAAACACACTGTGGCAAGACTAAAAAACTTGTCTTTTAAAAAAAAGAGTCCTTTTCTATTTGTTTTAATAATGGTTGCCAGTACAGCGCAGGTGAAAGGTCTGTGTCAAACCAACACACTCTTTACCTGTCCTTTCAATTTAAAAAAAACACATTGATAAAGAAAACTCATGGATGGAAGACAGTAGGTGGCAGACTGCACCGCTGCCCTGATAGTAATTCCGGGGAGCTACAATGACCTATTTGCCTGACACATAAGTGATGTGAAATGTTTATTATCATCTTGTTTCATTAAATCCCACCTCAAAATGTTTACGTCAGGGAATGTAAAGCATTTCCAGTTCATGATCACAGGTTTGTACAGAGATTATCTAGTGGAGTACATCTTCTCCTATTCATAATTACAGAATGTTCCTGCAGTACTAAAGCAATTGCCATAAAGCAATATGGGAAATTAAGAATGTATTTAGTGTATTTTTAGCCATTTTAATGTGATTTAACAGCTGGATAAAATGAGAACAGCAAGCATTCCCAGTAATCCATGGATCATAATTTGAAAATTGCCGGTTTAGTCTTCTAAACCCTGGAAGACATCCCATTGTTGAAAAATATGTTTTAAGCTCCAGCTGTAAAATCGGGGTACTTTTTTAAGATCTAAAACAATACTAAGAATTAAATGTTTCTTACTTAATTGGAAAAGATATCTTAGCATGTAATTCTATTCACAGCTATCTATTTTCTTATGTGTTCAGCACTGTTAGGAATCTGTTGGTAAACATTTTAGGCTAACAAAACAATAATGATTCTGCCGACTATTTCTTTTATAAACCCAGACAAAATGGCCTGTTGTGTCATATGACTCCTCATTTATAGAACCACTGAAAATAGATTCAACATTAGATGCGACTGGACAGATGCTGACTTGTATGTTTCAGAACATTCCTTTCAGCTAGCACAGACCAGAATTATTTTACTATTTAAATAAACAAGGTATTGAAGAATAAGTAGGCCTGTTAATTAAAAAAGTGTTGTCATCATCCCCTTTTCTATTTTGAAAATTATGGCCAAAAAAGCCCTACCCATAACACAATGGGAAAGAGAGAAACAAGGACTTTGTGTACATTTTAAACCTGTTGGGACCATGTATTTATCATGATCTGCATTTGGCTCCAGTGGGAACCAATCTCCCAGCTTTAGATGACAGCAAAATGTGTCAAAATGGGATTAACTTCTGATACATTACTTCAGCCTATCGGATCGCTGTTGCCTAAGTAAGAACAAAACAAAAGACCCAAACTAGTCCAATTTCTCAGTGTGAAAGCACATTCCTCACGCAACAGGCGTACGCTGCCTGGAACACAGATGTAAGGCATTTTGTCTTACTTTGGTGGACATGGAGTGCGAGGCACCGGCCTCTAGGAGAACTGACGCGACATCCACTTGTCCCTCTCTGGCAGAGATGTGCAGCGGAGTGTACCCATTAGTTGTTGCAGCATCAGGGTGGGCCATGTGCTGGAGCAGAAGTTGGACGATCTCCGTTTTGCCCAGGCGAGAAGCGATGTGCAGTGGAGTCTGTTCTTCCTACAACTCAAATCGAGTAGATAATTAGCGCAGGTAGAACCAACCTCAACACAATATTCTGGTTGATCCCAACAGATCTGTCTATGCATTTGTCTTGCAAAAATCAGAGGAAGTAATAGTACCAAAAAAAAGGCAGTAATGGAGGGGTCGCAGGTTAATTTTTATGATGAGCTTCAGCAATTAAAACAGAGAGAACCATAAAGAAAAACTTTGTCTTTTCCTTTTATCAAGCAGATAGCGCCCATCATCATGAGCATCACTTGCTCCCCTTTGTGTTCTTCATTTGTTTTACAACAACTGTACCTTGCTCTACTAACAGTCCCCTTGGTCTCAAAATCTGGCACTAACTGCTATGTTTGGCTGATGTTTGGCTTTAGGACATGGCTGTGCACCTCCTTGCTCAGACAGAATAGCTATTGCTGGTCTGAGTCAGGCACAATGCACTGGGTCTAGCTCTGATGGAGTTAATTTTCATAACAGCAGCCTGTATGGTGCTCTGTTTTAGATTTCCGACCAAGGCAGTGTTGATAACACACCAGTGTTTTAGCTATTGCTGAACAGCGCTTACACAGCGCCAAGGTTTTCTCTGTTTCTCCATCTGCCCCCCAGGGAACAGGCTGGGGGTGGGCAAAAGGTTGGGAGGGGACACAGCCAGGACAGCTGGCCCGAAGAGACAATCCATACCATATAACGTCATCCTCAGCAATAAAACTAGGGGCTGAATATTTCCAAAGGAGCCGTTGCTCGGAGACTGGCTGGGCATCAGTCTGCTTGTGGGAGGTGACGAGTGACTGCATCCACATCACTTACAGGGGGAAAGGAGTTGGTTTTGTGGCGTTTTCGTCTTTCTTCTTCGCCTATTAAACTGTCTTTATCTCAACCCAAGAGATTTTGCCCTTCTGTTTCTCTCCCCTATCGTGTTGCAGAGGCAACTGAGCAGGGCTGAGCTGCCAGCTGGGGCCAGCCCACCTCACATTCTCTTTGGAAGATCTATGCATAAATAGGTTACTATTTTTCAGAGCTGGCTTTAGGTGTGCTTAACATTGAATCAGCAGATCAAATAAAAATTAAATTGCTCCTCCCTAGCTCCTCTGCTCCAGCTATGGTTTTGAGTAAGAGAAAGCAAATAAAAATTGGAAGCAGATCACCTACCCTGGCTCGGGCATCAACCAGGGCCCCGTTTCTCAGGAGGCAGCGAACTACTTCCACCTGCCCAGCACGTGCCGCCATATGCAATGCAGTTTCTCCACGCTGCAAAAAAGCAAAAACATTTCAGTGTCCTAAACCTCAAAAAGAAGCACAAGCTCTGACAGCAGAAATTCCACCCACATCACCTCATGCACAGACCCACCTTTCCGCCAGCCAAGAACCTGCCTTCAGACCCAGCAACACACAGTTCAGAAGAAGAGCATCTGCATACGTGTCACCGGGCCTGGGTCCACTTTGGTTTGTAAACTGGGTGACCCCTGATAAAGGTAATCTCACTACAGAGGGTCAGAACTGAAAATCCTGGCTTATATAAAATTCTGCTGTATAGAAGCACCGAATGGTTAGAGTTGGAAGGGACCTTAAAGACCATCCAGTTCTAACCCCCCTGCCATGGGCAGGGACACCTCCTGCTAGACCAGGTCACTCAAAGCCCCATCCAATCTGGGGGGATGGGGATGGGGCATCCACAACTTCTCTGGGCAACCTGGGCCAGCATCTCATCACCCTCACAGTAAAGAATTTCTTTCTAATATCTAATCTAAATCTTCTCTCTTTCAGTTTAAAACTGTTCCCCCTCATTCTATTGCTACCCTTCCTCATAAAGAGTCCCTTCTCCAGCTTTTCTGTAGCCCCTTTAGGGACTGGAAGGGGCTATTAGGTCTCCCCGGAGCTTTCTCTTCTCCAGGCTGAACACCACCAACTCTCTCAGCCAGGACAGACTTCCCCTGGTCACATATGTTCCTCAGCTTTCTACATAACAGTGCATCAGCCTGCGTGCTGCACACAAGATAAGAGTATATTTGCGCCTGTCTCCCTCAAGGGATTGTGAGGCACACGAGCCTTAAGATGGAAGGGGGTATTTTTCCAGATGGTCTCTTCCTGCACACTGTGTGGAGCTGGCAGCATTAATAGGCCTTGCAATGGCTGTGCACAACTGAGCCAGCACATGAAATGTGTAAAATCTGTGCTCAGCAGCGTGGCTTGGTCTGCAGGCTATGGCATGAATCTTGTTTTGAGCCTTTTGGAGCCCACAGAATTTGAAGGAGAAAATGAAATTTTGGAAAACTGACTGACATTATGTGGAATTTCAGATCAGGATAAAGAAGTACAGATGATATATTAAAATAATTTACTTTTTGTGTAGGTTTGCAAAGGAACATTGAAAGAGAGTATTCCTTGACAATGGTGTTTCTAGCTTAATTTTACACTGTCCAACATTCTTTTAGTGCACTGTCCTAAAGTGGACTAAAACAGTCCCGTGCAGCTCATTGGTATCTGGTACATTAGGTACTGGGACAGTTCTGCAACCAAGAGCTCTGTATTTATCTGTTATAAAAACACAGCAGGACTGATCACTTCTTTGTGTTAACAGTTTCTTCTCCTTACTCTACTCCTTCTACTCTGTCATAAGGCTTTTACCCCGATGACTATCAGGTTAAACTGCAATTACCAAAATGATCTGGTCAAGATCTTTTGCATCAGAATCAGGAATCATGTCTTCTTGTCTTTCATCTAGATGTAGGAAAAGCAGCAGCCTGAACTTGCCTAGTAAACCCTCTTCACCAGGGGTTGATTTATCTTGTCATTTTAAAATTAACGCTGTATTGTCAGCTGTGGTTAGTGAGTAGGCAACAAACAAAATCCTACTAGATTTCCATCTATATAATCTTTATTACCTGAAGAATGAGCTGTTTAAAATGTGACTATCAAATTTCCATAAAGAACCTTTTGTACTTGAATTAGCAAAGCAATTTAGCTTTTGGAAACAGTTAGTAATTCAACAGGGAACTTCAGCTTACCAAATAAAAGCCAAGACACCTGTGTAGCATAAATTGTAAAGTGTTAAACTTTGCACACAAATGTCCAGTAACACAATACTTTTAATTGCTTCCACAAGATTTTCTTGTTGGCTTTCATATTATCAATAAAGTTTTCATATAAAGATTGCATCTATAAAAAAGTATGAAAGCAGGAAGAGATTGTATCAAGAAAGGTCTGTTCTAATGATTCAAGCAAACAAGTCAGCGCCCTCAACATTTTTACTGGATTCCATATAGGTTTTTCCTAACTGAGAAAAACTGATGAATCCAGTGTACCCAGATTACTAAATTTTTGTTATTGTTTTGTTGTTGGGAACACTTATCCAAAACATTCTGTACTGGTAAAAAGCTGCTTTCAAAGTGCAGGTGGTCATAAGCTGAATATTTGTTCAAACTGACAAATTCAAACAGTAAGATATCCACGAAATACAGCTCAGAAAACTATCATGTTCTTTTTATTATTATTCTTCTTGGTAACTAGGCTATTGGTATACAAACACTGATTTCTATGGTAAGTCAGGTTCTGCATTTTCTGTTACCTCCCAAAGGTCACATTTTCCAGTTTTAAGCAAGGTCTTTTGAAAGGCACCAGTTGCTAGAATTTCCTGTATAAGAGGAACGTCTCAAGTTTAAAGTTTTTACTTTTTGTTTAATTATTAGGGTTTAAGTATTTTATACCCATTCACTGATAGAAATGACACAACCTCATGACATACAGTGAAGCTATGCAAGCAGAAATTAGAGTCTTTTGGACTTAAACTTCGTCCTTCAGAACGGAAACACAGTATTCCCTGTCACTTGGCTTACAATCAGGTTTGGGTGTATTTGGTGAGCTTTGTCTGTTTCTAAGGGAAACTCTATCTGCTCAAGCATCGCTGAAGAATACATGAACCCACAGATGGCTTATAATCGTAGAATCAGAGAATCATCCAAGTTGGAAAGGAACCTTTAGGATCGTCGAGTCCAACCATTAACTGCCAAAACCACCACTAAATCATGTCACTAAGCATCACATCTACCCATCTTTTAAATACCTCCAGGGATGGCAATTCCACCACGTCCCTGGACAGCCTGTTCCAATGTTTGATAACCCTTTTTGGGGATGAAATTTTTCCCTGTATCCAATCTAAACCTCCCCTGGTGCAATAATGCATATACAATCACCACTTTCCCCTCTAGATTAATTTGTCCTAAAGTGCAATAAAGTCATAAAGTATCATTAAAATGTGACCTTTGGTTGGGCTACATGGTAAGCCAGACCCTTTTTGGAGGAGGTATCTATCGCACACAGGATTCTAGTCAAAGCCATACTCACAATGTTAGTGACATCGGGAGAGGCTCCGTTCTGCAGCAGAAGGAGGACTATGTTCAAGTGGCCCATAAATGCAGCCACGTGTATTGGTGTGAGGCCCGACTGCGAAACAAAGCAAGAGCAGTTTTACTCCTCTGCACGGGCGTAGGGAAGGGGCTTCTTCGTTTAAATAAAAGATAAGTGAAATGAGGCATGACAGGAGAGAGAACAAAGGAAGCAAAAAGGGAGAGAGAGAAGGAATGTTTCTTCAGGACATGAAACATTTTTCTACCTCTGTTATAGCCTGGATTGAAGCCCCATATTTCACCAGGAGTTCCATGACTTTGATGCGATTTTTCTTGCAGGCAATGTGCAGTGGAGTAAAACCATTCTGTGCAAAAGACAGTCATGTTAGTTAAAAAACATGCAGCTACACTTTCCACACACGCTCCATGCTGGCACAGTGGGAGCAGAAGTGTTAGAGTACCAGAAGCAATTGTTCTTTAAGCACAATAGGTTACGAATTACAGACATCTCCCAGTAGTCTGAGGCAGAACAAAGCAGGGCTGCTGCTTTCTTCTCAGGCTATGGGGAGAAACTCAACTTCCACCTCCAAAAACCAAATGCAGACATGCCTGTCCTGCCTTTCACATGTATGTGTCCGCACATGTATGTATGTGGTTCCAAAGGCTGCACACATGTGTATGTGAGGACGACTTAAAGTGGTTCCCAAGATTGCCTAACACAAGGAAAATATAAGAAATGGTAGCAATCACTTTGAAATCAGGTCACGTCTTTTGAAATGTATAAAGCATATTCTATACCACTCTAGGGAAAGAATAGAGTACTTCTTCCAGATTTCACCTTATTTTATTTGTCTTTTTAGAATACCTTGTAATCTAAGCATCTATGTGCATTTATTTTTATATTTATGCATCAATCTGCGGTATACCATATTCATGTTTGTGTGTGCACGCATTCGGTGAGGTATCTTAAATAAATCACTACTTCAGCCGTGGTTTGACAATACAAAGCGTTCATTCTTGGAAGTATTTGCGGCCACCTTCTTTTATTCCTGCCCTGCTGAGTCCTAAAGCATTGTAAGCAACATCTCAACCCTCATGTGGATTAAAATTAAACAGGGCAGGGACAAGAATGAAAGGGAGCTGGGGAAGGGAACATCTCAAATCAGGATTGCAACCTAGCATTTTGTATTGTGAGACAATAGTTTTAGTGTTGTGCTTACCATCAGCACGTATTCATTTCCTCAGAAATGCTTATTCAGTAAGATTGAGGCCCAAATCAAAGCATGACTTCATACTCTACACTGTAATACATGCTTTGACTTCAAGCTTTTTTAATGTACTATTATAGTTAATGCAGGTTAAGTGTGCGCCTAAAGCTAAGCAAACACATTATTCACTGTTTGTGAACATTTTAGTGAAAAGCACAGGTAACATTTTCAGATAACATTGAAAAATTGCTATATTTTCTAATGAAAAGGATCAGTGTTGCTAAACAATCAACTAGCAGAAAACAGAACTTATCAGTGAAATCTTAGCTCACAGAAAGAGGCACATGACACATTATTCTACAGTCAGCTTCCGTTAAGAGAAATGTTAATTACTAGTTGATTTGAAGGTAAAGCATATACAAACTGAAAAAGCTAAGAACTCATATAGTGCTTGTATTCCCAAATAATTTTGCAAATACTAACAATTATGTTTTTTTAATCTAGCTGAAAATTAATTATTTGTAAAATTTACGCCATCACAGGACTCTGCTAAATATTATTACTACTCTTAGCCTTCTCCTGTTTCTAAAGAAGGAATCAAAACCATTAGATATTTTACTTGCCACACAACATCTCTCAATATATTCCATAGGGAGCTTTACTGTTTCAGAAGTGTCCATATTTTCACTTAATTTTGCTGCCTGAGTTGATTTAATTTTGCTACTTCTATTTAAGCAAGGAACGGTTTGATGGGGGAGAGGAGAAGGCAGAAAAGACATATCCCTAACAGAAATTATATGCTTCATTTAATATATTAAATACTATAAACAAGCCAGAGGCAACAAGTCCCTGATGAGAGAGGAAACAAGAGACGGGCAAAAAAAAAAAAGCCCAGTCTGGAGGGAAGAGAGCAGAGAGGCCTTTCATTTCAGATGTTTCTCTGGGAGGAACAGAAGATGTATTTCTGGTCATGGAAGGAAAGAAAGTTGTGGGGGCTAGCATACAATGTGTATGTGTGGGTAGCTGGGGAAAGTACAGCTAAAGATAACCAGAAGACTGACAAGAAAAACCAGAAAGCATGAAAACAGCATCGAAAATATCAACCAAGTTAACATGATACCGAGAAAGACAAAAGAAAAGCATAAGAAGAGGAAGCAAGAGGGGTTACGGGATTTGCGGGTATAGAGAGACCAAGAAAAATGAGAGGGCAGAAGAAAATTGTGTCAATAAAAAGTCAGTTCCAAGAGAGGAAGAGAAGGGACAGGGACAGCCTTCACAGAAAAACACAACAGGGTCATACTGAAGGCAGGAAGATGGGGAAGACAACAGAGTGGCCTGCAGTGGAAGTTCTGTGGACGCCTTGAATACAGCTGGCAACGGCAGACTTCTTGCCATGCAGAAGTATCTCAAGTGTACACAGTCTCTTTCTTTCCCCCATTGAGTGCAATATATTGGTATTTTACCTTCCATCCAGCTAACAGTTCATGGGGATGCTTCCTATTAGAGAAAATTGGAATCTTGTCCGAGGTTTGGATAGATAAAAGACTCTTGAAAGTTTTATATGTTCCTGAAGCCAAATGCGATGCTTTCCTCTCAGTCAGGGAATAAGGGACTGATCAGTCAGTGAAAGGAATCATACCTGTTTTCCTGTAAGCATCAGAAGAACTTTTTTTTGGAAAAGGAAGAAAAATGGCACCTAATAGGGGGGAATGTCATAATTTGATAAATGCAGTAATATTAGCTTTTTAATATATTTTCTCCATGCCAAGTAGCTTACTGATTCAGCTGAAAGCTTAGAAATTATATGTGTATCATATTACATAGTATGGAAAACTGAACTACTAATTCAGTAAAATACCTATGCACACATTAGCATCAGCTAGAAACGGCCCTGATTTTAGGAACTCCGTAGAGCTTCCAGACCTGATAGTACAGCCACGTGCCATGGGATGTGGTCCATGACTAGGCCTAATGATACGAGATACAATATTGGTAACCAGCAGGCGCGACAACCCCTGTTGTTACTGCAACTATTTAAGGTCGTTGGAGTTTTCTGACAGAGTTTTTACCTAGCTTTACTGGTAAGAGCTATTCATCTGCCCTGGCTAGCTTTGTTACACGATACAGGTGGGACAGGTTTACCAGGGCACGAGCATTGGGATTTGCTCTCTTGTCCAGAAGGAGTTTGGTGACACGATAGTGGCCGCAGTGTGCGGCCACATGGAGTGCGGTCAGGTAATCCAGCGTGACATCATCCACAGGAGCTTTGTGCTGCAGTAGGTGTTTGACACATTCCACGTGGTCACCCTGAGCCGCCATGTGAAGTGGAGAGAGTCCATTCTGTGGCAAAAGAAAACATACAGAAACTTGTAGTAACTCTCCGCTTAGGTCGTGGCACTTATTAGAAGGACGCTGTCATGAGTTATACATACAATGGCATCACGCAGAGTACCCGCGTCACTCAAACAGAGCTGCATCTCAGCTATGGACTGGAAGAAAAACTGAAAAAAGCTATACCCAACCCCTCTCCTTCCAGCAAATGCAGGCAAATTTAGAGGAACATCATAGCCAAAATCAGAATTTAAACAAAGCAAAAGAATCTAAGGGTCTTACCTCATGATTTAATAAAACCTATCTTGACCTTAAAAGCTCTGGGGATACTCATAACACTAAGACTTGGGTTATATGTTAATTAGAGGAAAAGCACGTGCTTACCCATCATCATATTTATTAAGGAACCTATATTTTTTTAAGCATTCAATGAAAAAGAAATTATATTGGCAAACCTGACCCCAAGCTTCTGGGAAATGATGCTTTCAACGACCACCATGGTTGGACTTTTGTTCAGGCCATAACACTTAAAGGGCATTTGATGGAGGAGTTTTATAGCCCTGTCTGACTTTAATAGATTTTTGTAAATATTGAAGGCCATGGTAGACAAGAAGAAAGAGATTTGTTTCTATTAATATGTATAACAAGTTGTTTTCAGGAAAAAATAGTTTTAATATTTACATATTTGTCTGCCTCCGGTTTGGAACCACCTGTTTCAGCTGGAAGTTAGAAGATGAAGTTGTCTTTAAATCTAATTTCATTTTACATGCGATAAGGCACTTAAAAAGCACTGTAACATATAGACTTGAACAGGTAACTGACTTGGTGTGCCCAAACTGACTGCTTATTTGTCACCTGGAAGGAGGGAATTATTCACTGGACAGTTCTGCTCTGCTCAATCTTCAGTCCAGTAGGGGTGTCCAGATGCTGCCACAGCAATGCTGGTATTTTTTCCTGCTTGGCAACATCTGACTTTGAAGCGTGACATCTGGGAATCCTGCCTGAAGTGTGAACAATATATGTGGGCAGGGTCTGTTCTTCTGTGCTTCTCTACCTCTTAGTGAAGTGAGGATATTGACACATGAGGTTCACCTAACCACCTTCTCCCACCAAAGGAATAAGTGAAACTATAAGGAATCTTTTCCCTGTAATTCCCATCTCCCTGTGTGTCCCTCGTGCATCAACAGATGACCTGGACTACTTGGTGCTATCAAGGCTGAACAGCTCGAACACATCCTTATTTTATGTAGTTGATACGCTTGCAACGCAGTGGTAAAACCTTCTGAAGACTATCAAAAGAAAATCTTGAGTCTCCAATAAGGGTAACTATGGGTCAGAATACACTAATTGCCCTTGTTTTGAGCCACGTTTGAGGGAGTGGGGCCCAGTAAACAGTCCAATGGTCTGAAACGGGTATTTAAATTGTCCCTCCTGCTCTTCCAGAGGACCTCAAGCACATCATTGCAATACTCTACTCCACTGTTTTCCAAACTAATGATACCAGCTACCTTTGTCAGGCACTCTGAAATTTGATGATGTAAAGTGCTGCTCAGTGGGGTTTGCTATTATACTACAAGTATCTTTCTCGTTAGTTTGACCAAAGGGACAGCATTTGTAGGAAATACATCAATTTTAGATGTGGGCTTCTTCAGAAATCAGTAAGAACACACTGAAGTAATTTTCCAAGTCTGAAACAGTCTATGAAAACAATTAGGAGAAGCTGCAAGTCACAGGTCCTAGTTAGTTTATATGAAGGATCAGAAAATACATCCCAGGAATCATCTCTCAGGAGTGACTGTGTCCTATGGTCTTAGAAAGCAACAAAAGTGAAGCACTTGCAGTAGCACTGTGTATCGTGTTTAGTCTGATATTACAGAGCAGGGCAAAGCTGCATATACTGTTTCTATATATTTGGAAAGGATAGTCCCTAATTATGTAAGAAAACCTTATTTTGGATCATTCTACCCATTAATAACATTTCCTTTGGGAGAACAGCAATGTTCCCGTCTTCCTCCTTGTCCTTTCAGTGACACTGAAAATTCCATGGAAAGTTACATAGAGCTGTTAACATATTCTAGTAAGACACACACCTTGGTCCGTGCAAGCAGTGGGGCACCTCGTTCCAGGAGCAGCTCCACAACTTGGTCATGTCCACTTCTTGCAGCACAGTGGAGTGGGGTGAGTCCATCCTTAAAAGTAAAAGGAAGGAAAACAAATGAGCTGTTGGTCCTGGCACGCTGAGGAACACCCTTCCAGGGATGCAGTCCCACAAACGTGTGATAATCTCCTTTTTTTGACCCCTAACTGAAGGTGGCTCCACAACATGAAGTTTCATCCCCATTCTTCCTTGTACCAGTAAAAGGCACTCTAAGGTTACCATTTCAGAGAGGAAGCCTGTTGTGTGTTGAAATCTCTTATCAAAGAGACCATGCATTGCCTCCTCCCCTCCTTCTCCTCAGCTTTGAGATTGTATTGCCTCTCCCTGGATAATCTGTGCTGGGCCAAGGGTGCTCCATTAATCAACCCTTGTTCTCTAGATTGCTTTTGATGCAGGGATGAAACGTGAAAGGTTCATACTAGAAAATTTTCTCAAGAATTTATTTGGGTTTCTTTAAACAGGCAGCAGGAGAAAGAAGATTTTAAAACAGAGAAAAAGAAAAAGAGAAACAAACAGAACAAAATCTTTCATTTCTGAGACTGAGCCTGAAACAAAGAGCTGACAATTCTTTGCTAAAATTGTTGTGAGACCACCAACTCTGCAATGTTTTTTCTGTTTCAGAACACTACCCTATACCAAAATAATTGCTCAGGCTACTCAATAATGATCACAGCACTCGTAGCAAAAGATGCATCAATGAAACGTTTAGATAAGAGAATGCATTCTAGGTAATTCTGCTACAGTTTGGACTTTATGCAGAAAAATACAGTAAATAGGAGAGAAGAAAAATGGTTGCAAAAGAATATTAGTGCTGAATGACAGAAAATAAGAAAATGCATAAGCTATAGAAACTCAAGTTTTTATCTCATTAGACCTCGATATTGTTCAAGCATGCACTTGGAGAAGTCATCAATACTCATTCAACAGAGACAGGTTTATAAAGGTGAAATGGGAACAGTTTTTAATCACAAGAAAAGCCTTCTCCCTTTCAGACATGCTGCTCCTCTTAGATGAGGTAGATGCTATTATTCTCGGGTGCTTTCTGAAGAATCCAGTAACAACATAACTAAAAGATGAATACACTGGTCTGAGACAGATTTACTGTTTAGAGATAAAAATAGTAGCAAAAATGCAAAAATGTGGTTTTAAGTACAACTTAGTGACCCTGCTCCATACACAGATTAGCTGTTTGCCTTGCTAGAATTCGTAGGAAGTCTACATCACTATATTTTTACTTCTGCTACTAGCAGTTTTAAATTAAAAGCAGCTCTAGACCACACAGTGCCATTTTAATTGCAACATCATTTTTTGGCTATGCAAACAAAGCCCTGTAATAATCTACAAAAGGTAGTTCCAAGTAATAGATCCTCCCTCATCTTCAGTTTGGGAAGCCCAGAGCATCTTTCTGAGTTAGCACGGCAACAAAGCTCCACTCAGTGAGGAACTGAGGTCTACAGGGAGGAATTTTTCTCCCTTACTTATCTGCTGTTTCCACAGATTTTTCAGAAATGTGCAGGGTTTAGGTGTGCCTTGATGCTCACTATCTCAGAGGCAGAGGCACCACTAAATCCCATGGAAGTTTTGCAATGAAATTCAACAGATGCAAGATCAAACCTGCAAACAGAATTTAAGGCTGTTCAGCACCTGGCAGATTGGGTCAATGCAAGGAATTGGGGTAACCAGCTTATCCAGGTGGGATTTTCTCTGCACTGAGACTTCACAGTCCCCTAAATCAAGTCTTCATATGTGCAATAGAGGCATATTTCCATCCTTCTGCCAGAGGGATTCATACACCTAATTCCCACTAGTGTTACTAAGGTGAGAATATATACCAAATGTATTTCTAGGGAAGGTATTTATTAGGAATTTCTTTTCGGTTTCTGGCCTTTTGCGCTCTACCTTTTTAATCAACGTGGGAGGTTCACTTTCCCTATCTGCATAGTGACTTTGATGTTATTCTATTTAATAGGACAGCAAAAGAAAGGTACAATTGTGTGAACCCTTGAAAAAAAAAAGACAAATCCCCAGAGGGAGAAAAAAGGAAGAAAAATACAAGCTAATACAAACACATCAACTCCACAAGGCAGTCTAGCTTAAAGAAAAATAAGAACTAGGTTGTTAAAAAGCATGGTTTCTCCTCTGTTCTTATCTATAATTCCCTCAGAAAGCAGAGATAATAATTTGCTACCTTTCCTATTCTATACTGTCATAGCTTTTATAAATTCATCAGCATTTACTGTCTGTGCACTTCCCTGTAGGTGAATGATGCAATATGCTTTGCAGCCTTCCCATATAACCCTCTTCTCTTCCCTCTTTCTGCCCTGGGGAAAACAGCATCTATATTTTAAAATTATTGTATATTTAATACTTTAATATGCTTCAAAGATGAGGGAAATTGCAAAGAGAGAGCTGTTAT
Organism: Xenus cinereus; assembly: GCA_025774025.1. NCBI lineage: Eukaryota > Metazoa > Chordata > Aves > Charadriiformes > Scolopacidae > Xenus > Xenus cinereus. The sequence goes on from JAOXJK010000032.1 coordinate 2,865,559, forward strand.
ATTAGAAGAATTAGTACACAATAGAACGAGGACAAACTGACATTAGCCAACATCGAGACACACTGGTGTACCAAATTAGTCCTCTTTTGCACCGTTATCTATTTGAAATGAACCTCATTTGCTCTGAAATCTATTGCAGGAGTTTGCCTATGTACTTTTTTTAATCACTCCATTGCTAATTGGTACACCATGTAAAGTGAAGAAGACATGCTAAGATATCAAACACACCATTTGACAGGACATACAACACTGGGTCAAAGAGACACAGACTTTGAAGATAAGGGATATCCCATAAACACAAAGGCTGCCATGCCAGGAGACAAGAAATTCAGCAATTTTATATTAGAATAAGTCCAATATTTATCTCCTCAGCCCAAATAGTACATAACGGAGAGTTAAATGTTTTCATCTTCCGAGTGACATCCTGCACCTGGTGTTTTGTTGTCCCCGTATGCGGTACTCTCCTAGCTCAGGCTTTGCGATGTAACCAACAGCTGGGGCACTGTTAGAAAGGACACTACAATCCTCTCTGTGTGCGTGGAAGCCATGAAATTCCATCACTCCTAACTTCCTCTTAAATGGCTCTCAAAATCGAAGGTAAACTTTTGCCTTTTTATCTTGAAAATCAATCACTGGTCATTTTTTAACCCGCAAAATTAATTCCGATTTCTGTGCATGACTCCTAACTGCAGGAAGACAAATTATTGGGTCATTTCACAGTGATTAAAATGCTTTTCTTTTCACTTACCAGAGAGATTGAGACAAAAAGGAGCTGTGCTTATGAGAGATTCTTAATGGGAAATTATATGGAAATAATCTTAACAGAAGGACAGTTGCACACATTCAGTGCTCATTTGAACAAAGACTAATGATAGCACACGAACGTCAAAGGCCAAATTAGCAAAGAATTCTTCCGAACTGCAACCGCATATTCTCATTTTTATAAAGGTGAAATAAAATAAAATAAAATAAATTTTTAGCATTCTGCATGTTAAACATGTTAAACATGTCTAGATTTTCTCACCAAATAAAGACCTTTTCATTTGTTCATTTTTCATTACTACTAAACCTCACCTCTTTAAAAATGGACACGGCAAGTTTCCGTCTTGCTCTAAGCTCTCAGAGTTTTGGCATAATTAAACACACTCTAAAGTATTCCTCCAGGTTTGCCATTCAAATTATAAATTTTAAAAATACAGCAAAAAAATATACCATAGATTTGCTTGAATAATAAGATATTAACTTAAATAATTTTAAATAACAGTCACTACCTCTATAGCTTGTTTAGATAATCTGTACAACATCCCTTCCTGCTCGCTTGTAAACATTACATGGATCCACTAAATTTTTTAGAGCAAATATCTGCATTGTCATTAGATATTTATAATCTGACATTGCTTTAGGAATGGCAAAAACTGGCAATGAATTATTAGCGCTCTGTGCATGTGTGAAGAGTAGGAGAAAATGTCACAGCAGCATTACTGCAGGAACAAAACACTGTCAAGGTAGCACAGTGCCAAGACAGGTTTTGGATCCTGGAACAATGGCTTTACGATAGGAAAACCACTACCAGGTGGAAATAGCAGAGCGCCATGCCTATTTTGTCAGGATGCCAGCATACAAAAGGAGACATAATTACAAAAAAATCTCACTAGGTTCTCAGAATGAGTGTTAAGGGGTGCTGAAGCACTTTCACCACAAAAAAAAACCAAACCCACGCAACCCAAACAAACAAACAAAAAATCAGAGTTACACACACACCCACCTCCACTCCCCCCATTCCCTTCTTTTCTTTTCCCATTGGTATCACACATCTCTGTGCCTGATCTTCCACTTCTTTCAGCTCCAGCTGAGCCTCCTTTCTTTTCTGTGGCCCTTCTCCAACCCAAACAGCACACCAGACTTTCTCTCCACCATTACCATGTCTACTCCACTCTCCAGCCCCAGCTGCCACGCTCCAGGCAGACAACGTGTTTCCTTTCCCACACAATAAACTTTTCACTCCAAGACTAGATACACTCTTTCATTCCAGGGTTTTTGTTTGTTTGTTTGTTTTTTCAACTGTAAATATTCTGGACAAGAGTCTGCAAGAGGAGTCTAAAGACCCAGAGCAAGAAAAATTTAATTTCAATGTTGGCAAGATTCAAGAGAAAGAACACAAAATCTATGACAACTTCAGCATCTGAGAGAGGTGAACATATTGCTCCCCCTTCTAAGGGTGTTTTCATAGTCCCACAAAAATCAAAATACCAGGAAGGTGACAAAGGCCTGTGAATAACACTGCATTTCAAAAGTAAAAAAGCATACAAAACCTAAAAAAGCCTCACATTCTTGTTCTTTTTTTTTTCTATGCAATTTACAGAGAGATATGCTAAAAACGAAGATACGAGGAAAATTGGACTCATAAAGATGCTCCTAAAACCTTTTAATAGTCATTTACATTTCAAGATCCCCCATATCCTTACTGTTACTATTCCGTTATACCACAATATAATCTTAATAGAAATATGTATATGTTGGCCATGCTGAAATTTCTCTGCTTTCAAATGCTTAAAATAATTCTCTCTGTAGTAATCCTTACTATCATGCAGAAAAGGCTGTAAATGCTTTCCTTCTCAAAGGCATAATTGATAATTGCCACGTTACTCTTGACCACACAACATCGATTTAATCGTAAAATTAACTTTCCATCATCTTTTAGAGAATAAATTTCTGCACACTGATTCCTAGCCACAGTCTGTGCAATTGCTTCTGAAACCCAACTCCACTCGTCTACTATCGTAAGCTGTACAGGTAAGAAGTTTAGCTAAATTTTAAAATTTTAAACAAACATACGTCATTGAAGCTCTTAATTCAGGTAAACTTGTAGAATATAGGTTGGATTAAGATTTAAAATACGAAACATTTTAGCATAAGGAATTTTACCCATTAATCACTTAGCAAACAAACTCCAGATAAGGCTTGTATGTAAACAGAAGGAGCAAAAGAGTAGAAATAATGGATAGTACTAATAAAAGTATCCTATTGATATCACTGGGAATGGAGTTTACATTTTTGCTGTAGATAAAATATAAAAGAGAAATGTAATTCCACATTTTAAAACCCCCTTTAGTAATTAGTTCAGGGAAATGGTAAAACTTGCCCCCAAAAAAATCACTAAAATATTATTTGAAAATATATAAGCGTAGCAAGCAGATTTACTAGCAATTCTAGATCTTTATACTGTAGTGAGAAATGCCATAAAGTTTCAGCAAATACATTATGAAACATATAGAAAATAAAAATATGCAATTCCTGCAGTAAGCAGGGCTTTCCTCTGGCATGCAACATTAACTATGGAACAGCAGGACGCATGCATAATTTACTTCCTTTGAAGAATGTACATTTTAATTTATTTTTTTAGACAATACAGGGGCTCCTAATGGATCATTCCAATGGAACGTTTTCTAACATAAAAGGTTTTCACAGATTAACTCTGCAAAATTAAAGTACTGAGACTCATCTAAAATCTGTTTAAATAAGTTTTTGCATCTTAATTTATGTGTCATCAGATGTCATGTAATAAAGCAAGTTAAAAATAAACTGAATGAAAGCAATGAGTACTTTTTTAACCAAAGAACTTAATTTGATGTGGCATGGAGACCAAGAATACAAGCCCAAGCTATCCAGCAGTGAAATACCCTAGTACATTTAATTCCACTGTTTTTCAGGGGATCTGACCTACTGGAAGAACGCAGGTGTTCCTCAGGAGAAACGGAAAGGCGAATACGGACAGGCAAGCATGTTAGTAGGTGGAGGAGGTGGAGGTCCACCCCCTAAAGTACAAAACCCACGTATGCACGGCATGCAACGCACAACCTACCTCTTCAAGACCCTATACGCTCACGGCCAGAGCAAAGCACACAAGGCATGCGGACAAAGCCAAGGGAAAAAGAAGAAGACACCGAGACGATATAAACAGCTGGCATGAAGGTGAGATCACGCCACGGAGACAGGGACAGCAAATCCAAGGCTCTGGAATCTCCCCCACTGGGAAGCACGGGCAGCCGACCACCGCCGTGTGCCTTTGAGCAGGGGGACGGCAGAAAATGAAAGGGAAAGGAAGCTGCTGAGCTCGGCAAAGTGGGATATGCATGCTTTCGGATACCTTTACGGGTTTTCACTGGTATCTTTGTGCTGACAGTTTTTGAGCAGCTGACAAAGGGCACGAAGCCCAGATAATGAGAAGACTCTAAAATTAGCACCTTCCACCTACGCTGGGCAAAGTCCTGTGCTTTCAGTTTCACTCCTGACTGCATCTTTGCGGGTGAGCAGGGAAGGGAATACACCTTGGCCTCTTAAAATCCAAGACGTCCTTTAAATCATCTGTGCCAACTTGTCTAAGACAAGCATCTAAATACTGAACAGGACATTGGTGAATTCAATACTGTTGTTCCACACGCCAAATGGACCGTTTCTGTGTGACTACTGGGCTTATCAGTATGTGGAATATCCTGACTCCAGGTTTTGATTACTATTTCATGATTCTTTACTGTGTGATTTTAGGCACTTATTGTGGAAGCCTTGACCAGGGATGATTTACTGCACACCTTAATGAGAGGCAGCATTTTCCATCATCAGTACTTTAAAAAAAAAGAGCGAGAGACATCATTTCATAAATGAGAAATCATAATGACATATAAAGTTACACAATAATCACAATTGTTTTCCTAGTTTGTGAAGCAACAAATGGTTGATGTAATTAATATCAAAGTAACTGCAGATGTTGAATCAACCACAAGGGTAGCTGACTGCAATACCTTTCCACCTTACTAAACAAAAACTCTTATGTCCAGCTCTAAACTCTGTTCTAAAACACCGTCTGTTACTTGGAGACATGGTTTTGCAGATCAGTGCTTAAAAAACAGCCGCTTTCAAGAATGAGTGCTTTGCAGCTCAGTTCACATAAATAACCACATTTTCCTAGGTGACTCCAAAATCCCTTTTGAAATAATGAACTCTGTGTATATAAATTGATGGGATTTTTTTTTTGTCCTGAATGACAGCAAAATCACCATAAATAAAGAGCAGAGTATTCGTGTGGCTCTCCAACAGGACAGCTGGGAGGAGGAGGCCTGGGTCTGTTCAGCCTGGAGAAGAGCAGGCTGAGAGGGGAACTCATCAATGCTTATAAGTATCTAAAGGGCGGGTGTCAAGTGGATGGGCCAGACTCTTTTCCGTGGTGCCCAGCAACGGGAAAAGGGCCAATGGGCACAAATTGGAACACAGAAAATTCTATCTGAACATGTGGAAAAACTTCTTTACCTTGAAGATGCCGGAGCACTGAAACAAGCTGCCCAGGGAGGTGGTGGAGTCTCCATCTCTACAGATACTTAAAACCTGTCCAGATGCCATTCTGTCCAACCTGCTCTAGGTGAACCTGCTCTGGCAGGGGGGTTGGACTAGATGATCTTCAGAGGTCCCTTCCAATCCCAACAATTCCAGGATTCTGTGAAAGGCTTAGCTAGGTCCAGACTCACCACTTCTCATCGCTGTGCAGCACGCGTGTTTTTGTGCTATGTGAAGTTGGACCAACTAACAAGCTTATTTCCTCAAAAAGATCAGTTTCATGAGCTTTTTTGTGTATGATGTAGGTAGATTATACAAGAGACTAAAGGAAGTAGTATTTCTGCCTCCTACTACCACCATTACCTGCCATTCTTTAGATTGATACCATAGAAAGCAGTCTATATAAAACAAATGACAACCTGAAAACTAAAGGTAGGATTCAGAATTTTTTTAAATAAAAAGTACAAAAAAAATTCCTTATAAATTATTTTTGGAGTCACAATTTAAATTTGGTCCAAGTTTTAAAACTAGTACATTTGTGAGGAGGCAATGCTTAACATTTTTGGACCTGTATTCAGCTGAACTTTTTCCTTTATTTTTGAGTCATTTATAGCAGCCAGATCTAATGTCTCATTTTAAGAACAGAGAACAAAACACAAGTACAGAAGCTGAGTTCGTAAGCTATGGAATCTTGGTGTTCCCAGTTTCTGGCTTAAATTAAAAAAAAAAAAAAAAAGACAAAAAACCCCAAACAAAAAACAAAAAGCAAGCAAGCAAAATATCCCAATCCATCCCCAAGAAGGGACAACATCATATTCAGGGAATAGAAAGACTCACCCTGGTTTTGGCATCGATCTGCCCTCCGCGATCCAACAAGAGCTTCACCATGTTTGTGTTCCCCCTTTTGGAAGCCACATGCAGTGGGGTGATTCCATTCTACACCATGAAAAGAACAAACAATGAGCATGATGGATTTGAAGGTGTGTAATGGTGGTGAATTTGTGTTCGGATCACAAAAAATGAGACCATCACATTGTAGAGAATAAACAAAAGATGTGCTTGAGCATCAGAGCTAGGCACACACCATATAAGCCAGAGTTAGTAATTCCTTTCTAAGCAAGAATCTTTATTCATTATTTGAGTTTTTTTTTAATAAACGAAGAAGCGCATCTGCCAAAGCAGCAAACATCGCAGTCCCAGAGTCAGACAAATAAACAAACATATATCAGAGTCCCAATGAGTCAATATTCACAAAACACTGATGCATTTAAATCACTGCAACACAGACAGAGTACACAAATGCGTGTCTCCTACACAAAGGAACCTCCTGAGTGTAATGCCAATAGCGTCAAGGAGTAGGTCCTGTTTAGGCTGAAAGTCCTTGCAAATGCTTTGGGTGAGGGAAAGAGGTAACATTAGCAGCTATTCCAGATTGGCAACAGGAGGAAGGCAGTCTGAAAGGCAATACCCTAAAATAATTCAAAGTGTGGCTGGCAAAATTAAACAGAAAACTTGTGATCCAGTAGCTATGCTGAGGTACAGATCACCAGAGGTTTTCATGGCACCAGACACTGTGCTTCCGTCTTCGAAAGGTACAACAGCAAACTGGTTATATTATGTAGCTCTGCAGGTGTTTACCACAAAAGAGTAGTCATGATTAATTAGTACTTTTATTGTTGCATTTATAGAATGGCACTAAGCCTTTACTTTTTCAAAACAAGTTTATATGTGAAAATATGAAATCAAAGTAGTAGAGTAAATACTGAATGTTGAAAAAGCCAATAAATCCTACATGTATTTCTGGAATATGTCTAACTGACAGAAAAGCTGAAGTGAGTTGACAACATTATGAGAACATCAGCTTTCTGGAGCTAGTCAAAGGAGCCTGCTTCCTTCAGCTGGGACTATTGGTGGCTACTTCACTCCCAAGGACTCTGGTGCATTGCATGGAGGCAACCTTTAAGAATTACTGCAAAAAAAGGCAGCTTTGAACACAACGGAATCTCAGTGTTACCTTGCTCCTCGCTTACTCTTGCCTAAGAATTACACAAAGAAAGACTCCCAGTTTTGTAGGCCATTACAACTAAGAAGAGAAAGAAATTGCTCCGTACCCTTGCTGTGAAATCGACTGCAGCTCCTCGGTTTAGCAGAAGCGTTGCCACATTGACATTTCCATAGTGCGCAGCTATGTGCAAAGGTGTAAAGCCACTCTACAAAGGGAAACAGTCCTTATTATAGAAATCATTTTATACGAGATAATTGGCTTAACTACAACTTGATTTTAGAAGCTGCTGGCAAACAAATGTATTGTGTCAATATTCTCCAGTTCCCCTATAATATAGCACAGCCTTTCAGGCGGAGAGCACAGTTTTCATATGAGAGGTTATCAGAAGTGTTATACTTTCATTCTCCCATTCAGTGTTCTGAATCAGTGGCCAGTAAAGAGAGTAGCTTTCATCACAGGAAGTATTAATATATTAGCCATTCCCAAAGAAAATAAAGGAAGTTTCCTTATTAAGATTCAGAAGCAACATGGGTCTTTTGGGCTGCATCTGTGTACTGGGTTCGGATAAATGACCACAACTCTTAGTTTGCTGCTCTTAGAATTAGAAATACTGACAACATGTACATATTATCTTTTTTTTTTCTTTCTTTTTTTGGGGGGGGAAAAAGCAGTAGTTATTCAATGTGTAAGAATTTGGTGTACATGAGAAACTACTTATTAGCCTAGTATAAGAATCATAATTATTTATACTTATATGCAATTTGGATCTCAAAGGATCTGAAGAAACTTTCCCATCTATACATCAGAAAAAAACCCAATTTTCTTATTGCCTCTTGAATACTAGAAAGTGAAACCTGCTCCAGCTACGAGATATAGAATTGCTTGACAACAACATAAAAAAGATTAATTTTTCAGAAACTAGGACACGGAACAAGCTTTTAGTCTCATAAGTAAGTCACGTAGAAAGGACCTTGCTTTTGAGGTTTCCCTGAAGAGCTTTACACTGATTTGATCAGATCCTAGAGTTAGTTATGGAAAGAGAGAAATACTTTTGGCTTCCAGACTATGCTATATTTTCAAGTAGGTTTCATTTCTTTCAGTGTACAAATCATCATTTTAAACTCCTTGTGAAATAAAGAAATGTAGGCAGATGTTGCCCTCTGAAATCAACTTTATTCCCAAAAGACACAGCAATCAGCCCACTATTTAACCCTAATGCCATTTACTTCCTTGTCAGGCCACGGCTGATCCTGGCCAAAGTACAGTCAAACACTCATTAAACTCATAGTCTTCTTGCTGTGATGAGTTCCCAGGGCAATGTCTCCTGAGGATATCAGGCACACAAATACGATGCTGCATTAAGCTATAGATTTAATGCATATTGCACTAACAACTACCTTCTCGCAGACGTGTGAGCCTGGTGACAAAGGCAAGGTACTGAGGAGTCAGGGAACAGCCAGCGAAGGAGAGGTAACCCCCTCCACATCCACTGTAGTGAGGAACATGCCCACGGGCAGAAGCCGGGGAAAAGCTGTCACCATTTCAGCTCCCATCCCTGGCTGCCTCATGGCAACAGCCCCAGTGTGAATCTTTCAAAATTCATTCCCTCATCTAACAGAGAAACTCCATTATTTAAGAGCAGGCATTCAAATAATGACCGACTTCTTGGAAATAATTATTTTTCATAAACGTGACAATAATCTTTAGGGGAGAAATCACAGTTCTAGCCAGTCAGACCCATGATTTTTAGTGGAACTGCTTGGAGAGTTGGTATTTCCAGAATCCGTATAAGAAATATAACATTATCTGCTGTAGGTAAATTCTGATTATGTGTTATCCCTTAAGGACTTCTCAAAACTTTATTGAAAAGATTGTAATAAAAACAATGGTAAAAAAAGCAGATGCTCTGAACAAGTTTTTACCTTGGAGGATGTGATTATATTTGCTATTGTAAAAGAAGGAAAATGAATTTTATCATTATTCTGGCTGAGCCAGACACCTTAATTTAGTTATGCCGAGTGCATTTTCATAATTAATGAAATTGAGATAGAAAAGCATCTTTATCCTCTTAGCTCCATTACTCGCTTCAGACTTCTTTGAACTGATGTGAATTCTCAAAAGTTTACTTCAATAGTGACACAAATAAAAGAAATTCTAAGACAAAGGATGAATAAAAATAGGTTTGCTGAGTCGCAAATTTCTATGTACTAAATAAAAGAGTCATAACTTCACTTTTAGTGCTAAATAATAAAGAAATATTGCCATAGAGAAGAGAAAATAATCATAAGTAACAGAAAGAGTAATTAAAAATTTTTGATCTCGGTACCTCAGTCGTCCTATTCACCATCATCTGATGCAGCATGGTTTGGGAAAAAGAGGAAAAATATTAAAGATTGGCTGCAAAATGAAGAACTATGTTGCTTTTTGAAATGAGTTATGCTGTTAATTATGGGAAAAGCCATTCAAGCATGCATTAACTTTAAATACAACCTACGTTCCCATGGGCAATAAACCAGTATCCTATTTAAAAGGAAAGCAGTGATTCTGCCTCCAGTCCAGTCTCTTCTCGTTTACAAATAATGGGAGAAAGCTGGTTACCAAAGAAACGGGACATAGAACTAAAAAGCAAAAAAATGCGTAGCTTGCAATTACGGTGTAGCTAAACACTGCAAAAGTTGATATATTAGTGGTGATACTGGTTGAGCAACTCATCTTTCCCCACAGAAGAAATTACCTTTACCGTTAAGACGAAGGAAGCAAAGTTTGTTGCCCACTGGCACTCAGCCGTGTGACTACCCTGTTACCTCTACAGCAGCAGCGTGTTACCTTGGACTGCACATCGGCATTGTGGTCGTTCTGCAGTAAAAGCGCCGCTGATTTGGTGTCGTCTTTTCTAGCGGCAATGTGCAGAGCTGGTAATCTCACTTTCCCCTTGGTGTCATTTTCCAGGAGGATGGCCACCGCCTGGTTGTGTCCTTGTTGCAGTGCAACAGCTAGAGGAGTGAAACCGTCCTGGTAGGAAGGAAAACAAGATCATTGAGTGCTTTGGGTTGGAAGGAACTTTAAAGAGCATCCAGTTCCAAGCCCCCTGCCATGGACAGGGAAACCTCCCACTACACCAGGTTGTTCAAAGTCACATCCAAATTGGCCTTCAACACCTCACAATATTTTAACCCAGATATGACTTCAAACATGTCAGAAACACACTTTTTCCATTTCAAAGTCCAGTACAAGCAAAGGATCATTCTACACTGTTTCTCTTAATTACTTATCTTAAAATAGGCCACAAAGCATATTTTTAGCAATATTTTGTTCAGGATTATCGAGAACTGAACAAAGTAGTTGTGAAAAATATACAGGGAACTTGTTTCTGAATATCTCATGTCTCTGCAAAAAGAAGGCATACCTTTGGCTGCATTTGCTGCTGTTTCCCATTCTAAGTTACACATGGACTATGATACAAGGAAGCAAGATAATGTTTAGGAATTTATTCCAATTTGAAGCCGGAAAACATTAGATTATTTGTACTTTTTGGAAAAACAAAGTCATAAAAATCATTCTGCTTTACATTCATAGTTTAGCTTAGTTTTAAAATTATTTTCACATTATCTTGCTCCTCCACACATGCCCTGGATTGCCAATGCTTTGAAATGCGTGACAGGACTGCAACGTGCTATCTCAGCTGAGGTACTGCCTGCTCCCGTCTCTTTTATGCTGACTATAAAACACACAGGTACTGTAACCACATGCTAGATGAGAGGGCAGCCAAACTACCAGAATCAGAGCACATCTCTCACCAAGTCTGTGACCAGAGACACGGTGAATAACAACGAAAGAACAGGGAAGGAAATAAAATAAGGTCTTCTGCGTCTAGGTCGGAAGGAAAAACCAAAAAGTTGACTACAGTGAGAAAACTGATTTAGGTACATTGTAAAAGGCATAGGAACAAGACAGAATTGATTTGGAATAGGAATATGGAAAGATGATAAAATAATAAAGGACAAGTTAGGAAGGAATGAGAGCTAACATATGCTGAGGGAAATTTTTGAAGAATTGCCAAAACCATTTTTTCCCTTAGTAATCTAATAACATTCGCTCCCTTCTCCGTAGAACTGTGGGTAGGTGCGTTGTAACAGCGATACTACTGTGGTTTCTTTCTGTAATAGAGATTAAATTCTGTACAGTGAATTAAAAAAAGGGTGAACAGCTGATGAAACAGCTGAACTGTAAAGATAATTCTGAGATTGGGACTACATTAGGTGTTGAAATGGCTTATTGCACTTGCCTTTTGCCTCTGGGAACATGAGAACAAATCCTGGATTAGAGGCCCCACGAAACTGAGCACATCCTTATTCTCATTTTGTACATGTACATATCAGCATTGGAGGAAACAAAATATATCCAAAGGCAGTGCAAGTTTCACAGCTTCAAAGACAAGATCATCCGTTGATTTGCATCACTTTATCTTCCAACCTTCTCTAAAAGGACACAATTCTTTCTGCATTCCCTCTCCTATTGCTTCTGGAAAGCACGGCTCACCAGAGCTCAGAGAAAGCTTTCCATTTCCCCGCCTCCCCACATGGGGACAGCCAGTCTTTGATGCCAAACAGAAGGTCCTTCTCCGTATATTTTGGTGACATCCTCAGTTCAAGCTGCCATCCCACCTTATTTAATGTACCACTTCTTTATTCTGTTCATGATATTAACTCTGGGCACACGTGGAAGCAGACAGTGGCTCAGGCCATTCTTCAGAAACACTCAAATCACTGAAACCATCACCTCAGCAAGACCTGAACCCAAAACTTGTCTTGTTAAGTGATAAGGGGATAGACAGCCTTTACTTTCCAAGCTACAGAAGTAAGACCTGACCTTTCTGATGGCAGAAGACAGACTTGAACTGAGGTTCAGAGTTGGGGGCATTTGATTTTTTTTTCTCCCCCCTGCCTATACTGTGAGTTCCAGTGATGCCTGGATGTCTGCATGTGAGCAAGAGGCCACATTCAATACGTTTAATTTCATTTTATTAAATTTAATTAACCATCTTGGCCTCACAGCTCCTGTAAACTTATGAATTAATTTCCAGTGTACCTGATCATCACAGCCAGTAAAAGTTACTGGGAGAAAGGCTGCAAGCAGGTGCCTGCGGGTTTGTAGCCAGGCTGGGCTCCCAGAGAGCCACAGTTCCACTCGGCTCCTTCACAAGGAGTGTGTTTCTGCCACGTTGCCTGGCAATCACACGGGATTTCATATTTCAGAAAGCTGCCATGTAACGCGATCGCCACATATATGCAGGCCACGAGAGGATTATTTTCGGAGCTGTCATCAAACGGTACAGTATCCATTGAAAGAAGGGACAGTAGGCAGCTGTTAATGCTAGCCATTCAGTTTAAAGGAAAGGAGAGTGAGCATAAGTGCACCATCATTTCAAATTCATCCATTTGTGAAGGCAATGCAGAATGGGTAAGGTTCTGTACAGATTAGGGAAAAGTAATAAACATGAGCAAATGCTCTGACAGGAGGGGAACTTTTCTATTACTACTTCATGTGACACATCCATAGAACAAACACGACGCCAACACATTGTGCAGGACACATCCTGTTTGCTCGTCCCTGTGACTTGGACTAAAAGAACATTCAGAAGAAAGAAAAGAAGAGGAGGAACCAATTCTGGTTCATGAGCACAGTTCTTATGACCTAGGAGTTCTCCCCATGGCCCTCAAATCCTCTCATTTGCAGAAGGAAGTTCTTGTGATTCAGTTCCTCTTGAGATAGAGCCTTGTGTCTCTTTCCTTGGTGTCTGTCCTGCTTGCACTGAAGTTACTGCAGGTTTACAGACTGCAGTTACATCCAGAACCTAGCAGTTAATACCATCCTTCTGTGTATTTATAGGCACGTGGTCTGGCAGTACAAATAACGTGTCCGAGGAGAAAACAGCACATTGCCTGCTGAGCTCACTGATATGATCCTTGTTAGTCATTTGATTTCCACTTTAAGCTAATCACAGACAATAATGAATATTTATAGGTTACACAAAGTCAGACAGGCCTCAGAATCAGCGTAACTTAGCTGGTTGAGGAGGTCCAGCTGCTCCTCACTTCGGGGAACAGGAGGTTGGAGTAAGCGACCTCCTGAGGTCCCCTTCTACCTGAATGCTTCTGTGAACCCAGCACCACAGAAAGCCTGCTCCACTCATCACTTTTGTGCATGCACTTGCCTATTTCTCACTCTTCCTATGCAGAAAATATTCTGAACTCATCTAAAAATCTCAAGACTCAATCTAAAAGAAAGTTTGTCAGCAACTAACTGGAGATACTAATTGTTTTTATACCATTTTACACTATACACAGACACCCTTCTGGACATAGTCCTAATTGTATTCACATTGTGTTCCACACACTCCTCAGCTGGCTGAGGAAGAGGCTGAAGCAAGCCTCCTGACTAGCTTCCCCAGAAGACTCGTTATACAGCCAAGAGCAGGAGATATATCTCATAATATTCTATTCACCAATTTTTGCCCAAATCTTACAGTACAAATGGAAAAGCAGCACAAAGATATCCCTGCTGCTTAGGTGATGGCTTGCCTAGATGGTAGAGTTTCATGGGCTTTCTCAGAGACGTAAATCTGTTCCAATGAAATGTTGTAGCTCTACACTTAGCCTATGATCGATCCACTATTCGCTCTGTTCCCCTGACAATACCACCTTGGCCTCCTATAATTTCTACAGCTCTAGGGACCTCTCTTCAAAGCCTCAATCATTTTTCAGAAAATTCTCCAGGAAGCTGATAGGAGAAATGGGAAGAAATTAAAGGGGAAAATCCTGGGCTCACTGAAGTCAGAGAAAATTTTGCTGTTACACAAATCAGGCTGGATTTCATCCCTTTTCACCCCTTCCAAAACAGTTTACCTACATCTTCTGTGCATATAGAAATAAAGGATAAGATTCATAAATACAACTCATTGAAATGAAAGTTCTCAAAATACTCAGTTAGAGAAATCTTTAAGTGATCTGAATACAAAGGCAAAGGAAAATAAGAGCATGTATAAAAGAAGAACAATATACCTCACCTCAGTAGCTGTGCTTTGGTTGGCTCCATTCTCCAGGAGATATTTCACCACCTCAATGTGGTTCTCTTGAGCTGCCATATATAAAGGAGTAAAGCCATTCTAGGAAGAACACATGAGAAAATATTGTAATGAGGAAAGAAACTATACCAAAAATAATGAACCTCAAATAAATATATGGCTAAAAATGCATATGTGCTTTTTTAACTGAAATGTTTTAAGTATGTAAAGTAGAAAAATTTTGCATTTTTTAACTTAATATGGTGACGTTTAATGCCATTTAAACCCATAAAATTCTACATGCTTTCACACTCATTTTCTTTTGACACATATTTTAAGGAAGCAATGGACACAGTAATTATTAATACAGCTATTCCTTGCTGATAATGCTCAGGGACTGTAAAGCTGGCAATAAAGTTTTATGAAAGCTGACAGGAAAGCAAGACTTTCCTCCATTTATTACATTAACTTAAGCAAAGACATCATCCCCTGGAGACCGTAAAGTCCATACCTCATGACAAGCTGAGTAGAGATGACAAAGGCTTAACATACTACATAAAATTTTGCAATACATAAAACATTGCAAGTCATCAAACATAAAGGAATTCAACCTTGCAAAGTAACAATTGCATTTCTGACCATACAATAAGTTCATCTATCATTTAATTATAAACATGCATTAAAATGTCCTAGAGTCCTTAAAAGAAGGACTGGATTATCCAGAAGCTCTGGATAATACAGTAATTAAAAAATAAAAAAATCTTCTAAGTTAATCAAACTACAGGCAAATTCATGATAAACGTAAGTCCTTTTTTTTCCATTAAAATACTTAAATGCAAACAATTTTAATTAATTAGCTACAAAATCCTTACGAAAGATAGGTATGGAAGTGAGCTGTCTGCCTGATTAATAACTTTCTTCTAGGAGTTTTTAGGGTTGTTAAAAAGACCTTAGAAAATGCTTTACTATTCTGTAAATTACCATGTAATATAAGAGGACATAATCACCTATAGTTCTGAAAAGATTCTTCTGCTTTGGAATGGCACTTTTAGCTGGAACATAAACCAGACTTCCAACAAAAAAAATTTTTTTTTTTAATCTCACGTGCTGTCACAATGAATGAAAACCTTGTGCTTATACTTGTGCAAATGTAATAACTGTAATAACTGAGAACCTTGCTTCAGAAAAGCCAACATTATTCTTTCTAGCAAACTTGCTGTGACAACATTCTAGTCATTTCCTAATGAAATGAAATCCCATTTTTCAATCACTAGATAATACAGTTGATTGTAGAACTGATGCCTTTACAACCCTCCTCTGCATTTACAAATGCAGAAGACTGGTCTGGCATTTAGTATCATTTATGTCATTTATGTTGCATATGTCATGTGAGGTATGTTGTATACATTGTAGAAAGTCTTTTAATACAGCTTGCATAATATTCTGGTACTTCCATCTTGGGACATATAATTAAAAAATGGCACCCGGAGAGCAGTTAACAGCAGCTCAATGCCAAAACTGTGGCATGTACTTTGAGTGGATTTGCACAGGGGGCCGTCTTTGGCAAGTATTACCCAATATTCTCAGTAATGACCTGAAGGATGGAATAGACTGTTCTTATTACAGTTACAGACAGCGTGAACAAGAAGGTCTGCGAGTACGCCGCACAACAGGATCATCATATGAAAGGTTTCTGTTACCTTGAGGAAAGGGCTGGAAATGTAATTTAGTAAGGACAAATACAAGTATCTCCACAGTGGCAGGAAAAACAAATTATGCAAACAGGGAATGAAGAGTTAGAGAAGAATTTTGCAGAAAAGGACATGAAGGTCACAGTGGTTTACCAGAGGACACTGGTCAATGAGCTCATTCTGCTGTAATAAAGACAATTGTTGCACTGGTGAAAAATATATCTCCCTAGGGAAGCTATTTTTCTTTGAGAAAAGACTAGCAATTAGTATTGTTCTGTCTGGAAAGGGAAAACTGAAGGAAAACAAGATAACAGTCTTTAAAGAGGAGGGTAAAGGTCTGTTCTGCATGTTCACGATGACTAAAACAAATAGAAAAGTGCATAGATTGCTAAGGTTGCTGGAGAGAAAATTCAGGTTAGACATCAAGGAAAGCCTTTTAACAGCAAGGTCAGCCTGCACCGACATTTTGACGGGCAGCTTCCCTCCTCCCAAATCACTGCTAAAACCAGGCAGCGAACTGGAAGCACAATTTGCACAAACTAGGCAAACCAGCCAGGCTCTGCCAGGTCCACCCTGGGGCTGGGAGGGTGCTGGTCTGGCTGCTCCTCGGCCAATTCTTGAACGAGGGGAGATAAGAGATCTCATCTCATCCCAGCGTAAAACAAAGTAGAGCTGTTCGGCGTGTAATTAGGAAGGCGCAGAAGGGCAGGGGGCTGCTGGGCATAGGGACTGAGCTGGCAGTGGGAATTGGGAACAGATTGGTTTGTTTTCGACTGCGCTTGTAGAGAATAGCAGAGAGAAAACTGCAGGGTTGGCTCAGTGTTTCGGCTTTCCTTCCCACGCTGGAAAGAAACAACACGGCAACCCATTAGGTATAACTAATAGTAATTTTCCACCCGCCTCATCAGCATTTTAATATTAATGTCTAATGTAGTAGTTTTTTAAATGGTAATACCTGCCACTTGTAAAATCCTTCTAGCCCAGAACATTATAAATACTAGGATTTTTAGGTTAACAGTTGGACTTGATGATCTTAAACGTCTCTTCCAACCTAAACCATTTTATGATTCTGAGGATCACACCGACTAATATAAATTTGGGAAATCTGAGAATTTTCAAGCCAGAGTAAATCAATTTGCTTAAAAGCTTTAAAGAATCTTTTTTTTTTTAATCAACTCAAGTCCCTATGTTCTGGAACAGGATCAGGATAATAAATCCTGGATTAGGAGACCATAAACAACACATATATGACTTCATGACCATTTAGTACCACGCAGAGATCCAGAAGAGTGCACATTATATCAAGGATATCCTCCTCATGTGCTAGAATTGTACCTGAAACTACAGCAATCGAGGGTAAGGAAATTCTTGCACATAAAATCATAGCCTTTTTTTTTCCCCAAGCTTTATTTATAGCTTAAAACTACTGTATACATTTTCCTAAAATCTGGCTTATTTAGAAATTGCAACAGCATGCCAAAGTCTATATGCAAAACTGTCTATACCAGACACACTGAAAAAGCTTCCCCTGAATTTCCACCCATGGCAAGGTCAAGCGTGATTTTTTTTCCCACTGGCAGGCTGAAGTCTGCTTTCTCAGTGAAGAACTGGTTTCAGAGCTTCTAATTGCAGCATTCGTGACCTCCACACTCCTGGCTCTCAGACAGAAAACTTCTATTTTAGGATTCCCAACATTACCGCTCTCCTCAGAATAACTCTGCCCAGCGGGATCACCTGTGAGCCCTGCTGGAGCTCTTCCTTCTCCTTTGCCCATGGGACCTCTGGGCTTCCACGCCTCCTCCCCATTATGCACAGTTTCTACGATGTGAGTGTCTGGCTGTCTGTATCCTATACAGCAAGTTTCCATCTCTCTCAGCCACTCCTGCTGTTAAATGGAAACGTCCACAACAAAAGCATAGCCTTCCCTTCATCTCCTTTACTTCTACCAATCTAAAGTCCCCTTCCCAGTTTCTCATTCTTTAGCTTCAGGGAGTTATATGCCAATACTTGGTTTCTCTGTTTTGCTTTTAGAGATATTTCAAAGCCCAAGATCTCAGATCTTTGCGAATTGAACAAAACATGTTTTCCCTAGGCTTTTGTTTCACTACCTCAAAGTGTCTTCTACCGAATCCATGACATTCTGGTTAATGATTCTCCGGGGACGTATTGCAAAGGAGACTGATGTCTGCCCTCATTGTTTTAGCACGTGGAATGGGATACATGGGCTTATCGGGCCAATGGTGGGGAATCTTTATTTCAATAAATTTTCCTTCAGTTTATAATCCCATACTGTATAAACACCATCCAGAATTAAAGTGAAAATACTGACTGTGGCATAAAATGTGACCTGGAAAAGAAGAAATACACTTTATTTTGCTTTTTCTGAAACCAGTCTCTGTAATTAAGTTACATCTGTATGTTACGATTTAGTGCATCATCTGAAAAATAGAAATCAATTTTGTAATGATATATAACATTTATTTTCAAACAATGATTTCATCAGAGTATTTGTAGTGAGGAGAGAGTACTCAGATTTTATTATCTTTATAAATGTATACTGCAAGATGTTTACTGCTAAAATACAAAGTTATAATGAGAAATTAACACTAAACAAATAGAGTATATTTCATACTCCATTCTTTCTACTACATTCACTGATTTACTTGCTAATTTGAGAAAATGAGTAGCTCTCAATGATTCTTCAAGCT
Source organism: Xenus cinereus (assembly GCA_025774025.1). Classification (NCBI taxonomy): domain Eukaryota; kingdom Metazoa; phylum Chordata; class Aves; order Charadriiformes; family Scolopacidae; genus Xenus; species Xenus cinereus. The sequence goes on from JAOXJK010000032.1 coordinate 2,884,354, forward strand.
ATTAATGCAAATTGGCAAGTCTATATATGACTCAGAATTTGTATCATTAAATTTTGCCCAAGCTCTAATGAAGAACACAGTTTGAAGAAGCAGAGGGATTATTAGAGCATTTAGGCAGCCATACAAACGGTTATATAGCTTGGTTGAGCTTTATTTTATGGCAGGCTTTCAAGAAACCATACTCTTAGCGTGCAGTACCAAATGATCGGAAGCACACATCTTCCAAACTTTGATTAGTAGCCAGCGCATTTGAATGGCTTGCCTACCCATGCTTGTCCATGAAGACGTGGCCTTTAGCGTCTATATACCTACAGTAGCTGTATACCATATATCCATGGAATTGTCTAGGTTGGAAGGGACCTTTAGTATCATCGAGTCCAACCATTAACCCAACACTGCCAAAAACCACCACTAAACAACGTTGCTAAGCATCACATCTACCCATCTTTTAAATACCTTCAGGGATGGCGATTCTGCCACTTCCCTGGGCAGCCCATATATATCTCCCTATATTCATACTTATAAAGAAAAGAAACAATAGACATATATTATATTGTCCCTCACTTTGCCTCTTTTAAGATAACACTATTTTAAGATTAAATAGCTACTGTAAACCCCCAAGAACGTATCTATTCTGTCTAAAAGGTCTCCTGAAACTGTTTAAGACTGTATTAGAAGATCACTGAGATTACCAGGGAAGACCAGACAACTGACATCTAATGCAATTGTTTACATACAGCAAATGGTCATTCCTATTTACTCTTCAGGACGTAATTACCAGTCAGGAGATCAATGCAATCAGTGGATTGCCTGACCCAGACTAGTTGCCTCCTCTGCCTCTCCAACTTCCTGCTTGGGTTTTTGGTTTGGCATTTTGGTAGCCTTTCCCCCCACAATTTTGCTTCATATCAAGGAAACAAAAAAGTTATTTTCTCAAGGTCACAAATGAAAACCAAATTAGTTAGGCTTTTTCTGCAACCTTTACTGCAATTTGCAACTGCACTTCTCAAGCAACATTCAGAGAAGATTCTGTGCACAAAATACTGTCCATATAAAAGCTTGGTTTCCTTTGGGTCACTCTAGAGTTTCCTTCATGCAACGCAGGACTTAACATGAACTAGGAGAAGCCTTTGTGAAATTGCTCTCCTTCCTCCCCATGCCTCCTATTTGTACTCTTCTTAGAATCTGAGCCAGGCCCAAAAAGGAACAGATATTGGCACAAAGGATGAGAAAAGAATGAGACAAGGGTGAGACAAGCTTAGGTTACTCATGAAATAGCTCACACAGAAGAAATCTGCTGATTTATGGCCATGCGTTAATATATCATTGTATGCAGTAAGATCGTGATCGTTTCTGGGGCTGTTAAGCTCAATAACTGTTTGACGATTTTTTTCTTCTCTTCAGAGTATTGCTCAGTATCAACAAGAATGGTAAGTTCTTGATTTAAATCTTTATTCAGCAACACCCAATTTACCTCCCTGTTTTCCCCATTTATCCACTGATATTAGCCTAAATCAGTGACAGCTCGCTTTAACAGTTAAAAGAAGGTAACCCTACCTTCACTCCCTGTTTCCCTTTATCTCAGTCTGCAGTAATCTCCACAGGAGAGGAAAGAACCACTCTAGCAAAGACTATTCTCTCTCAAATAGGACAATGTTATGCAGGGACGGAAGAGGATCAGAGGCAATGGGCACAAACTGAAACGCAGAAGGGGCCCTGTGAATGGCAGGAAACACTTTTTTACTGGGACCGAGCCCTGGCACAGGTTGCCCAGGGAGGTTGTGGAGTCTCTATCCTTGGAGATATTCAAAAGCCACCTGGACATGGTCCTGGGCAGCCTGCTGTGGGTGGCCCTGCTTGAGACGTGGGGTTGGACAAGATGACCTCCAGAGGGCCCTTCAAACTTCAGTCATTCTGTGATTCAGTGAAAAATCCTCTAACAATCCAAGCAATTAATTAATTTTAATCAGTGAAATATGAGAGTTACAAATAAATGTAACCCTTCAAGCTAAATTGAGAACACACATCTTGATCAACAACAGAATCAACAATATCACAATTCTGGGAACCTTGTTGAGCGTTATGCTCAGAGCATTATTTTCAGCCAGTCTAAAAATAGACTCTTTGTAAGAGGATTTTATCTTAGCAGGAGAGATTCTCTGCCTAAAAGGGTGAATTAAGGATAGATCAAGGTACCTACTTGAATTTTTTTAAGTCTCTTTTTTTTTTTTGGTTAGCTTTCGTCAAAATCTGGAAGCTTTATATACCAGTAACTTTACCAGTTATTCACATTCCACTTTCTTCTCCATTAAAATACATGTTCCATAAACCAATCATATAATCCTTTTTTTTCTCATAAATATTTGGACTACTACAATTATATATTTATATTCAAGCAAATATGCATTTGTCAAATTTGTGAAGATATGATAAAGGGCAATTCGCAGCATTTAATTTTAAGTTGCCAAATTTAAGGTGCGTGAGGAGGCTCATTTTGCCATACAGCCAAGGGAAAGCGGGCTACTCTAAAGAAAGACTGAGGATATTCAAATCAAGAGCCCATCTTCCTCAACTGACAGTTTAAGCAGCACAAAATTGAGAATGCAAAGGAAAGAAGGAAACTACCCTTTCTTACACCTATAACTACAGAGGATTAGAAATAACATGTTTACAACCAGAACTGGAACTCTAAATATTGATTAACTGTATAATACTACATACATTAAAAAAATATTTGAGATTAATTTTTTTAATAAAAAACTGCATTTAAACTGATGTATTTTAGCAGGCTTTCACAAACTGAAAACAACTACAACTCCTGGAAAACTACTGCATTTTTTTTCTCCAGTGAGAAAGGCCTACAGAGCATTCAGATCAATGCTGCTGAGGTGCGACACACAATACCTGCATACTGCTTGATTTTATCTTTAAATACTTTACCATAAGAAAATCTATTTGTGTAAAATGTACCATGTACTCAGAAGACAGTCTGGTATTCGTCTATATGTTCTCCTTGGGACAGGGAGTTTGATTCCACTTCAACTGTAAGAAGTAACGCTGAACCAACACTAGTACAAAGAACACGTTATGCCTTTGAGAAACATAATTAAATCCAAGAATCTTTCCTTTTCTCCTGAGAGAAATTATTTGCTCCAGCTTCACATCTGGCTCAGCCTTGAGAGACTGAGGAAGGAAGTGCACTTTGTTCCCCTCCTGTCTTCCTGCACCTACGGTGGCACTGATGGCAACTTCACGGGGGGAATTTTCGTGTTGTCCTACCTATATCCACATCATGAGAAAGTGGGATTCACTAAAGCCAACTTCTGGATACATCCACAACCAGCCAAATTAAATACTGTGGATTTCTAGTATTGATGAAAACACCTTATGTTTTCTGACCAGATTCTTTCCTTTACATTACAAAATGAGCAGCACGTTAGTATATATTCATTTTCCTGGGGTATCCTTTCCTTTTATAACATAGCTGGAAAGTGCTAATAAAAAGGATGACACACAGATTATATGTAAGCATTTGCAAGCATAGAATGATGATGAATAGAGCACAGAATGAACACAAAATGGCAACAAAGATGATCTGAGGGCTGGAGCACCTCTGCCGTGAGGACAGACAGACAGAGTTGGGGTTGTTCAGCCTGGAGAAGAGAAGGTTCGGGGGAGACCTTGTAGCCCCTTCCAGTACCTAAAGGGGCTACAGGACTCTTTATGAGGGAGTGGAGCAACAGGATGAGGGGAAACAATTTTAAAATGAAAGAAGGAAGATTCAGACTAGGTATCAGAAAGAAAGTCTTTACTGTGAGGGTGGTGAGGCACTGGAACAGGCTGCCCAGAGAAGCTGTGGATGCCCCATCCTGGAGGTGTTCAAGGCCATGTTGGATGGGGCTTTGAGCAACCTGGTCTAGTGGGAGGTGTCTCTGCCAATGACAGGGGCCTGGAACACAAAGATCTTTAAGGTCCCTTCCAACCCTAACCATTCTGTGATTCTATGACAGCTATTCGATGTAAAGTGGCACATTTTTAAGGGCACAGGAGAGCTACTGGATTCCGACCTACTGCAAAATTGCCCAACAAGTGTCAGCTGATCATCTAGGTGACAACCCTTACATTCATTACACACCACAGACACTGAGGCCCACAGGGTCCCATAGACTGTAAAGATTAAAGCTGAGAAAAGCATTTATGAAAAAGGCCAGAATTACTGGATTTAGGGAGGCTGGTGATTCTACTTTATCGTACCAAACAGTTAAACAAACAAAAAAAAAGAAATATTATTTAACTTTTTTGAGATGACAAATCATAAAGCTAATTTGCAGTAAATGAATTTTAAAAATGCAGTGACAGAAGCCTACACTGAAAATAGTACCACCCCTTCAGCTGTCTCACTAATTCTCTAGTAATATAAATAGTGTTTTCCACTCCATACTTACACCACTGCAATAATTATAAAGCCTATGGATAAATGATGTTGTCTGAGTTTGCGATGAACTCGCTAAGTTCATTCATGAGAGATCACAGAGAACTCCAACTGTAGCACTATGTATATGACACCTGCTGCCTCACCGTTACAAGAGCCCCTCTCTTGGGAAGCTTATTTTACTGTAAGTCACTTTCTAGCTCAGATGCCAAATTCAAAGAGCACAAACATTCTAATTTTAGCAGCTTCAAATATCACGATTTTCTCTGCAAGAACAGCAAAGCAACAGCAGAGCCTGAAATCACAGCCAGGCAGAAATCAAGATGTTCTGTGCCTCGGAAATGTCATTTTTACAAAGAGCAAACCTGTAATAGAAACTGAGCTGATGGAAAATAGTGGGAAGGGAAGAGAAGAGATCAGCCATGCACAAGAAAACATAACCTTGATGCTGGGCATGGGTTAGGGCCCAAAAGCTTAGCCGGGGCACTGTCTCGTGTTTGAATTCTGGGCAGTCGTCCAAAGCAGCATTTGGGGTTTGCCTTCCAAACATGGTAAAGGAAATTTCAGGACTGAAAACAAGCACTTCTTTTATGTATACGATTGAGGGCTAGAAGGAAGACAATATTGCACTAAAACAACAAATAAAATGTGTGTGTTTATTTAGTTGTGACTTCATTATATCTACACTTTCATAAACCTATGTGCGTAATATTGCTGCTGCCTGGTTCTTATCGCTGTAAATTGCGTCACTACAGCAGGGGTGAAACGGGGCATGTTGGTCCGATGAGCCCTTACCCTGCCAGCTGGCATGTTGGCTTACTGCGGGCTCCTAAAGTTTATGCATGTTAACAATAAAAATTAGAGGCCATGTGTCACATTATTAGCTAGAAAAAACCCCCACTATTTGTTTAAATCAAAATTTTTCAACCTGGACCATTGGTCCCTTTATAGCACTTTAACAGAGACTGCAAGTTAACGAAATAGACTAAGACACAGGCTGTAAATATTTTCAGTTTGTTCCCAGTCTTTGTTGGTTAAGATCCTGACATGCTCAGTTATTTTTCGGCTGCAGCTGGGATCCCAGAGACAGACATCAAACTGGCTCAGGACCTTCTTTGGTCTTCAAAAACTCCTGACCCTCCAAAGAGGGTTTGAGGGAAAGCCAACCCATCCCATATCTCCACATCACCACGCTACTGCTTCTGCAGGTCACACCACAAACTGGGCACCCTCATAGGGTTATTTTTCCTTTAACTGTATGAATTATTTAGGGAAATGGGCAAGTCCCATGTGAATACACTGATATTAACAATCATTATCTTATGTTTCCACACTGTTATCCTGTATTCTGTGTCAATCTAAGCACCACTTCAGTCATGCACTGAAAGGCTTCCCACTCGACTCCACTTCTACGGTTGCCTGAGATCAGACTTTGAGATCAGACTTCAAGATCAAGAATAAGGGTTGTTTACCATTAATTTATCATTAATCACCTTAAGAGACAGGCAGCTGAAACTTGGACTAGTTTAGGGCAGGATGAATAAATATATCTGTTCTTTCAGTGTTCTTAATGTATTACGTTTGTTTACATCTCTCAAAATCCATATAATCCTCCAGAAGGCATTTCTTTCTTTTTTTTTTTCCCCTCCAGTGAAGAGATAACAGGCCTGATCCTTTATTACATTAGCAATGATGAATTGCAGCTAAATGACTCCTCTTGATATATAATGGCTAAAAACCCGGCGCTCTAAATATACTGATATAAAAGCAGAAAGCCCAGTTGGTGGAATTAAAACCTTTTGTCATAATGGAGTAGCAAATACTCTGCAAAATATGCTCCATTCTGAAGGTAAGATTATCTTTACAAACCCTGGGGAGGGCACTCTCTGGCAAAGCAAATCCTAGGGCATCCTGAGAGAGACAAGCTGATCACTTCTCTGGGAATCACGTAAATCCTCCCTTTGCTTTTGTGGTAACACTGAATATGGACATTCAACAAGCTCTTTTATCGCTCATTTTTGGGAAAGTATATTGAGGCTGGAAGCTTTGTGCTGCTCCAAGGATTGCTTCAATTTGATGAATAGTCAGGATAAGAATACCCTACCAGCCACTGTGGCATCATGTATGTGTTGAGACAGAAAGTGGGAACCATAATGGGGGCAAATTTAAACAAAAATATTTCTTGGCTAATGTGTTTGCAATGAGCTTAGAGCAGGATACAGAGGAAAGGAAACCAGAGGGCTTTTAAATAACAAGATCAGCTGGGGGGAGGACTGATTTGTCTAATCCTTGCTTTCTGTATCTGGGTCACTTTAAATAATCCGATGATTAAAAGGTAGCTCCTCCTTTTGTGAGGGCCCCTAGATGAAGGCATGCTCAAAGCACATCCTCAGCAGCTGCTGGGGAACATGTTCTGTTCCAAACCCCGCTGCAGAAATTTTAAAATTGAAGGGAATAATTTCTTTCTTAGATGACTCCAGGATTTGATAGTTCCCTTACAGTTACAGAACAGGAGAGAATTCTATTTCTTCATTTTGTCTTTTACTTTTCAGCTCTTTGTACCTCGATCACTTGACATTTGTCAAATCGCCTCATCCAAGGAGGTGCAACTCATTCCTTAAGGTCAGAACAGCTCAGTATCATTGCTGCAGGGACAGTCTACAGGGAGACTCAGTTATTAAGATTATAGAATGGTTAGAATTGGAAGGTACCTTAAAGATCACCTCATTCCAACCCCCCTGCCATGGGCAGGGACACCTCCCACTAGACCAGGTTGCT
>JAOXJK010000032.1:2891663-2956601 GCA_025774025.1 Xenus cinereus
GGCCAGGCTGGATGGGGCTTTGAGCAACCTGCTCTAGTGGGAGGTGTCCCTGCCCATGGCAGGGGGGTTGGAACTCTATAATCTTTAAGGTCCCTTCCAACTCTAACCATTCTGTGATTCTACAAACACATGAAACCTTTACTTACTAGATCCTCAAGGACAGTTTTACCAGGGAAGACTTCTCTAAAGGCAGGGAAAAGAAATTAAGCATCTGTATTAGCCAGGGATCACAGAGCTGAGACAGCTGTGAGGTTAAAGCAAAGCCAAAGAGGTGACACTTGTCCAGCCCAATGCTGGCTGATGACATGCATCTCAAGAAATTCATACCACTGCCACTTCTGTGGAAGTTTCAATATGTAAAGTACTGAGAAATAAATGAAGAGAGGCTTCTTTTCTCCATTTCTCAGACTTAAGTGTTAGGAGCTTATGTTTAGGAAAAAAACCACTCCAAAATAGTCTTGGCAATGCAATAACAAATAAATACAGCCATATGGATGTAAATGAGCACAGAAGAAATGCTGGTAAGACAGACAGATGGAGAAGCTAAACACCAGAATTCTGGACTGGGTTGCAATTAATAGAAGGGAAAGACTAAAAAGCACACTTACAAAATACTGGGTTTAATATCAAGAAAAGAGTGGGGATGTCTCCACATATGACATTGTAGTCTGACAGAGTATGGCACAGATTAAATAAATATTTAAACTAACAGAAAAACTGGCAGGAGAGGAAACCAGGGAAGGCTGAAGACAAGTTAATGTATGCCTAAGGGTTATGTGTGCTATCCAGCAATAAGTACATGAGGAGTAATAAAAGCACTAAAGTAGATGAACAAGAATTTGTATAAGACTTGCAGGGGGGAAAAAAGCAAGGAATATAAGCATACAAGAGAGGCAGAAGCCCCCGATTCTTTTGGGTTCCACAATAAAGAAAATAATAGTAAATTAATGAATATTAAGATTTAAATTAAGTCAATGCAACTGTGGCCAAATATCAACATTCACTTTTTTCCAGCTTGCTTCAGTGAAAAAGGAACCTGGACATGCACATGGATCCTTACTATTTCCCTTTATCATACATTTTTAAGGAACTGAATGTCAAGGTACCTTTTAAGTGGGCCACTTATCCCCCTGAACTGACTTTTCTCTCCTGTTTCTATCCATTCTTTATTCTGACCATCTTTTTCGAGGTTTCACTGGATTTCATTGTGTCCTCCATTTAGCACTTTTGAAAGTTTTCTACCGCTCCCAGTTGCTTCTCCCTTCATTGTCTTTGGAAAAAAAGAACTTCCAATTTTTTTTTCACATTCCCTTAAAGCATTTTAAGGAACTAGTGACGAAAATGAAAAATAAACCTTAAAAATCTGTTTTCAATCCCAAGCCTCTCGCACTGGTTGTCATAAAGCTCAATGAGCATTACTGCCTCCAGCCTCTACCTTTTCTATACAAAATTTTCTGCCCTACAGGTTGAATGCGGCTGAATAGCAGGCTTCTCATATGGGGGACATTCTCTGAGGAAAACTGACATTTGAAGGCTGCATATTTAAACATTTATCATCCCCTCCTCTTGCCTATAATGCAATTTCTCTTCTTGCAATTGCTTCCTTTCAAACTGTTTTAATTAGCCATACAATTAGTTTCCACTGACTCTTCCCTCTGTTGTAATTTAGATTTAACAGCAGAAAGGCAGAATAGCAGGCACTGGTTTGATATACAGTCCTAACTTCCAATAGGGCTGTATGTAATACTGTAGGTTTCTTTCAGGTAAATATTCTACATACATGCTTCGGTGGCAGAACAGCCCCTACAGTGGCTGTATCCTCCAATTGTGCCTTGTCTGTCTACAATTAAAGGGTGCAATAAAGATGCTTTGGAGAACAACAGAATTTTTTTCTAGTATAGCCATGAAGTAATCTACCCAGAGGAAAAAAACCCATAAATTCCTTCAGTCGATACTTGACGTTTTCTAATATATAAATAACTAGGTCCCCACAGAATTTAAGAAAAAGTCCAAGGTGCAGTGACTTACTGACTCCTAATTTTGCCCATTCTTGTTAAGAATTTCCCAAGTGTGGAGCACGTATTTCCTTTTATAAGGTTTTTGTTTTGTTTAACAATTACTGATGCATATCTTGTGTATTCTAGAACACCTGGAACATGCTTTCGCCTGTGCAGTCTCATCAGCTTGCCTTACTTGGAGGCCCAGAGAAGTTCCTGGGTATCTGGCAACCAGCATCAAGCTCTTTTTATGTATGTTTTCAGACACAGCCCAGGCTATTTTTGTTGCAAGGCCAGGAAAAGACTACAGCACACCACACCAAAGCAATTGTTTCAGATGCTATCATATATGAAAAGACTGCTCAATAACTGTCAGCACACCTGCATTATCGCAACAGGACAGCGTCCGGCCCTTGCAAGACATTACTTTAAAACCAATCATTGTTCTTATAAACACACAATATTTTGAATTATTTTCAGCTGCTGTAACACTGTGTATTCATTCACTCGCTCTTGAGGTCTCAAAGCTAGAGAAGGTTTAAGACCAATCTTCCACCTACAGGTTTCTCCACCTCATTGTGCTGCCCACCCAACACTTGTTCTTGGCACAGAACCCTCTGGCTCTCCATTATTATATTTTTTGCTGTACTTTTAGTCCTAAAATTTCCTCTATTAGCAGGTTTCCAATCCAAGGCCATACTTTCAGTTCATTACATGTCCATTATAGTCTCTCAGAGAAACTTAGAAAAGGCTATTTGAAAATCCAGGAACGGGCTGAAGATGAATCCACATAAACAGGGATTTGGTTCTCTTTTTCGTTTGCTGAATAAGCTAACACTTTACAGGATTTCCATCCCTGACTTTCTGCAAGACTTGTAACACATTGAATCTCTTGAAGACAGCCCTTTGCTATTTGTAGGGCTATACTGCAGGTAACAAAATTCATGTCTCTTCAATAATCATGCTTCTTTTTCTCCCCCCATGCAGAAGTAGGTAAGAAACACTATGAAACAGTAAAGATAATATAAATCAGATAATTAAGCAGAAGCTCTCAGAATGTCACTGAAGGCTCATAAAAAGCCAATTGATTGTGATGAGATCTTATTTTGCTCACAGCATCTTGCTTGCTTTTTTGAGAGGTTATGGTTAACTAGGGAGTTTCCTTTTCCCCTGCCACAAGAGTGGTCTTAAAGAATTTGAACCATTAGGTCCAGAAGACTAAATACAGAAGCAGCACAAGAGGTGTGGGGGACAAAAAAGGAAACTAACAGCTTGAAAATGTGGGTTGGAGACAGTAGGGAGAGCCTCAGACAAAGAATCAGGTTACAGTTACTTGTTATCCGAGAGAGAAAGAGTTAGGACGGACACAGGAAAATAAACGAGAAAAAAAAAAAAGATGATTTTTGAAAAGAAGGTACTACAGAACGACTAAATTTCAGTCATTACTATATAGCACCCAGGAACTCACTGGAATCATGCAGACTTTTTTTGGATGCTTTTGATTGAGTTTGTTTTGTCTTTACAGAGAACCTAGGGTTTTCTATCTTCCTCCCAGTCAGTTTATAATAAAGGTATTGAATTTTCTCAGCATCTCATCTGCTGCCCGTCTTGCGACATCCGTGTCAGATCATAACAGTAAAATGCACCAGTGCATCAAACGAGGAACAAGGGACTGAGAGGACACGTGCCGTCCTAAGTATACAGAGCTGCCAGAACAGCAAGGGACGGGGCAGGCAGCTCTGCTGTCCTCCACAACCTCCCTCCCGCAGTTCAAGATGCGGCTGCTCACCTTTTTCCACCCATAGACGCTGCAAGGTGCCAGAAGGTAAGAACAGAGATGAAGGTAGGTACTATGGAACAAGCAAAGATGGTATCAGAACGTGCTCAACCCCAAGCAGCAATCTTGCACACATACAATCTGAAAGGTTTGCCCAGCCTCAGCCTTAAGCTTCCTGAAACCATGCTACAAGCACGGAAGTACAAAAGATCAGGGTTTATGTTTACGTTTACAGTACACACTGTTTAATACTGACATTTTTACAGGTCTTCTGGGATGCACTGTTCATATGGCGTGCTTGTGCATTTGACAGTATCCTACACCTACTCACTTTAAGCAAGCTCATTTCAGAATAGGGATGAAGCCAGAGATAAACTATAAATACAGCTACAAAAAACGCATCAACTGAACACTTTCTTTATAATTGGAAGTGCTGTTGAAAGTAGAACGGGAAGTAGCAGAAAGCACCTAGAAAAAGTTATGGTTTAAAAAGTCCTGACATCAGGGACAATGCAAGGACTGTATCCTCTCAGGTTAAGTGGCAGATAAGGCTGAATGAAAAGCAGGGGTAATTTACCCAGACTTCGGGAATGTCAGTGCACAAAGAGCTGGCCCATGAGGTGAAAAAGGACAAAATTCTTGAGCACACAAAGGAGCAGCTTGGGGCAAGCCTTGCAGCTGTCTCAGAAGGAATGCACGCTTTCTGTAGGTATTAAAATCTGCTGAAACAGGTGAAAGGGGGAAGTAAATAAAGACTTAATTCATAGCAAGCTACATAGATTAAGAGTATAGGAAAGTAAATGACTTGGCATAGGGGAAGTTTGAGGCAATAGGTCATGCAAAAAAGGATGAAAAGGTCACAGCAATTATGTATAGCCTTTTGGATAAAAGAATCCACTGCTGAGTCTCTGGATGTACTTCCAGCAATGTTAAGAAGTTGCCTCCAGCTGCTGGATGACAGCACATCCTGGATTTATAAGTATTCATTGTTAGGATGTACACTCTACATTTTGGGAAACATTGCTTTAGAACATGCTCCAGTGTCATTACCCCACACCCTCTCCCTTCTCTGGGGGGTCACCATCAACACATAAAAGACAGCTTTGAGGAAGGAAGGCCCATACTCATTCTGAAAGAACTTTAAGGGGATCAGATCAGGCTTTCCTGTGGATACTCAGCCCAAGTGGCCTGGAAAGGATCTGATTCCAGCTGACAGAGGTATGAAAATTCCCAAAGTGTGGTTTTTTAGGAGCAGGCTACACTCACCAGACAGACAGACAATGGTGAGCCTTTTCAGCCTTTCATCCCAGTATACACCGTGCATCTGTGTTACCAGTTTCAGCCTTGGGATATTTGTTGATATTTATTTTGCTCTTATTCCAGCTCTACTCACATTTTTTCATGAAATTGTGTGCTGACCATTTATCTCCAAACTGTCAATAAAGTGCCAAAACTGACAAGCTGCATTTGGGCTCATTTCCACTCAAGACTCCAGTTTCACAGGTAAGAAAGCAACCCTGGCACCCACAGAAGGTGGGTTTCCCATGCAGCACGTGAAGCCTGGAGAAGTTCTGGCTGCCTCATTTTCTGAAGAACAAAGCAGCAGGACAGAGGGCAAGTCAATACCAACACAAAGATCTGTGTTGTCCCACATCTGCCTCCTCTTCTTTTGGTGAAGCAGTTGGAGACCATCAGTCTGGGAACAGCACAGCACAGAGAAATATGCACGGCAAGTGTGATGAAGAACGTGTTAGTCTGGCACAAGATAAGATGCACTGAAGGAGGTGAACTCAAGCATTTAGTAGAACACCGAGCACTGAACTCAGATAAGATGCCTTCTCTGCTCTGTTGGCTCCTTTCTTGTACACCTATATGCCACTTTTTATAAGAGATCTCATTAACAATACCAACCAATCTAAAAAAAAAAAAAAAAAAAAAAGAGACACAAAACACGTAGCTGACTTCCTTCTGTTCTGAATATCCAGATCACAGAATATATTTTTCAAGACCCTACAACATTATTGTTACGAGGAAAAGAGAAAAGAAGCTGCATAAATGAAGCGTTTGGCAGTGTTTTATTAAAAGAAAGAACCTCTAGAAACGACCAGATGATGCAGAGGTAAAGCCACCTACAAAACAAGACAAATTAGCATCACCCACTGATTGTTGATGCTGGTGGCACTAGAGGCAAACTGGGAAGGGCTTCAGGGCAACTTTGTACTCACAGATTGTAAGCATGAAGAAAGAGCTATAAGCAGAAAGAAAGAATTAAAAGATAGATAGTAAAGCAAGTTCCTTCTTTCTCCTCTTATTTTACAAATTTCTTCTACTACGGTGCAAATCCAGAGCATTGATTCTAATACTATTTTACTGGATTTCCATTTGTTTTGCCTGGGCTCCTACATTAATCCAAACAATAAGGGCCTTTAAAGCATTCATAAATAACCTGCTGCTGCTGCTGGCACCTAGGAGCCAAGTGCAGCAATGTTAAGCAACAACAAATTTCATAGTTCAAGAGGCACAGTTAAGGAAAAAGGTTGCTCAGAAAATAACTCTCATTTAGCACAAAGATCCTTAAAAATTGCATGAAATCAGTCAAGTAACTATAGAAACCAATTTCTTCAGCTCTGTATCACACGTCTCACACCTCAATTGTCTTTATTATCGTCTGCTGTCAGATCCTTAATCAGAAATGTGAACAGGCTTGATGATTTATTCAGCAGGGAAAAGAATCTGTAGGTCAAGTGAAAAATTTCGCACACACATACACACATCTTCAACCTTAGGTACTTTCATTTCATTCTGTTCCCAGTAGCTCTGGGGGCAACTCCAGTGAGATCCAATATTAAGGCTCAATTAAAATAAGCTCCAATTAGTGGAGCTTTTTTCTCTCAGGCTAGAAAAGTCAGGAAATGGATATTGGGAAATGTAAAAAGTCAGCTACTGAGAGGAGGCTGCAGACATAAATGAACTTATTTGTTGATTTCTACAGTTGCTATGCAGAGGCCTCTGGGAGTAAAAGCTTAACCAGTCTAAGCTATAAACTAAAACCCCTGCAGCTAAACATGAACTGTGTGAAACAAGGGCTCCATTCCAGAACAGAAAACTGCTGGGCCCAGAAAATTAAAAGCCAGAGGCGTTTTCCATTTAAAACTAAATCCCAGTACCGCCTCCCAGCCAAAGAATTATAAGCAGTATCAGATTTACAAAACGAACAATTACCCTGGAAAAATGTAGCCTATTGTACAGTCCCAGATGCTAAATCTCAAAGTTTCTTTTTTTTTTTTTTTTCTAATCCCACATTATATTCCTACCAAGTGTACTGCTGCAGTTTACAAAGGACCGTTTCTAGACAGGACTGAAGCTACAAAAATAAAATGTTAAAAAAGAGAGCTCATAATTCATTGACCTCATTTGAAGCACTGCCCTTGCCTGTGGCAGTTCCTGTCCTTCCCCAAGGCCTCTGCAAATGGTATGCAGCAGCAAAATAAACCCTGACCTAATTGCCAGGACAGGGCTGCCAACCTTCTCTCAACACACAAAGGCAAGCATGGTAACTGGAAAGACCTACCTCTTTCACTTTCTGCTTTAACTGCAGTTGCTCTGGATCATCTTTACTGGAACGGCTCTACCAAAGGAAGAGGAAAAAGATTGAACAGAAATTACTGGCATCCAAACAGCATCGTATCCCTTAAATATTTAATAAATGACAATTTTCTCTGGTGATTGAAAGATTTAGCTCCAGGGGTGAATGCCTCAATCCAGACTGGCTTCCCTCCCCCTCCACGCACATACGCACAACCCCCCTCCTCATCTGGGCCGGCTGCCTCTGCTCTAGCCTGAAGCAAGATTAAGCTGAAAATGATGCTAACACTGTCAGTCAGGTCCAGTCTAGGCATGATGTTGTTCATGTCAGCAGCAGACACTTAAAAAGGACAGGAAGTATAGAAAAGAAAGGGAGTCATACTCATAGCAAGTACAATACGATTCTTTCAAGTCTAGATTAGATTTCCACCCATGGGGCTCCAGAATTCAGCTTGAAACAAAACCAAAAAAACCAAACAAACAGAAGATGATCAAGTCACATCTGATGGAGCAATATCTACTGATTGCTTTTTTGTGGTTTTGTTGGTTTTTTTTCCTCCTGTCCCTGGGGAGGGAAGGGGGAGGAAGGGTACTTATTCTGTACTAGCAGGGGTTCGCAGATGCCAGGGTATCAGCTCCAAGGCTAGGCCTCTGATCTGAGTACAGAAAAATACATCTGGCAGGGCGATGGATCTCACCAGGCTCCACTTTGAACAAACACAGTGAATCCATATTTTCAAACAGGGCCATACACAGATATGGAAAAAGACATACCGATTTCAGAGCCAGAAATAGAGACAGGAAGGAAGTTTACAGCTATGAGAATACTTCTTTCATTTCATTTTGACTGGCAGGAGTAATCTCAAAAGAACACACTTGAAAGAAATCCCGCTATTTTTTTAAAGAACGTAAAAAGCTTTGCTGTATAGCTTAAGCTATCCTAAACATGATTTCCGGTTACAGGGTAAATAGTTACTACATTCATAGCAGAAATAAGAGAAACCTGAAGATAATCACCAGTCTAAAGGACACCGCTACTTGTGAACTTCTTACCTTGACTGCTCGAAGCAACATTTCACGTTCCTCTTCAGCCTTTCTCTGCTTTTCTAGGTGGTCAAGCTTTTCAAGAAATTTCAGCTGGGCTCTGGTGTCACTAGATACGATGTACCTATCATTCCCCTGGAAAGAGAAGTTTGTTACAGACAACCAAACTTTCATATACACCACTAAAGCTAATAAACCCAATGGGAACAGCCTGAAAAGAACAACACAATTTTTTCAAAGCTGAAAAATGCAGGCTGTTTCAGAAAGACTTCAGGTGCTAGGTAGTCATTTACACATCTCCTCTCCACTGAAGTATGTTCCCTGGCACCTGTGACTAGTAAGAGGTTATTGAACAAGTGACATTAACATCGTATCATTTATATTGACTATAACAACAATAAGTCTTCAAGTCTACAATTTTGTTTTAAATGGCAACTTTGTATGCTTAGTGGATATGTACAAGACTGTCAGGTTACAAGGGGGAAAAAAAAAGGACTGTAAAGCAGCAGAACATCACATCCTTTCCCCTTTAAAGAGAAAGGATGGAGAAGAAACAAAATTTGACATTCTAAATTTCTAGTGTTTGGTGTTCTTGTTTTAGCCATCTAATCCAGAATTGGAAATAAGTCTCACCGGGAATTTCCAAAAAGAGGTTTTATGGAGCAGAGGGGTAGTTCAGAACTAGTTATAATGAATCTTGGGGGTGGGGAAAATGACATAAATGATATATAGTTTATCATAGCTTTAGGAATACATATTTTTGCCTCAGTGGATGCCCTTGAGTCATAGAATAGTTTAAGTTGAAAGGTGACCTGTGGAAATTATCTGGTCCAGTCCCCTGTGCAAAGCTGGGCCAGACAATACTAATGAACGGTTCCAACAACAACTGAACGCGCATGCATTGAAACAAGACTACAGTCCTTGTGGTCTAAAAAAATAACAACCAGTTGTTTCTTTTTTATAATATTTTTGCCCTCGCTGAAAAGTCTTGAGTTTAGTTTTACTTTAGACAGGAAGGAGGGCAGAGAAAGGAAAAATCTAAACCGTGGTCAAATGGCAATGAAAAGCTTGTTTTTACCATTCTGCTCTTCCAAAGACAGGCCATTTAAGCCACGTGGTAGCCAGAGGGCATTAGGCAAAACAAGCCCATTCTAGATGAAGCACATCTGTGCCACCTGTTTGTACTACTCTTTAATGCAGGTTCTACAGTCAACTTCTTTCTCTGTTACTTTGTGAACTTATCTTTTCCTGAAAAATTTATCCTTAGGCTTTTACCAGCCAAACACACTATACGCTTTCAGCAACACTTCTTTCTGTCCTACCCCAATTTCACAGTTTAACGAAGCAACCTTGACACACAACTGTTCCGGAATAAGCACAGCATATTTTACAGCTATGTTTTAAGCAAGGGTATATTTTAAGTATATGGACTATCAGTGACTTTAGTTGCTAAATTTTCAGTTTTCAAACTCGCTACACTCAGATTCTTCTTCCCACACCCAGTCATATACTTCTAAAAGCTGGGAGGAAAGTAAAAGTCTTCTTGTAGAGCACCATTGTCTCCCAGTCTGAATTCTCACAACCCAGTCAGAGCCTGAAATGAATCCTTCTGGTATTAAGTTTGGTCCTCTTCAATGAGCCACCACATTGTCATGTAGCACCAACCGTGGCTCAGGCCACACCGTGTGTTGCAACCAAGAAGACTTTCTTCCCCAGGCAGAGTCTATGGCTTTGCAAAGAAGTTCAACAAACATTTCTCCCCATTTTCTGTTACTGCTTGAGATTTTTTGTTATTGCTCCCCGCAAAACCTTAACCCTACTTTGACTCAGTCTCATACATTAGTACAGCTTGTTTTCAAGTAGCAGTTTATAATAATATACCACCATGTCCCTTTTAAAGGGACAAAGAAGAAAGCCATGTTACCAGAGTATTACTTTTTCCTGAGTTTAGGAGTGTTTTGCTTTGGAATGCCCAAAGTTAGATACTTATGTTTTTAAAGCCAAATCCAAGACCCTACGCCAATTAGAAATGCAAGCCTCTCAACCAGAAGCCCCCCAATGCCCTACCATGAGCTTATATGGGACAAGAAACGGGTGCATTCATAACAGTATTTCATCTCATCAACAAAAATAAAGTTACAAGTGTAATTGAGAACAGAATTTAACTTAGTGATCAATAAAGCACGTAACCACAATACACAGTGAGGTTAGATTTGTATATGCCAAAGCTGAACTTGTATATCTGACAGTTTAAAAGTCGTTTTTATTTTAACTGAGCTAAATTTAACGTGCCGTTCACTCGCTATCTTGAAAGAAGCTGCTGCTTTCACACAACAGAGCACATTAATGCATCTATACAATCTTGTTATGAAGTTCATTTCTCCACACTTTTTTTTTCCTTCAAATGTACATACTTAAGACTTCTCCATGTATCTGTCTAAAGCACAGCCAATTCCTACCAAAATTTTTATGTTAGATTTACACTTATTTGAAACACGCAGCATTGAAGCAAAGCTTCCCCAGGTATGTCTTTAGCGAGAAGAGAGCTGGCAACAAATTCAAGAATTACCTTGTCTGCGATTTGCAACTCCCTTCCTAGATTGTCACATACCTCTAAATTAATCTGAAACCAGACTAAGGCACTTGAGGTTTAGCACCAGGAATATATTGCAGGGGCACAAAGGAAAAACCCACACACAGGGAAGCTGCACTCCAGTCCACCAGGAAAGAAGATGGAAGAATCCTACAAAGACAAAGTTTTCCCAGGAAATCTGAACAGTTCAAGTCATATTGAATAGCCTTGCTGAGGACAGAGCAGCAACGCAGGCAGTTGCAGGGGCTCAGCTACTGTGTGGGAACCTATTAAGCTATGCCTTTTTACAACTCCTAAACCTAAGGACAGAAAGGCTTCTGGTAAGTTACTTCTGCACTCTGCAGTTTGATGGCAGCTTGGTGTGGGTAGGAGGAGGCTGGCTGTTTACACATCTACAGGTGCTCACCCTGTTACATGCAGAGCTTGTCCCTTAAACCAATGCGGCTGCCACACCGTAACGCCCTACAGAGAGTGCAGCTGAGGGCTGCAGTGTACATGCTGCAGTACGGGGGGGAAATGTGTTCGTGGAGCAATGTTTACAGCACAGCACCGGACCACGCCTCTCAAAGCCATGTGCTCCAAACACAGGAGCACGGCAGTCATCTCATAATGTGCAGAATCCATCCACATTAAATTTTTATTTATTTTTTTTTATCACTGTACTGTTTAGTTGACATGATCAATTCTGGTCCTGAGTATATTATGCCACATGCATACTCTTATACCTCACCAACTCTACAGATTATAGGAGGGAAGCAGCTGAGGAACCAAACCCACTAGCCTTTATGGTCTTACCAAGGCTCTGTAAAGGCATTGAACAAGTCACAGCACAAACAGCAGCTTACAACAATCTGAAAGGCTGTTCCTACTTCAGATAAAGAGACCACCATGACAGTTTTATCCTAATTAAGATAGCAACATCCAGTTATATATTTTTTAAAAATTTCTTAAATTTAGCCAAAAAAGGGCATAAGGTGGCAAGCCTACATGGTGGCATTGAAGGTTTTACCCTGCCAACTCTCTCTCTCTTGCAGGGCTATCCATCAGACAGTAAGCTGCTAGGCATGAGCTGGGCAAACTGGAAAGAAGAGTTTCCAAGTACAACCCCATGAATTATTGGCTTTTTACACCAGCTTCTCCGGTAACAATAATTACCTTGGTTTGACCACACCTACCCCTATTGCTGTCTGTTGTTTTGTTACAAAGATAGGCCAATACAAAGTATTCCAGGCCAACTACCCAATTCTCTTGGAAAGGCTCTTGATAATTCTCTGAAATACATGGATTGCACACATTGTACCTATTGACAGCCTAGAGGGAAAAGAGGACAGGGGCAAGCACTGGGGGAGACGGAATACCGGGCTGTGTAAATATATATATAAATACAAATACATAACAGGACTCCAAAACCTCACAGTCTGCTGTTCTTGAATTTAGCTTTCTAAAAGCCTGTCAGCATCTCTCACAATATTATTACTCACCAATGCAATCCTGTAGGAGACTCCTCTGTAGCATAATCCCATCTTCCTAACGAAAGAGGGTACCTGTGCCTCTAGGATTATTATGTCCATTACTTTTTGTTTGTTTTGTTTTTGAGAAAAGAGGAAAAAAAAGCAAGCTTATTGCAGGCTTACAATCTCATCATTGCTTCTGGCAATTCAATCAGACAAAAACCTATCAGTTTTCTATTGCTTTAGTTCAATGAGACAGAAACCAGCCCTTTCAAGCCCACTGTCCAAAAACATTCCCTTGTGCACTTGGTGTCTCCAAGACACCTCAGTTACTCAGGACTTCAGCTTCCACCTCACTTTTGCTCGTGAGTTCTATTGGATCTCCCACTTTGGAAAGACAACACAGAGCACAAGCAGATCTCTGAAGACTTCTCATTAAAAAACTCTATACTTCTTCTGCATTGTTTTGGGTTTTTTTTTGCTACTGCATCTTCTTCTGGCAAGGAACAGCACACTCCAACTGCTCCTGACATCACTATAAATACTTGGAATTTTCCAAATAGTTGCTGCTCTTTACTATTGCTTCTCCAGCGCTTAAAAGCCTATAAAAAGTGTTCACTACAAAAATAACGTTGTTCTTGTTAAATTTCATTAAGTATAAAGTTACTGTAAAAAATAACCAAGACCCAAATAAACAAGAACTTAAGAGCTGACAGATACATCCTGCTTCTGACTTCCAAATTTTTTTTCTAAAACAGCTTAATACTGGAAAAAGTAAGGACTAAGATTTTATTATTGAATGGCAAAAAAAAAAAGCCTCAAAGAGCTATTTTGGCCACTAGTAACTTATTGCTTCCCATTTGCATCATACAAGCATCTTAAGGGATACTGGCTCCCTGGAATCCAATATACTTTATATTGAATGGAACTAATAGAAGAGGAAGGGGAGGGAATCTTAAGTAGCACTGGTGGAAAAAATTTCCGGAAACTTTAAGATCAAAGGGGTCTCTGCCTTCACACGGAGCACTTTCTAAAAATAAAATACTCAATTCAGTTTCCCATGGCTTTTTACTGAGCCCATACTGCAGTTGCACCAACAATAAATACATAAAGCAAACACAAGCCCCTGAATCAACCCGACCACCGAGAGCATTCAAAAATAGCTTTACATTTACCATCCAAGACAGATTTTGTGTAACAGCCACCACTTCTATGGAAGAGGAGGAGGAGAAACGCATGCATGTACTCTCATGCTGGGTTTTAAGAGCACCTACCCAAGAAGTCAAATCAAAAACGTAAGGAATAGTTAGAGGCTATAAACAGTTAGAACAAAACCAGCCTTTGGTAGATACTGAAAATGCACAGATTGCATATGATGTGCCTACAGTTGGAAGAGGTTTACCCTCAAGGTTGCAAAGGAGGAAAACTTTGGTGCAAAACTTGCTTAATGATTTCCTTTACCTTGTGGGTTGATACTCTGTGCTGAGCAATTACAGTTAGTTTTTCTAGAAGCCCTCGTAATCTCTCCTGTGTGGCGTGGGAGATCAAGTTCACAACATCAGAGTTAAGTTCCATAATGTCATGCCTTTTACCTGTGGAAGCAGAGAAAATCCATTACGTGTTTTAGTAGTAGCTGATAATTGAAATAATTAGCACAGCAGGTATTCTGTTCCCCCTGGAAGTCATACCCATTATGAATAAAGGTTTGGAGATTATGATTTTCCTGGTAAAGTCACAACTTCAAAGATCTTAGACATTACATTAATAAAACTTAGCCTCGAGCTTCAGAAAATATAGACATTGTTTCACTTAGCCTCCAGAACCACTCTCCTTGCAAGGTCATTTATAGGACAAAGTTAATAAGAACACAAATCAAGCTTCATGTTCAGGGAGGGGGAGAAACGGTAGCTGTAGAAATTAGTGCCATATTCTGTTAATTCCAGTAATTAAAAAAAATAGAGAATTACATTTTGCCCTGCTTGACACCGTGCTTGTTAACAACTCATGACATTTATTGGATGAGTGGGGATGGTTTTTGCAGCGCACTCTGGGCACACGGGACCCTCCCACCTGCCTCGACCACCCAGCATGGGGCAGACAGACCCAACCATCCCATGGCAGCAGCTCGGACAACACAGATCAAGTCCAGCCGGGGTCATCACGCCATCACCTTCAACCTCTTCTCTCGGGCTGCCGCTGCCTCTCTGTGTTTCAGCAGCTGCGACTGAGGCTGGCGACAGCTGCGGGCAAAGCTGTTCCACCCCTGTGCCCAGAGCTAGGCATCATCCCCACAACCTTCCCGTGGCTGCAGGATGCCGACAGAGAAGCCTTCCCGTGGTTGACACCATCGATCACTCAACACAACTCCATCCAGACACCTGGACAGCAGCGACTTTTCCCTGGTGGGCACAGCAGGCAGCATTTTCACACGCTTCATACGCTCTACCCGTCAGAAGTGTTTTTCCTTGCCCCTCAACTGCACTAACAGAGGCTGTAACACTTTATGATGCAATATACAGCCCGCCTTCAAAACCCATTTCAGTATTTATTGCCAAGTGGAGTGTTAAGAATGGATAAACAGTACACTGAAAAAAAACACTAATCACCTATTTCATTTGCCTTTGCTACTCTAAATGAAAACGAATAACAATCTTGCAAGACAGGAAGAATCTACAATGTTTTCCCTGATACGATCAAAGTGTTCCCACTGTTTGATCTTGGCCAGTGAGCTTTGGCCTCTACCTTAGCTGACTGCAAAGCTCATTTTGCTCAAGCACCTTTCAACACTTCCATAGCAGTTTCCCACTATACTATCAGAACACTAAAACATCAACTTAAAGACAAAACAAAATCCCCCTAGATGTCAAGACCTCCCTATACACACGCACTTCTTAAGTCAAAGAAGGCTCAGTTCAAGAGCAGAAGCGTTCATTTTCTGAATTGCTGTACTCCTTGACAGTATTGCTTTCCTTGCAATCAAAACACTTTTCATTTACAACATGAATTATTATTATTATATGGAACAGCTACCATGCCAGTCATGAAACAGCCAGTCTTGTATTTTCCACCTTTCAAGGAATCATCTTCACACACCAAACCAGACAATTATTCTAAAAATACTTTCTCTTTATGTTTTCATAGAGCTCTAGTTTTCCTTATACCTGTTTCCTGTGGATAACTGGTTAACCCTCTACTGAATTTTGAGAAAGGCTTCTGGGCACCAGTTTCAACATGTATTTTCCATCTTCCAGTAGTCGCAAAGCACTTACTTCACTCAACTATGCCTCATACAGCTCAGATGGCACATTTGGCTTGCTACTGAGGGATATATTGAGGTAGAAGACAGCATTTGCATGTTACATGCTCATCACAGAGTAGGTGCTTAGTTCGGACTAAGAACCACGTTGCATGTAGGAAGACTTTGTGATCACAAAGTTAAACCACTGAGACAGAATTATGACTGCACATACAAACTGCAGGCTTTCCTGAATGCTCAGCTGTAAAACTCACTGTTCCAGTATGACAAGCTCCCGGGCAGAGAACAGAAGCAAGGAGTTGAGCAATGTTCATCCAGTTTGCTGTAGATAGCAGTGGTACCAGTCAGTGTGGTGCTATACAACAATAATGCTCTGACACTGCTGAGCTAGTTATGATTTTGCTCAGAAACTAACAGCTAAGATGATACATACACTAAAAACTTCCTATTGCGGTATTATTCACTGATACAAACAGCTTTAACATCTCTTTTGCATAAAATTAACGAAAGATTTTTCCACAGAGGGAGTCATAAACAAAAGGTCTGTCCTGTGTGTATTGGCAGTTTGAAACTTCTTCCTAATCACATGGTCAGGATCTGTAACGTCGGTCAATAGAGCACATACATCTGAACAGGCTGAGGAATGCAAAAACTGTTAGGAAAACCAGTGTAATGCATTAAGTTAGGAGCTGCAGAAACAGAAAAGCATGGTTAAGTGTTTGATTTGACACTAGCATCTATATGGTTGTTATGTGTTCCATTAAGAGTAATAAAGTTGCTCAGTTCTCACATGTAAAAGTGGCACCAATTTCTTTTTTTCTGGTTGTGCTTCAAACTATTTCCATGTAAAAAAAAACCACTTTGAGAGCAGTCATTTCCTAGAGGAGGAATTAAAGACTCAGTATAGTTTGATAGAAACACATGAATTGAGATGGCAGATGTTAACAGTTGCAGCTCCTCCTTCAAAGATTGGAAGCTGACTGATGAAACAGGCAAGGAAATAATACATTCATACGTATCTGTTACATATGCTTTGTTCTCACCTATGTTCAAGATCTTCTTCTGAAGCACTTCTGAGGAGAGAAAAGGTTCATCTGCACAAGAGCGGATCACTGTACCAATGAGCTCAGAGTTTGTTGCCAAAATGCACGCGTTCTCCTCATTAAGATTGACCCCAGCCATAGATGTCACATCATTTATGTCATCTTCATCTCTACTAAAGAGAAAACAAACAATTAATGCTTTGTTCAGAATGGATACAAAGAAACAGCCTCTAGACTATCAACAAACAGCCACATTCAGGTATCTTGGAGGTTACTCCTATACAATAGATGCTTAGCGTGGGCATGGACAAGGACAGACAGTTTCTAAAAGCTTTTACGCTTCAGTGAAGTGCCTCTCAATTTTTAGCTTGACTAATGCCTCAATTGCTAGGCATACGAATCCTTTACATGGAACTCAAATTTTGAGCAAGCTCAGAAACCAAGGGCTTAAAAAAAATAAGATACAAACACTCCTTGTCAGTAGTATTCAGAACCAACCAGACCTTGTTCTTTAAATCAGTCCTATCATATAGTACTCACATACATAGCAGGGAGGATGCTATGCTTATGAAGAACAGCAGCAGAGCTCTAGTTCTTAACACCCCGCCATTATCTGGATCCTGCTGTAGCAGCTTTGGTCTACATGTTCAAAATAAAAACTCAAGTCTGGCATGCTTAGGGCTAATGTAACTAAGACTAGCTATAACCATGGCAAAGCTCATGTTAAGTAAATAGCCTGTGTGCCTCGGCTATTATTATTTTTTTTAAAGATCATTTTTGTTAAAATACTGAATGACTTTTATACGGGAAAAGTTTTTGCAAGACTTTGGCAATTAAAATACCCGAGTTATTTTCAATTAAGTTTAGATCATGAAAAGAAACCCTTTTTTGCTTCAGAAAGTGACAAAGGCCCTAATAGCGGCTTCAAGGGTTTAGAACCAGAACACAAGTCAGCATTATTAATACAGACAGGTGGAAGCACCCAATCTGAAAGTTTTTTGATATGGAAAACAAAAGAAAACAAAACCCAAACTACACTCACCCACCCCTCTGAAGAGTATTCGCTGGCAAAGTTTGATAAATTTTATCTTCAGAAAAATACTGTGTGGCCTACATAACTCTTGAACAAGGGTTTAGTCAGAACCTTGTCATTCTTAGGTTAAATGGGATCTCTTGGAAGCTGTCTTCTGACTTGCAACAGGTAGAAGCTGAAGTTATTAAACCATGGGTTGGGTTTGAGCAATATTCAAAAGACACAAGAAAGCGCTGGGATTTTTTTTCTTAAAACTATATATACATTTTCTCCTTTGGGCTTCAACAGGTTTCTATGGCACAAGTCTTCTCGCAGTTACTTCTAGAGAGAAGCCTGGCTTCTCCCTGGCTGGGAGTCCAGCCTTCCCTTACTTCTCCTGCCATTCATTTGCGTGCCCTTGTGGAAAGGAGTTTCTACATGATTTGTTCAGGGTAAAGGAGACCCAACAGATTCCTCGACCAGCTTCATTCTTTACGTCTAGACATAGCTTCCTGACTAGGCTTGTGCCCCAAATCATAGAATCATAGAATGGTTTGGGTTGGAAGGGACCTTAAAGATCATCTCATTCCAACCCCCCTGCCATGGGCAGGGACACCTCCCACTAGACCAGGTTGCTCAAAGCCCCATCCAGCCTGGCCTTGAACACTTCCAGGGGTGTGTTATTATTGCAGTTGGGGTATTATCACATTGGGCAGGCTAATATTCCAGTTATCAGACATCTCTGATTGCCTATTCATGAGTCAGATGAGTCTTAATTTGACTTTAAGAGAAAGTAATAGAGGCAAACAGTAATTTATCAATGGGAAGTGTTGGATTAACTAAACCTGGTGATGGTTCTTCCACCTTGGAAAAAAATCAATAATTAGCGTAAGAATTCCTAATACGTCACAGAAGTAGACACTCATTAAAAAGAAAATTACAAAAAAAGAATTACTGTTCTAATGCCGAAGCAACAACTAGGAATAGGTTTGGGGTAAAGAAGTGATCCAGGTGTGACAGGAGGATACCACTGGGCTCCGTGAAAGAGTGTGATGGGTGGGTGGATGTGTGTGAGAGAGACAGAGTGATGAGTGGCCAACACCACTTCCATGGTTCTGCATTATGAAACATTTCAGTGCCCCCTGAGGGCTTTTTCTGAATTCCCCACTGAAATTCAGAAGTACCCAGAGGATCACCCACACAAGTGAACACATACTGCAAAAGATTACAGCATTCCATGGGATGACCTTGTTCTGCTCTGCAAGGAAACCTTACCAAAGCTGTTGGTCCTTACCTGGACCAACCCCAGGAGATCTGTTACCCACTTTACATTATAGTTTGTACCATCCAGTCCCCAGACAAGATTTTATATTATCAATGAGTACAGTTTGGTCAGATCTATACATGACCAAAAATCATGGTCAAATCAAGAAAAGAAATGGCAGAAATTGATTTTTTATTTGATGACACATATCTAGATCTGTTCTCTGAACTATCAGCAGAGTCAACCAAGTGAATCGTTTATAGAGACTCACTATATAGATATATTTTCTCCAGCAATGCCTGTAGCAAAAGACAATTCTAATTGAGCCAAACAATTGCACACTTGCCAAATTCTAGGTGGAGGCATGCCAAAAAAGGACCAGCAACTTCTAGATCTCTCTGGCCATTTCTGGGTGTGCCCTCATTTCAGCATTCGCCTGAAACACACTCAAGGAAGATGTCAGCTCTCAAATGATATGCATGCAGGTGAAAGTGGAGTCATTCAATTAGTAATCACTCTGCAATTAGGCTTTGTATCAAAATAGAAATTACTTTTCTAAAAATAGCAGTGACGACTTACTAACTCAAAAGGAACAGACTTTTTGAAAGAGGAAGATGAACAAACTAACAGCTCTGAAGGCCAACATGAAACTGAAGGGCAAAGCAAAGTAATCTAATAGAGAAACAAAATCCATAAAATCAAAGTCCCGAATGCCTTACAGTCTCAGATAGCACAGATGGGGTTTGTAATCTCAGCGGTTACAATGCTTTTAATAGCATTTTCTGAGATAATTCTGTTATTTCATTGTTGGAAGGAACAGCGAAATCAGTGTGGTGTTTCAGATGTCACTGGTTGAAAGTTTTGATAAAGGCCAGTGGTTTTACGCAATTTAATGGAGAAAGGAAAGGAAAAACAATAAAATGAACAAGCTGGAGTTAAGAATACTCTTTTATCCATCAGTTTATCATCAGTGAAGAAATTTTATCACTATGGCAAATTTTTGTCACTGGAAATGAGAATGACCTTGACAGATACTAGGTTCTGTAAAGAGGAAGCTATGGAGCAACCTGAGTAACTGCACTGGCGTTAAATCCCTACCAGCAAATGGCATTTAGCAGGGCCTAAAAAAAATAAAGTGTGAAATAACTGAAATACCAAGGAGAGAATGTAATATAACCTTCATAAAAGATTTAAGAGTGACAATACAGCATCTGTTTTTAAAAATGGAATTGAGAGAAAAAGAAAGAGAAACTGAGCATTTCAGTCATAATTTCTCACTTTTTAATTCAGTTACCTTTAATGTATATCTTTGTTCATTTCTGACTTCCTCAATTGAGCTCTTTCCTGATACTTTTTTTCTCTTGGCCTTTTCATCAGTGACATACTTCCTGACAAAAAAACTTAGTATTTGATTATTCAAACATATTCTGTTCAGTCATTCTCTTTTCCTTTTTCTATATAACTTCATATTTTTGGGGTTTGACCAGCTGTAGTTAGGTATCCTTGAATCTTTCTTGATCTTTTACCAAGTCTTAAAGATCTTAAAGATCTTAAACCAAGTGTTGATCCTTTATTACGTTTGAAGTTTCTGTTTTTCAATCTGGAGTAGAAATGCAGCATTCATTATCCTCGTTCTATTCATGGGGCACAAACTACTTTTTTATTTAATCTTCCAAGGGAAGGCTCTGGCAAATCAGTATTGGAACCAAATTATTAGGAGTCTGCTCAGAGCCCTGACTAAAAAATATATATGCTTTCCACCCATCACATAGGCAACATATTCGTATCCATATTCATGAGCCTCTGAACATCTCCTCCTGCCTGAAGCAGCTATGATCCATGTCTTCTGGAAAAGCACAGCAGGCCAGAAAGACACAACCCAAAGGCCCCCACAGCTGGATTATGTTGCTTTGAGGAGTCACCCTCCCATTCAAGTCAACAGGACTTGTTTAATTCAAACAATGTGGCACAGATCCAGGGCATATATATCACAGGAGTTTGAATTCATCCTGTCTGGATGCAACCAGTGAGCAGTACTGGGGAAAAAATGTCCTCGGTCAGATTCATTCAATTAATTCAAGTAGCAAACACCTGTTAATAGGTCTGTGTATAGTACACAGAACATCCAGTGCTAACAATAAATGTGTTTAAAACTAGAATACTGTATAAAATAATACTTGTGAAAACAATTTCCAATTCTGGTAGGATTTTTTTTTTTATTTAGAAAACATTTCCAGCATAAGGAAAAGCCTTTATGAAGACTTTTTGAGGGATAATGCTTCATGAAAGTATCATTTTTACAATTATTTCTCTTATCATGCTCAAAATCCTAACATTAAAGACATTACTTTATCTTCTTATACACATGAAAAGGCTGATAAATTAATAAATTAAAACTTATCATAAAGAATTCATCCAGTCAGGTCATTATGAAAGGAGTTTGTTAAATTTTTAGGCAATGGCATTACAACATTTCTTATCTTTAATGGAAATACACCATGGGGAGTAGTTGGCCATCAGTTGACCTGAAAGAGCCCTTTAGCAGTCACTTTGGGGCAAAAAGCATAATAAAGAAAATATTTTTTAAAAACACCTTGGAGTCAGGCAGCTTAAAGATCTTTTCAATTTCTCTCTCGTCTTAAAACCTAATGAAAGTACAGACAAACCTATTCATTTCATAAACCTATTCATTCATGTCCTGTTCTCTACTTACATTACGCTGTCCGTCATAAGTTTGTAACATCAAACAGCAAAAAACCCTCCAGGTCCCAGTTTCCCAGGTCTGGGCAAGCAAGATGTGCAGTTAGTCAGACTTAGGATGGACCCTGACAAATAAAGACCTTTTACAAATTTGTTTGTGTTCCTAATGATCAGGGAACTCATTTCAGGAGAGGACTGAGAAGAGCATCTCCCACCGGCCCAGCTTCTTGAAACTGTCTTTAACCAAGGTAGTTGCTTGTTACACTGTTAAATAAGATCACCCTCTTCTTGGTCTTCTCACGTACTCCAGCAAGATTAAGCTAAGGGCCATTATCTTGCCTATAGACAGTAAGCGCTAGGCAAATTTAATTTGAAATTAATCTACTCCTGAAGCATGACTTGTTTTTCTCATCGTCCTAGCTTACACCAATACTGCAAAAATGATATTCATGGTCACTGAATGACGCACTAGGACTCAATTTGAACACTGTTAGTTAGCTCGATGATTTACTTTAAGAATGTCATAAGCTTACTAGATGCTTTAGAAAGACGCGGTTTCTTTATCATAGTCCTTGTCTGTACCATCTGTTCAGTTCTTCAGAGCTACAGATAGTTGCCATAGTTAAGGTAGCATTTACAAACATTAATCAAATCATTTATTTGGTAAAATCTTCCTAATCCTAAACAGAGGAAATAATAGGTATCTCCAATAAGTGTTAGGATAACTTGGTCAATAGATCTATTTTGCTAATACCACGTCTGTCCCTGGAGACAGTTAGCTTGGAAAACTGTCCTGGCTGGTTTTTCCTGTCGGAAAACAAATCTGGCTAGTTTGTGGTATGTTGTTCACTGCAAATCTAGCACATGTTGTTTACAGCTCTGAAATCACTTCACTCTGAAATCAGGCAGCAGGCAGCTGCCTCTGCAGCCTCGCCCAAACCAGGGAGAGAAAAACCGGCCGTTGCGTAGTCTGCAAAATCACCACCTTCTCTGATACGTTTTTGAAGAGCAGATAAGCTTCACGTCAGTGGAAATAACAGGGCTGTTTCTACAGTTGGTTTGCCTGCCAGGACAAGGTGGATTTCCCCCATTCAAACGTACATTCCAAACTTTTGATTTAAATTCTTTCTGATCACATGAAGAATGAGTTCAGAAGCGTGGAGTTAGTTATCTGCAAATTTCTAGCCAACAAATAACCATGAAAAGCAACTGTAAGAACCAAGTCTTTGAGAAATTAGTCAAAATTCAACTCAAGCATCTGATGGAATATTTCTATGCTTTGAAAAATTTCTGAAACAATTTATTAAAGCACATTAGGAATTCTGAAAATATTTCAGCCAACAACAATGTGAGTTCCTGTATCACAGAGAGTATATAATGACTTCAATTTGCTACTTACTTTTATTCTACTTACCAGTGAATGCTATGGAAGCCTCAATTTGATCGATTTGTCAGGTTTGGATGTTTGGAATCACTGCTTAACATCTGAGATCTATCTTACAAAATGTCACCAAATGACTTTTAGAGACAGAAGAGAAAATAGCATCATACCTGAGATTGTGCATTAATATTGGCTCCTTCCTTAACCAGAACTTTGACAACTTCAGCTTGTCCTGCTAGCGATGCAATGTGCAGGGCTGTATTCCCTTTCTGTTATAGGGAGGGAAAAAAATGAAAGACATTACTCTTTCGTCAAGAACAATTCCAAACAGCAATTCTTTATAACATTCATTTTTTGAGTACAATTTTACCTTACAGTTCCATGCTGTTCCACGGCCATCACTGAGGATAGAACTGGTGGTTGCAGCCATTAAGACTTTTTGAGTGTCTGTATAACACTAACATAACTTTTGAGTGAAATTATGGAACGGGACTGGGGCATGGGACAAACTTCTAGGTAAAGTTTAGTATAGGCTAACAGGTCCAGAGATCAAAGTTTCCAGGCCAATCTCTTGTCCTGGGAGCAATATTTAAATGGCTTTAATTAAGAATAGAGGTTCATAAAACCAGAATCAAACCCGAGTCCTATCTAGAACCTGGTGGTTCTAACAACAGCTTCACTGAGGGGTGAATCAAAACATTTTTGAAAGAGGAAAATTCTTTTTTTTTCCCATCAATCACGGAAAGCACAAGTTCAGCAAGAAGCTCTCTGAGCGTTAACCTTGATGGGGATCCTGTACATCAGAAATCATAAAAACTAAGAGAGCCACAGGGACACAGTGGTGGTATCTAAATGCAAAAGCTGAGCACAGCCAGCCAACCTGCACACTAGGAGTCAAACATTATATTGTTCAAGCCAACAAATCTGGCCCATCACAAGGAATTTTCCACTCATAGACAAATAATATTTCGATTGAATGTTTTGGATATCCGCACATGCCTGACTGTGGGAAGGCTGAAGGCAAAACAACTTATCACACAGGTGTTTTTTCCACTGTGCCCCTCAGTGAAAAGGTTCTGGATTTGATACAGGCAATTACCAATTTTCACAGATTTGAAAAACATCTACTATTTTGAGCTTTAATAGGGACCTGCCATTGGAAATAATGAAAAATCTGTCACTGCTAAAACCTTTTAATATTTCCCCTGTAAATAGACTGTGTGAATAATAATCTTTCCCTCTTTATTTACTACTGATGAGCTCCAGCAAAAAACATAGGCTCGCAGGCCATAATAGAAATAACATTTTAAATCTCAGTGAGATATTTATATTATTATCTTATTTTGTACTTCAATAGTTTTTTCTAAATTTCTCCAATGTATTTGGCTTTTTTTTGTGTGTGAATAAACTGACAGACATGCATGAGTTACCTTAGTGGCAGAATCCACAGCTGACCCTCTTTCCAATAATTCTTGTACCAGTCCCACATGGCCTTCTTTAGCCGCCAGGTGCAGAGCATTGAGTCCATTCTGTAAGCACAAGGGCCATATCAATTACAAATATCAGTTCTGAGGATACACATTCCTACCTTACCCTGGTATAAGAAGAAGATTAGTAGCTGGAATACTGTTACATCTCTTAGCTGTCTATATAAGTCAGATATTTTGGACTTGGCTATTTAAGCCAAGGTACTATGTGACAAACTTCTCCAATAACATTTTTCTCATAGCAACAAAGACATCAAAACAAACCATATTTTGCAAGTATCCATAAGAGATCCCTCTCTCTCTCCAATAGTTTCACATTTCCCCAAACTACTACCTTGGGTACCTCCATAGAACCCACTACTTCAAAATTTGAGTGCTTATCTGCCTTCTCTTTACTGTAACTGTATCTAGCCCCGCTGAGGTACTATTAACACAGAGAAATCACAGGACTTAGCCAAATTTACACGGGATGTGCCTATTCAATCAGGATTGTTCCAGGCTGATGTAACTATCCTGAATGCTGGACTCTCCCTCTGGGATAACTGGTATCAAGCAGAAAACCAAAAGCACAAGTAGACCAAAACAGTTGCCAGTTACATGTGGGTTGCAAATTATATTGGTCCTTGGCTCTGATGGTTTCTGATGAGCAGGTCTTCACTAAGCTTTGAGGTTTTGTAATCTCATTCAAAAAGGAAAAGAAAATTAATGAAATAAGAACTAGGAGTTTCAAAAAAAGCAACCTAAGGAAGTTAGCATCTAAATCCTTTTCACATTAAATAGAAATAGGATAGTTTATCTCTTATAAATTCCAGCCACGGAAACTGTATCTTCCTCTTCCTAGTATCCCTGTTCCACCCAAGGGAAAATATAAAATGACAGTCTATTGTAACTGAATTGCCAACCTATCTTTCACAATCCTACAGTATTTTTCATGGTACATCAGTCAGGTGACAGCAACAGATACTGCCACAGCCCTCGAGCATTCTCCTGTTTTCCATATTGCAGGCATCCTGAGCTGTACTCAGGTATTTGAGCAACTTGCAGCAAGTTGAGCGCTGTATAATTTTTGTTGCTTTACTTGTCTCTAAGCAGTTCACAGTCAACTAAATTGCGAAATAAACAAGCAGCTTTCTGCTCTTTTATTTGTCCATCCACAGAGGCAGTTCAAGCTTGTCATTCCCACTGGGATTTTAAAGCACTTAGCACTTCACGGGAGGCATTTAATGGGAGTGGGTCCAACGGCTGCAGACACAGCAATCCAAACGCATTTCTGAAGTAACTCCATTTAATTCTACTTTCATGTAAGCAGCACAGGCAGATTTTTGTGGTCCAATTCAGAAGTTCAACTATGAGAAAAGCAAAGGGACTGAAGGAAGGCTACATTCACAAGCTGCCAAGAGAAGAGGAATGCCCTGATGCAGCCTGGTAGCTAGGAAATGTTAATGAGAAACGTGGTTTCAAATCCCATTATGCAGGTAAAGCAGCAGCAACCAGATCTTCCTTATTCCAGAGGAACACTCTTACTCCTGAGCTGCAGAGCCCAGGGGTGGCAGTAGTGTCATGCTCTGGATCAAGGATAAATTCTTGGCCGACATTATGCCGTGAGGTTGACCACAGTCATCAAGATGAGGTATACTATACATGTCAGTGAATTTTTTGCAGGCTGAAAACATTTCATAAAGCTCTAATCTTCCTTGTTATTTAATCTGAGCTGAGTATTAAATAACCATAATTACTACCTACAGTGGTTGAAAGCTTTGAAACAGTATTTTGTGGGGAAACACACAGCATTCTTCTCATTGTTTGAGAAAAAAGACCTGTTCTCATATCTAATATCATGCATTCAGTTATCAACCATTTCTACGAGAGCAGGAGTGGTAACTTTGACTCCTTACAGTTGTACACAGCTGATGCATTGCTGTGACAAGTTATTAACCTCTCTCTTTGCAAGCAGACTGAAGTCCATGAACAGCAGAGAAACTGCAATGTTGCATGGCCCACGTGAATTATGTGCACACACACGCCTCTGAATGCAAAAAGTTGAGAACAAGCTACTTTTTTAGTTTACGATGTGCCCAAGTATTGAGAAAGCAAGGCTTTTCCCAGTGCTTAATTAATAGCAATCTCTTAAAATACCCATACTCGTACCTCTAAGACACATATCTAATGATAACATATTAAGCAGCTGAGAGCTAATACTGTTGCATGGATTACGTGAGTTTCTTTGCAACATATGACTATTTTTATTCATTAAAACATGAGTTTCAGGAAAAAGGTTACAGAAAGAAACTATAGCCTAAATACAGTTCCTACTGCACACACTCAAATTCCATATTTCCTTAAATAAAATAAGCCAGGGCATGCAGTAGCAGAAGCAAGCACTGCACTTTAAACGTTGAGGACCAGTGTGACCAAAGCCTTAAAGCAAGCTTTGTTCCTCCATAATCAGAACCAATGCTGTAATTATTTCCCAACCCACACGGCTGATCCCTGCTACTTATGATGACGGAAGCTCAGATTTAATCAATGCAACTCCTCCGTTCCTGTCAACTGGTTTCTTGTATTTGAGAACAACAAAGGTATCTGGCACTGCCCTTTTTCTCTCCCATGGCTACCAAAAAGTGGTGGGCGGGGGGGAGATGAAATTAGTTGTCTGCTAAGCAAAACTGTAGAGCACAGAGACTGCTCCTCCCCACAAAGCCTATGTATACCATAACTACCTTTCTTTTAGAGGCTCAGTTGTAATTCTTTCATAAAAGAACATAGTACTAAGCCTTTCAAGCTTGTTTCTTCAAGCGTTTCCCTGCAGAGCCTGATTCCTTCAGTTCTTTTCCTTCTCTACCACTGAGCTAGAGGCGTCAACATTTGGTATCCTGTAGAGTGCTAGAAACACATGCACATACCACTGCTGTTCACAGCACTTATTATGGTGTCATGCCATGTATTTTCACCACAGATTTTGTGTACGTCACAGAAATCACCAATCTCTTCTCAGCCAATCAAAAATAGTCACTTTTTTCCCCGTAAGGCAGTCACTAAGTCTCACTGCTATTGTCTGAAAATCACCCAAGGAAGTCCATGCTACTTCTGCCTTTGAATTCAGTTGCCTCATGGAGTGATCCTCATGGAATGGAAGTTCTTCAGGTGCTGCCCAGTTCAGCATCAATCCTGCTGTGCCATTTACTCCTTCTGGGGTATCACTGTGACATCCAACAGCAATAATGGCTTATATTATATTCCTGCCTAACCCTGTTATGCCAAACTGACCCCACCGAAAGGCACCTTCTTGGCAAAGCATCAGATCAACCTGTAGTTAAAGAACACTTTAAATCCACAAAGCACTGCTACCAGAAGCGCTTCTGCTTCCCCTGTTCCTGAAGTAAACTTCCCTGAAGTTTACTTCCATTTGAAGGTATTCATTAAGTACTTAATATCTTTAAGAGCATTAGATAGCAAGAATGTATATTATCAAAATTAACCCTCTTCTTTCCTTTATGTTAAGAGTCTGACCTCTTATAACTCTTAACTCTGATGGAAGTTGGTATGCAACACTTTTCAGGAAGATTTGCCAACATTTGAGTTTCTAATTACTCTTGCCTTTGCCACACGAGGTTAGGATGGCATTGAAGCAACTTACAGAAAAAAACATCATGAAAGTAAACAAAAATAAAACAATACAAAAATCTATTTTTTTTAATGTTTCAACACTCTTTTGAAGCACGATATGCACTTATATCAAATTCCTTCCACTGATGCTGTGTTCACAGGCTTTTATATATATTTTTATATATATATACACACACACACACTAGCAGGACAAAAGCAAATTAGAAGTTACAAACACAGTGAAAATTAAAAAGCTATTGCGACTAACTCTGTATGGTCATGCCAGCTCCTTTACATGCTTTGCCAAAGTTAAGAAGGCGTCTGTACTCATCAGTAGAGGCTGAGACTAAAAAGCAATATCAGAGTCTTTGTTAAATACTTTTCTCCATCTCTTTAATTGATGTCAGTCTAAGGTTGCTGCAAATTCTCTCCTCCAAATAAATCTCTCAGGGAGTAAAAAGTGCGTGTGGTCAACCTCTTTTCAAGAAAGATTGGGGAAAGGGCACATTGGAGAGCCGGGCACGGCCTTCCCAAGTCCAAAGGTTTGCTGAAGCTCTTCCCCAAAATATCACAAAGAACTAAAGTGGATGGTTGAAAAAAGAAAAATAATTTCAGATGATGAAAATTCTCCCTTTATGTTGCTTTATAGCCTATGAATTCATGAAAATGAATTAACCTACTGAGTGACATCAACACGTGATACTGTTGCCCTCATTATGGCTACCATGCTACTTCAGTCTATAGTTAGCACTGCTGGGAGCGTTAGCTGCTTTCCGTTTGGACTCAATGAGAAAGTAATTAATAGCTGGTGCTCTGTCTCACTGTAACAGAAGCAATAAAGACACCAACCAAATTATAAAGAAGCCAACAAAATGAGAGCAAAAGCCAAACTGATCTAAGTTTTAAAGAGCCTTGGAGCTGGAGGCCCCCCAAAACTATCTAATATTTGAATCCTGTTCTGTTCAAGGTATCAGACTTCACATACATTCCTTGTGAAAAGAGACGATTTCTTCAAAACAAATGCCAAAATCCATCATCTTTTTCCTTCCAAGAGACTAACACTATCACCATGAAAACTCACCAGCTTCCAAAGACAAGATAGGGAAATGTTAATTTACATTGCCTTTTGGATTATCAGTTCTGTTTCAAAACACAGCAAACAGCTGATGAACCCTTGGACTTGTCTGATCTTGGGGTCTATCTTCTGCTAGAACTATGGGCTGCACAATTGCATACTGTAAAATCAAAGTTTATTTTGCTCGTCAACATTTTGAACGCTGATTCAGAGGCAAGTTGTCTCCTCTTTCTACATTAACTAGAAATAGCAACCACATCCTAAAATAACTACATTTCTAATATAAGGAAAATAGCTTTAAAGGAATCAGAGATTTCCAGTGGCTATCAGTTTTTCATCCTATAAAATACCAGCAATTAGATTTTTTTAAGTGACTGTTTTTAAAACAGGGAAGTTTTGTCCTCTGGCATTTATAACTCACCCCAGAAATAAAGAAATAAAAGTGATTTCTGATTTTCAGATGGTGCTTTAATTTAGATTAAAGTAAGCAATTCCACAATAATTTAACTTGATATGAAGGTAGCATTTAACAAAGTATAATCACGTAATTGATATAGTTATATAGTTAATAATTAGTTATAACTGTAACCAATCCCTGTATTCATCATATCCCAAAACATGAAATTCCATCAGATTTTGGAAAAAGTTCAACTGGGGAAATGCTCTGAGTGCCTATAAAGACATCTCTAGGAAAACTTAGAATCTGAGAAACAAACACTAAAACTGAAGAATTCCTCTTCTTGTGTTACCTCTGTTCAGGAAAGCTTACTCTTAACATTATGTACTGTTTCCTGAGATGGGATCTAGTCTAAAAATAGCATTATACTGAGAAAAAAACAAATCCTGCATATACAAAGCTTCATTTTTGAAAAAGCATTCAGATATCTCACTCTTAAAAATAAAATACACCCCCTGTGTTTCGCACAGAGTATGTTAGCTTTCCCCCTTAGACAGCTGGCACACAACCACGTAGACACCCCATTCAAACCCCGAGGAGGAGGAGGAGTAATTCTAAGGCTGCAGCAGCTGCCACGGCTTATTCACTACACCCTAGCCTCTAGAAGAGGAGTCTGCTCCTGCTCCTAATAAAATTTACAATATGCCAATGATGCTTAATCAATAGAAGTTGAGGGTCTTTGTTATCAAAAAGCTTTGTGAGCAATTTTATATGGCACCAGAATCAGAGTTTGCAAGAAGCTGAAATGTCTGTACGCCCTCAACAGATGGCGAAGGCTACGAAATGGGGCTCACTAGTCCTGACGATGTAGGATGCTCATCTCAGCTCATTCTTTGTACTTGGGAGCTCCCACAGAGTAATCCATGTCTTCTGGGATCAGATTGGCAGGTGCACAGAGAGAAGTTTTTCCTGGCTAACAGGGCTGAGACAATCCAAATTAGAGATTAATTTTATTTGCAGTTCTTAAGGGGTTATTGTAGCATTTTTTGGTTTGTAATGTTTGTCAAGAGTTCAAAACACTTCATGCAGTCTAGAAAACTCCTGAGCTAACTCAACCCTGATGTCAGGTAAAACTATTTAATTAAATCATGTTAATATAGGATTTTTCTGTTTTGAACACTAGTCAACCACTTTTTTTTATCTGTATAAGTCCACCTTTGATCTTAACCACAGTACAAATCCACAGATTCTGAAAGTTGATGGTGTGGCCATCTATCACCCAGGAATGTTTTATATATTTCAAGCCACTAAGAAATCGCGCAGCATTTATTCTGATGTTTGCATTCACCTGGCTCTGATTTCACCTATATGGTGGAAGAGCTTTGCCAGGCAGCTGCAGATGGGAAGCACTTTCAACAACAGATCAATCTGCAGCAACCCTCATCATATTCCTCTCCTAGCAAGCAAGAGAATATGAACACCGGAAAAAAAAAAAAACCAACAAACCTTGTAATGTTTCCAAGTAATTATCATACTAAGTGTGCTCTGTCCTGGGGGTGATCCTTTTTGTTAATATTGGTGCTTATAATCAAGACATAAAATTTGGTGGATCTTTTTGAATATAGCAACTTGAGATTAGATTTACTCTCTCCTATCTGAGGAACTTGAAGTTTGACAGGTTGTGTCCCATATAACTAAGTTTTTTCTTGACAGTAGGTCTTTTAATAGAAACTTTCTTCTAGACAGTAAGACAAGACTCTTCCTATGTTTTCAATAAGCAGCACATGGAAAGTCCCAGTTCTCATCCTGCTCATCATAAAACTCTTTGGCACAAACAACAGAACTGCTCTCAGTTTTGTTTCCTAACTTCCATTTGA
Source organism: Xenus cinereus (assembly GCA_025774025.1). Lineage (NCBI taxonomy): Eukaryota > Metazoa > Chordata > Aves > Charadriiformes > Scolopacidae > Xenus > Xenus cinereus. The sequence continues at coordinate 2,923,209 of JAOXJK010000032.1, forward strand.
CACGTGCCTATTCTAATCATCTGCAGCTTTTCTTCAGCAGGGAAGGTACTGTTTCAAAATATTTTAGATTATTTCATTTCTTATTCTTCCATCTACAATTGTGGGTTTAAATTAGTTTCGACATTTTTCTAGTCTGAACATCAGCATATAAGTATCAGAAAAGGAGCAAGGAATTTTATGGAGATTTTTCTTTCTGGAGATTTGTGGAATTTTCTTTCTGCTATAGATAATACTTGGATATTATAAAGGTCCAGTTGAGGAAAAAAGCCTTCTTCAGACTAGCACTTAACTGCACACTTAAATAAAATTAATTAGGACTTAAATGTAGTTTTAAAATTGAACACGTAGTTGATTTTCCACAGAACAACCAAATTTCCAACAACATTTAAGCGATTTTACTTTCAACATTCATAGCCATCATCCAGTTAGTGGTCGTTTTGATTAAATCCAGCTAAGAGTTAGGGGACAGCTGGACACCATACAGCCTGAGCTTTCAAGTCCTCCTTCAAAGAAATACCATTGATTTCATGAGAATGTCAAACCATTTTTCAGGACTGATGCAGACACTTACTGGCATACTTACTTTAAGTCATGGTTACAGTCCTTTTAGATTTGATGGCACTAGTCACTTAAATAAGCATTGCAAATGTAGCTCCCTAGGTTATGAAGCAAAAGTAATTGGATTTATATGACAGACTTACAAAAGAGCCAATCTAAAACATCCTATCCCATTACAGTCATATCAATGGTGAAACTTCAAGAGTGTATTTTTACGGCAGTAATAACTTTCCTGAAATGGGAGGTAGTATTTTAAGCAGAAATTTTAAGTACCTTTTCATAACAATATGTAAAGCAATTTATGTTATAGATAAGATTGACCAGTGATAAAGACATATTTCAGTTTACAGCTTTCAAAAACAAGGTAAAAAACTGTGACTACTCTCTAACCATCTGAGGGTAATCAGAATTGGATTGCTAATGCAAGTGAGCTACAAGATTTTAATCTGCTTGGACACAAGTTCGCTAGTCAGCTAAAAATACTACCTACTCAATGTTTACTTACCGGCTGAGATCTTACAAAAATAGCACGGGAAACCTCAGACTTCCGCACCTGAGGTCACAGGGGATCAGGTGCTTTGTGTGGGCTGGCGAAGGAAAATCAATTGGCTGACCATATTGCACTCAGGTTGGTAAAGTAGTATATAATATCTCTATAATGCCCAGGCTGCCCAGTGCTCTTTCTACTGTGAGCACACATTCTGAATTGGATTTGCTCTTGGTGAAATAATTCCCTCTACAGTTCCAGCAACGGCTCCTGAGGGAGGAGGAGGCACTGTGGAGCCCTAAACCTCGTCCTGCTTCCTTTGAACTTCAAAATAAAGAAGCGGTTTAGAACCCACTGAAGATATATGAGGTCGTACATTAACTACATGGTTGCGACAAATTCCGTCTAAAATTTTATGAAGGCCAAGATAGGATCTGTGCAACCAACAGACCAAGAAAGTCTCCAGTAGAACTGAACCACAAAAGTCAAAGACGCACCAGGAATGCAAAAGAGACTGGTTAAAACAGTACAAAGCTTTTTCCTATAATAGTAGGTTTAGGGCATACCACAAGTAAGCCAAAGAAAGATGTATAAATACTGCCTTTGAAAAATTCATTTCAACTCTTTCTGCCCTTTCAAAGAAACCCACTTACAGGTTTCTAAAGCAATTTACTAATAATTTTCATACAAGTGGCTTCTAGATATTAAAGAAGAAAATGAAAGTTTCTTTACTTTCCTGAGGGTTCAGAGATACAGCAGTTGCAACCTACGTTCCAGAGCCTGGGAAATTTGTCATCAGCACTGCCCAGAGCACACTGCCCAACAACTTGGTTAAAATCCTTTCAGAAGAAGGAAGACTTACAATTTCATGTGGGATTATTGCCTTTGCTACCAAAGAAAACCCATGCTTTTGTAGCATTTCTTTGCAACCAAAGAAATCCACAGTTTCTAAAGCCCACGTTCATATCAGAGTAGGAAACAACTTAAGTTTTCAGTCTGAAAATGGACTTGGAAAATATGCACCTTTCACCTTAATTGTTCAAAAAAAATTAGAAATGCTGTTTCAACAGTCTTTTTCCTTCTAGCTGCCCCGGAGAGCAGTTTATTAGCTGTCACAGTTTAATGAAGTCATAATTTAATTTCCTTACTAATTCCAAAGATAAATACAGCTTTATTTCCCAAATACTTTATTGATTTATTATAAGAATGTCCACAGCAACTAGCAGCTCAAGTCTGCAACACAATTTATATTAGGAGCCAGCCACAACGGTGTCTCAGGACACAGCAATGAAAATCTTGATTATTTCTGATCTTAATATGAACAGTGATCAGAAGAGGTAAGACAATATGGGTGTTTTCTCCATACAAAGCCAAAAATAATATTTTTTGCTTCAATTTTTCTGCTATCAGGTAGTAGTATATTTCAACCCTACAGTTTTCCCAAAGGACAGAGCAGGTCGAAACTTCTTGTACCTGAAAACATACTCTGCCAAAAAGGCAATATTTTTTATTAAATCCAAATGTAAAACTACTGTGAATGACAGGGGAAGGTTAGATTCACAATGGAATTCTCTTTCTTTTCTTCAGTAAAGCACATACTTTCCATCATTTTTCTGTCTTTACGTTATTTAGGGATACTTAGATAATATTTTTCACTACAAAATAGATAAAATTTACAAAACCTAATTTTAAGAGTATTGTGTACAATCAAATATTATTTTAGTTCTAAAATTAGTTTACTAAAATATGAACTGAATCATCTGAATAAAAAATATTAATAAAATCCACAGATAATGTGCAAATTTACCCATTTATTTCACTAATATCTGCTCTCTTCGATATGAATTATTCAATTGCTATTCCATTCCTCCAGCATTCACATTAATTTAATGAGCAAGCCAAGCAACAACAAACCCTGAAAACTAAGAATAAAACTGAAAATACAGACTATATTTCTTTATTTTGGAGAAACATGTATCAACATATTGCAAATAGGGCCAGGATAATTTATTTAAGAATAGTAAAAAAGTTGCCAGAAATTTAAACCTGTAGTATCTTTTTTTAAGTTATTGCTATTACTATCATATGAACGTGAATGTGTCCTGGAAGTGAACTCATGTTCTAGGTATGACAGAAACCCTAGACTCTAAAAACATCCCCATGCTACAGGGCTTAAATATAATACACAGAATATGAAAAAAAAAAAAAAGATGTTTACAAGAAAATTCTTTAGGTCATTTAAAAATGTTTTGCAATTCAATTTTGAAATCCACTCAAACACTACCGCATTCATCTCTGCAAATTGTTGCCTGAAAAACATTATTCTCTATCAGCTCCAATATTTTTATTTGGTCAAGAACACCTCACTTTAAAACTTCCAAGCAACATCTTCACATGTGAACTAAGGATACCATTTTTCATACATCACTTTCAACTTCTTCCTTGGCTCTGACAAGGATGCTGGTCCACACTGTCCTTTAGACAAATGTTAGCACCAAGAAATTTGGAACTTTCTTTTAAAGTAGACACCCATGAAGATGCCAGAAAAGAGGACTTCAAAATATTTTTATTTAAAGAAAAAACAACAACAACCAACCAAACAAAACCACAGCCTGACAACTGGCATTCTGTGGGCTTTATTAACCACAGTCATCTCACTGCCATCCTTTGCTCACCTGTCAATTTGTTGTAATACCTACTGCTTCTCAACCCCTCCTCTGGAGAAAGGCATCTTTCATTAACGTGGGGAATACCCATTAGATGGGCACGCCTCATTACAATTAATAAATGGAAACGATAAACAGCAATAATTAATAGCAAAAAATATGAGTTGGCACAGTCTCACTTCTCTAGACAAACGAAAGAATGAAAGACTCTCAGAACGGGAAAGAAAACTGGACAATGGATGGCCTCAGTTTCCCAGTCTCTTGTTCAGACCAAGAGTTCCATCTTGCTGTCCCAGCAGCCCAAACCCAAGCAGAACAGGAGAGAGGTGGGTTTGGCTGAACACAGATGCCTCAGGACATCCAAACTGTAGCTTTCTACAAAGAAACCAACCAGAATTACCGAGAACCTTCAACTTGATATCCAATGAAAACTGCATAATAACTTCCTCAACCAGAACTCTTTTTTTTCCTCATAATTTGAGTATTTCAAAGACTACAACTATATTTAGTGCTCACTGTTTCCATCAGAACTGGAATTTCCATAGCAGGTCCACTAGTGTTAAGACTACCAAAGCATACCTTCAGTTTTGATTCCAGGTACTTCACTAACATACATCCATACCTGCGGGACGCTGGCAAGAAAGAGGAGCCCAGAAAGGCTTACACAAAGCTTTACTAAAAGCAGCAGAATTTTATAGATATTATCAGCTTCCTGTAGAAAGACATCACCGAAGACCAGAAACATAGCTTGAGATAAACCAAAATATCTGTATGAAGTAATCTAGCCTGAAAAAACTAGATTTTGAGGAGGGTTTCTCTCAACTCGCTCTTGCAAACTTCTGCCCTTCAAATATCTTACCTGGTTACATGTGTTAATGTCGATTCCACTTTTCAGGTATTCCACTACTTTGTCCAGATTGCCAGCTCTGGCAGCTCGGAGAAAGCTTGCATTGCTGTCAGACTGTGAAGAGATAAGAAGAAAAAAAATCTAGTTAGCTCCTGCTTAAAAGACAGCACAACTTCATCACCAGGGAAAGGTTTCCGCATTTCGTGCTGCAGGAGAATAAAATTGTGAAGAAAACTGACTTTGCATTATATCTGCATTAATTAGCATACACATACTTAAGGCACAAAAGAACTGCAGCCCTGTCAGAGTGAGCGAAATAGTGCAATAATGGCTGAAGTTCAACATTTAGCAAGAAGTAAAGGGAAAAAAGACAAACCAGAAATCACAGTAACTGACATTAGCAACAAGAAAAACAAACAGGCATCAACTTGCTAGTCATAGTTTTCTGTTTATTTTATATATATTTATATGTATATACATACCCTTAAAAATCTGGAAAATACTTGATCGATATTGCTATTGGCTATGCTACTTAAGAAAATGTACATTGGCTTTGCATTTGTACTTGGCATAAGAAGTTACATGACTACGGTGCATATTCACGCACGCACACTGGCTCGACACAGAGGTACACACTGGAGAAAAAAACACTATCCAAGAGCCAGAAGGTCCTGTGGCTGTATTTTGCCACCTGTGACACAGAAGTGGGCACGCTAAAGGGAAAAAAAAAAAAAAAAAGTCCCACAAAACCAGGCAGCACTCAAGTGTAGCTAACCATAGAACAAAGCGGATGAAGCACTCAAGCCTGAGTATCTAAATCCAAGATAATGTTGTAAACATGCTCACTCCTAAACTGCCTGCATTCATAACCTTCACATTTGAAGCCCCGTTAGCACTTAGAGGTAAATAAATACCTCTAATAAATATAAATAACTAAATAAAATCACGTTTTCATTTTTCAGCTAGGCTGTGGGATGTGTTGTTAGGCAAGGGAGTGTGAAACGTGTCAGCCCTCTCGCCTTTGCCTTCGAATAGGACGTGAAATTACATTGGCTGTTTGAAAGGAGCACAGAGTTTGATGTTCACCCACGTGTGAACCTACACACGAGTAAATTGGCTGCTAATGCAGCTGCAGGAAGAAAATCAAAGTCGTGCAACAGAAGTAACCATTAAACAGAATAAGCAGCTGGGAACGCGCAGAGACACAGTAACAATTTTCATGCTTAAAACAAACAAATAGAGTAGGAGCGAGTTTCAAAAAGCAGATAAATAACTGTAAATGCCTGTTTTGGGGGGATGTGATCACAGAGGTCCACAAGGACGTGCACGCCGCTGGACTAGCACTTGACGTTCCACTGGAACACCTCTGATTGAGAATGTTCCTCATCTAATTTCACCTCCCTGTCAGAAACATTGGGTAAAAACCATTCTTTCACATTGTGAGAATATCCTAAAAGCCTCTCACTTTCAGCTTATTAATCCTGATCGACAAAGCAACTTATTTCAGTCACCCAATCCATTTCAATGCATTTATTTCGGTCACCCTACTTATCACGCTGTACTAACTCACTTCACAATCCCCGATTCCAACCTATTTTAATCTGCAACAGATGGATGTCATCAAAATGATTCTTCTTACAACTGTGCTACATGCCAAGACAAAAATATTTCCTTTTAAATTCCTTTCAGCAAACTTCAGCACATTTTCCATATCTTTTACTGTTAAGAAAACAGAGCATCTTTCTAAAGAGGCCGCGGGGTGACGGGGAAGGTAGCGCAGGAATTCACATTGACAGAACCCTTTCTATCTCCAAGGCTTCACCCAGGCAAGCGTCTGGATGAGCCTTGACACCAGAGCATATTCTGATGGTGACTTGAAAGAGATCCCTTTTAAGATGGAAGGAGAGCTATTAGCTCTGCACCATACCCTGTGATGCGTATACGTGCATAGAGACACAAAATTATATTTTGATGTTTAAATGTCCTTGAAAAAATCAACCAGTTGGGTAAAAACATTAACCAAAAACAAGACACTCTTGAAAGTAATGGGAAAAGCATCTTTGCCCTCAACAGGACACACAATTTACCTCCTTTTTTCCCCATGCTTTACTACTTCCACAATAATTTCTCATGCCAAAACTGCAGTCATCTGTTTTCATACTTTTAAAAGGTTAAGAGAGAATGACGCAACGAATGAACATCCACAACTCCTGTTTTATTAGGGGTGTTTTTCTTTCATGCAGAGTAACATGAAAGGCTAAAAATGTTGAAGTCTCAATTACTGCTGGAAGCTCAGATTGCAGCTAAGACCATACGACTCTATTCCATTTGTTTCTGGCTAAGAAGATGCAAGCAACGCTTTCAAAAGAGATTCTCATTTCCCTGATTCATACTTTTGTTATCCCAAAATTAAATTACTGCAATGCACATCATTTCAAGACACATTACATATACCTGAATATCAATCACAGTGTGGAATATGAACTTCTTGTCTCCGTGAAATTAACTCTTCATGATTAACTCCCTCTACAGGCACTTTTATTCCAGAATTGTCTGTGTATGTTCTCACTCTGAAATAACAGGGCTTGATCGTGACTAGAAGAGGAACAAAACTGCTGAAATCCCAGTGAAACACAATGAGATCCTGATGCTTTATTTAGGTGCCTTTGAAAATCCTAGCCTACGTGATCTTTTGGTTTTTATGAATTTTCTCACTGTAACATGTACTAAACTCATATTAGATGGATGTAATTGTACCCATCTCTTCATACTCCAGCCTCTCTTATTTAAAAATAGTTTCTCACAGACTTGCATGATGTTCTCATTTAAATCAAACTTGAACAGACAAATAAAAGACATGAAGCAGCAACTCAGCTGCTTCATACACATATTCACACACAAATACCAGTCAGTGCTTCCTTGAAATACTCAAAAGATTCAGCCCTGTGTTTTAAAGCTTAGGAGTCAGGAGTCAGATATCTGTATTTTCTTTTCTGGTTTTGTTCATCAACTCTAATTTTTCAATAGGTCATCAGTAGTTTCTCCTTTTCCCCATTCTTTGAAGGTCTTTAAAAAGCATTTTTGTCAGTACTACTGCCTCAGCAATTTACTCACTTCAGCACATCATGAATTCAAATCCATTTTGACAAAATTTCTCAGTGGTCAACAGCGACAGTTTTCTGTAGTCTGACCATGCTAGGGGACGATGACTTTTGATCTGTGGGCTGTTCCAATTGATTCAGTCATCTCATGAAATATTTTGCTTCCTTACGTGTAAATTTTTAGTTGAATTCATGACTCATTTCAGTGGCACAGAAGCTGGCATATCGGTCTTTACTATTTTGTCGACTGCTGAAGACAAACTGTCAACAAAATCTCACTTGAAGATAATTTCTTTACAAGAAAGAAGATAAAAACATGAAGCCAGAGTCCTTTGCACCATATGAGATGTATCACATCATCTCTTCCTATGCACACAACCCTGAGATTTTTTTTAGGGGTTTTACACACGTATGCAGATCATGTGTAAAAATGTTTGGTATTGAACCTCATAAAAAGCTCCTAACTTAATTTTTCTTCCTTAACTTTTGACTGAGGATAAATAATTTCAGCCAGAAATGAGAATCTTCAGAGCACTATGAACAAATAAAATACAATGTGAATAAAAAATCACTATAACCTTAAGTACACTCGCAGCAGAATGCAAACATGTTCTTTATAAGTACCTAGCATTCAGACACTGCATAAGAAAACATAAGAAACAATCGAGTGAATATATGATTTATTTTAAAATGACTGAGAGATCGTGGATTCAGAAAACTGAAATGCCAGAATTCTGCCTGAATTTGAAACACATAGCTCAGGGAATCTCAGTATTTAAATCATATATGGAAACTACTATTTTATTCAAACAGTCAGAAACCTTCCCTTCTGGTTCGTCTGTTCTCCCTCTGGTTCCCTTTCCTGGCTCGCAGCACACCACATCACTTATGGCAGATAGCACACCCCTGTTTCTCAAAGGCATTTTATAGACATCCGCAAAAAATACCAACTTGTGAAATCATATGCTGCACCAAATTCATAGGAATTTCTCCACGTATTTAAATTTGCTAGTGAAAACCAGCTTCATGCTTAAGAAGGAAAGACTGGGGAAGTAGGAGGCTTCAGTTTTCAAAAGACAGCTTTCATAATAACATTATCCAAAACATCTAAACGCTTGTTTGAAATCATGTCTATAGTAAAATTATTCCTGCAGGTTGGCCTTAAGATTTTTCCTCCTCCAAATAAAGTGAATGAACCCAGCCTGTCCATAATCCCAAATCTCTCTGTGGGAGAACAGAGCCTAGCAACAAGGCCTTCTGAACAATTCTACTCAGTTAAATACAGTTTATTAATTAATTAAAACAGAACTCAAAACTGATGTGTAATAACCAAATGGTAGTTTTGCACCTTAATTTAACATTTTGGGTTTGTATGTGTATTAAAGTGTATATCTGAATAATAATAAGCCTTTTAAACTTACTTTTCAAGCATCGACTCTGGGACATACTGTTTTGATTTTATGGAGAAAATTTATTTAGCTGTACATTTTGAAGAGGCTGGGCCTGATCAGGAGGTGAAAAAAACCTGCTATTAACTTGTATGCTTTATATAAATCAAGAATCTCCAATCACTAGCAGTTAAATCAAATCCTGTATTATTACTGCACATAAAATCAACATTAAGACAGAATTTTTCAGAGTTATCTGACAGTATTAATGCCATTTACAAACTTCAGAATTGTGTGGCAGTGTTTGTCCAACAGCTGTTTCAATAATTAGTAAAACACTGATGGCTTGTTAACTCTTCTTCATTAAAAAGCTCTTAGTTTAACTGGTGGGTCATCATATTCAGGTAGTACCTGGAGTTGAGAATTCAGCTCACTGCAGAAGGAAAGTTGCATCCTCTAAACTCAGGTTTTCATGGCTTCTTGATGTTTTTCAGTACTCAAAAATGCAGGGGGGGGAAATGACAGATATGTAAACACTTTCCATTATGTTTTTATTATGCCTTACTTTCTAGAATGTCAATTTATGCTCCTACCCTTGAGATAACCACTAAATTTTGTCCCAATTGGCTTGGTTATTCTCTGATTTCAGAAACCATCTGTTCAAACTAGCCATCGTTTAATTGCGTGCTACTATAAAAGCAGCACGGATGAGGTGTTACCATTACCCAACTCATTTGTCACATACGTATCTTTTGCCAGCATGGTAGCTTTTTCCATACCAGCACCCAAATGTAAAAGATAGGACTTCAAAAGGAATGCTTCTTACTTGTGGAACAGTTTCTGTAAACCTTGACAGCTAATTTTTCAGTGGCTCACTTTTTATCTTTTGTACCTGAATTATTTTTTTTATTGAGCTGAAAGTGCTGCTGATCTCCAAAGGGCATCACAACAGAACGATGGTGATATTGTGAACCGCAAGCGTAAGATGCAGCAATGACTGCAAGAAGGCAAAGGATTTTTTTTTTAATTAAACTACCAGAGCAGTGTCTCAGCCTACAGTTCTGATAGGCATGCCAGACGTCAGCTAAATCTTTCACTTGCAATCGCACAGGCTCAGTAATCTAATACTGGTAAATGAGTGAAACGAGATAATAACAGCTGTAACGGAAACATATTTTCCCAGCCTTTAATGAAATAACAGTCATCTTCTGAAAGAAAAGAAATGCAACAGTGCTTTACTTTCAAAGTCACTTCCTTTGCTTATAAAAATGTAAGTTTTCCTTCTATTAGTTTACTGGAATACATAAACGAAGATAGACGAAATTGCAGATCTTATAGAAATTTCAGTATCTAAATTCCTGGATGAACAACGTTTCCAATTTTCTTATTTCAATTTAAAAAAAGTATTTTTATGCCACAGCTTTTCCTAAACAAGCATGTATAGGCATTTTAGATCTAATTCATCCTGCTAGGTACCTTTGGTTGTATAGAATTTGTTAATAAACAGTTGAACTGAAAAGCCCACAATTCTAAAACAGCAGTCTTAACTAAGCAAACATCTCTTTCTCATAACCTGAAGCATCTTCTTATCCAGGAGAAAGACACATCTGATCTTACAATAAACTAACATTTTTTTAAGAACTCAGAGGATGAATCATAGGAATGGTGAAGTATGAAGAGGAAGACAAGCTTTCAGAGACAAGAGATCACTAGCAAGTTAAATATTCTCTACCAAGATGTAGCTAATAGCATCAAGTGATTAATTATTTTAATCTCAGGGGTCTATCTCTCTAGGTTGATGATGACGATAAATCAGAAAAATAAAATATTATTTTAAGTACATATTATACACTCAAATAAGTTAAGGCGCTTTGAGTGTTTAGGACAATTTATCATAGAATGTCATGAAGGAGATGGGGAGGTTGGCACCACTTTTTCTGGCACTGAGCTGGAACTGTGGCAGAAGTTGCCCTCACCATAATGTTGCACACAGCAAAAAGTATTGTGTAATATCAAGAGGGTGAAACAGCTACAAGAGAAGGAAAAGCTTTCGTGCTATACCCTGCATTTGACCCAGGATTAAAACATCCAGTGACTTCAAATCAAAACTAGTTTGCACACATTTAAACACAGAAAGCGATGGCGTGACACAGAAACCTGTGATTGAGTTGGCTGGATTCAGAAGTGACCCCTTCGCCGTGTCCTGCGTTCCTCAGAATGAACATTCTCTCATTAGATCTACGAAGGGATGTGTAGGAGCCAAAGCTATACAGTGCCAAAGCAAGTGGGAAGACTAATGTAATTTGCGTTTATTATCCATACCAGTAAAAGCTTTCTTATGTTAGACAAAGAGGCTGCAACCCAAAGGAGACAGAGTGCGTAAGAATATTCATGGCTTAGAGCGCCCTTGAGAAATGAATTTCATCATTGGTATGACTGGAGATGGAAAGAGCCATTGCAAAAATGAAGCTAAGAAAATAAAACTAGGTTGAGCAATGCATTATGATTTATGCACATTATAAAATAAGAAGTGTATTATAATTCCAACATATTTTTAATAACTGTTGAATTGAAAGACTTCTTCCAGTAATTTTAATATTTGCCTGTGACAGTTTTGTAGTAGTTTCATATTGCAGACTGTTCTCAGAAAGCCACATTTGATATTCGGAAAGTTTCTTATTGCTGTTACATACAATACCCCAACAAACACATATTTTTGAGTAACATAACATAAGGAAGAAAAAACTATGCCTGGCTAACAGCTTTATCTGAATAACAGATCCTGCTACAAAACTGCTCCAGACACAACTGAAAGTTATTACATGGTTATGGACCCTCCTAATTTTCACTAATGGAAAAGCCAAGCTTCAACTATTCTATCTTTTGATATTGATGAGAAAATTCCCAATTTATTTGTAAGGGACGACTTTCATTTTATGCTGGTTGTTGTATTTCAACACTTTTGACTCTGCGAATTCTGCATTGAAATTCCAGAGCTTGCAGGATCCCAGCCATCCAGCCACTCTTTTATTTCCACTGGAATGTATAAAAGTTTAATCAGTTTTGCTTTGTTTTTAACCAGGAGAAGAATAAAGAAGATAAAGGGCTACATCTGGCAAAACACTTCAGCATATGCATAATTTTTACCACAACTTTAGCTCCAACCAATCTCAAATTAAACAGATCTGAATTATATGCTAAAGGAGGGATTTAAATATATGCTTAACTGTGTTTCTAATTTTGGGCCAATATTAGCAAATACAGCAGCAAAAGAGGAAGAGAAAACTACTGTAAAATCAACCCTGACTTGAGCCAAGAAGCAAATGTCTTCTATAAACCCTTTATGATCCTTAGCTGCCACAGACATCTGTAGGAGTCCTCCCACTACGTTCATTAATTTGACATACTGGACTCACTGCCAGCTGACTTCTACAGTGTCAATGAAGGATTTGTGAGAACTGAGGCAAAACTGCATAGTTTTCTATGAAAAAGAACAGAATAAAAGTCTTTTGCCCAGCTGCATGTTCCTTCCAAACACAGCGTTTGAAATGATAGAAGTCATTTTAATCCATACTGATTTTAAAGTATAAAGTAACATCAGTAATAGGGTTCTAATCCAGAACAGCACTTCAGTACGAGCTGAACTTCAGGCATGTGTAATCCCTGATGTCCCACTGGGCTATTCACGTACCAAACATTTTGGTATAAATCCCAGCTTGGAAACAGTGTGTGCAACTCAGAATTACACTCATCAGTGTGAATCTAAAAAACAGAATCCCAAAAGTGCCTGGAAAACATAGCCTGGACTTTTTAAAAATAAGCAAGCAAGAAAAAAAAATATCAAAATAACAGCAAAAAAACACAAAACAAAACAAAGCAAAAAATCCCAAACCAAAACCCAAAGGATTCGGGTTTAAAGAATTAAGGCTTTTGCCACAGTCTAAGTAATCCTAAAAACTAGAAAAACTGTCATGTCTTTTACTAGGACTTTATTAATTCTTAGTTTTAAAAGACTAAGTTTTTACTACTTTATTAACTACTCTAAAAATAGAAATGGACAATCCTGTTGTTTAATGGGAAAGTTTCCTGTGCTGGAATTTGAGTGAAAGTATCATTTAATCATTTCCTGAAACAACAAGCATTCGGGATATGTTCAAATGAACCACAGGATCAGTTTTAGTTCTCCTGCATGACAGAGACATTTACAAAGTCTCTTAAATACTAATATGGAACCAAGATTTCCACTAAAGGTACCGAACAATATCAAGGGAAGGAAAAATATTTCTGGATCCTCTGGATACCATATATTGAGATTTTGAGGTGTTAGTAACAACTTTAGAATTTGGCAGACATTGAAATGGTTTCCATGGCAAGTTTCCATTACTAATGATGTTCCTAAATAGAGAGGTAATAATGCTAGAGCACCTCTAGAAAGAATTAGGATGCCATTCCAGGCATATCTAGCAGAATACTAACTAGCCTTAGCAAAAACCTAGCCTGTAAGCGAAGCTTATGACAGACTGCTGACAGATAATTCTATCACTTTCGATAATTTTTCATCCCCTTCTATCCCTTGTCTTATCATCGAAGGGACTTTTTCTAATAAAATAAATGCGCTAACACCATCAGCACTAAGGAATCAAACAGCTTTACTTACCTAAATGCCATTAACCGATTGCCCATTGATTCAAACTTACTGGTACCATAAACAGAAAAAAATTATTTTATGTTCCTCTGAGATGGACTAAAATAGATACAAACAAAATGGATGTTACTGAAATGCAGCAGTTCCTAATGCAATGCCAGCTCTGCCAGCAAGACTCATCACAATTACCTTACCTGGACAGAAAGGTAAAACAGACACCGAAGTACTAAATGAAGAATTTTTAATTTTTTCCATTGAGGAAAGAAACCAGGTTTCATTTAGGAGTTTTTTTTTTCTTTAGGATTCATGCAAATAGCATTGTGCCCAGCATGGATAATTTCCTTTTCTATCTTCACATTAACTTATCCCAAATCACCTGAGGAATTACACTTGAAGCATATCTAAACCACCCAAAGCCCTTCTCTTCATTAACTGTGACATGTGCTGTTTGTGTATCAGTCACGATAATAAACACTCATTGTTTCCCCTTAACTCCCAGCTGAATACAACCTATAAACAAAAACTCCTGTAATCCTGGGTCTAAATTTCAAACAATTGAGCTCTGGGCAGCAGAGAGGAACCAATTTCATCTAACTTCACCTGTGTAAAAGCTACAGCTCTACTTCCAGCAGGTCACATCGGCTCCCTGTGGCATCACGTAATAATAATAAGCAAAAGGGATACTTCCTAAAAGCAGTTTGTCCCAGTTTAAGGTGTATAAAATACGCAGAATGAGCAATCTGTCCTAGGCAGTCTGAAATACATGATGCAGCCATGTCTCCAGTGCCATGAAGCAAGAATGGATCATATTCTTGCTCAAGAGCAAACATGAAAGTAATTAAATACTCAAGTAAAGAGGAAGGGTAATGTACAGTGAATGCAACAAACCCCAGCATTTTGTCCTCTGAGACGTCTTGTTTCAGCACATTAAAAAAAAATGAAATCTATAATATGTGGTTATGAAATAGTTTGGCTGTGGGCTTTCTTTAATGCTGCTGTTATTTCAAATATGAACTCAGTACCATTTGACAAAGTTATTTGGCATCATATAGACAATTCAGGATAGTCAGACCAACACATTACTGATTTCTTCAGCAAGGCAGGCCTGAGCAGCAGACTGTATTTGGTTTTGATTTAGAAAAGATTCGATTATGCAAGTCAATTTTACCATTTGAGTTGGCTGAATACCAACTGAGTTATTCTGAACCTTTTATCTGGTACAAGATTCATGGAGTCATCATATTCAGCTTGATCTGGCACTCATTTTCAGCTTGATCTGGCACTCATTTTCATAAACCAATACATAAGCATGCCTACAGCTATATAAAGGCGTAGCAAATGTATAGCTAAAAGTATTGTGCTGGATATATATTCCTATATTCCTCTTTGGTAAAAAAAAACATTCAATTCCTCTTTTCAGGACAAAACTTTGCTGAGGTTTCAAATTTAGACACATTTTTGTATTTTATTTTTAACCTTTGTGTAAGGAATCATAATAATAAATATAATGAGAGACTGTAAACCTTCTTAGGGAAATACAGCAATTTTTCTTTGCAATCGTCCAAGCACTGTAACATCTGAATCAAGACAGATATTCTAGAGCAACTCTGTCAGAGTCACATAAAGCCAAGATCTTATGATTGAATGTATCAAAGACATTATCAAAGTGCCTGATCTCTGCCTGCTATGAAAAGCTCTGAAGGCTGAAAAGTATCCAGGGAGAAAAAAAAAAAAAAAAAAGGAAAATTTAAAAAACCCTCAAAGATGACATGCTGCTGGCTTTGGCTCGCTCCTGCCTCCTCTGAGACCTGACCTTATGCAGAAGGGCGACTGTGCATTCAGACAGAAGAGAACTGATTGAGGGTTTCCTTATTTGTGTCACAGGGAGCTTCCATACGTTCGCCTACAGCTTCAGGCCACTTGTCCTAAGGGAAATACTATAAAGCCTGTTGAAATCCACATATTCAGCAATGGAAGCAGCCAGCCTTCCCCCCTGCTTGCTTTGTCCTTCCCCCTGACTTCACATTTGCTGGGGCTTATTTGTTAATCCACCCAAAAACTTGGTGGGAGAAAAAAATTGCCTGAAAGCTCAAAGAAATAGTTAAATTTTATGTTTTAGCTCAAAGAAAGTTTTATTTCTGAAGAACTGGTCCAACTGTGTTGTCAGTGAAATAAGCAGACTGGTCAGAAAATTTCAGGCAAAAAAAATTTCCTACCAGAAAAGCAAGACAGCATCAAAATTATTTTCTAGGACAACGCAGAACTTCTTGTGAGCTGCTGCTGAGGGTGTCTCCAGTCTCTTCCCTTATGAAGGCTGTAACTCATCTCAACTACATTTCCTATAATGCATTGCAGTATTAATGCAAGTGCAAAGCATATTGACTCGAGAACAATTTTATTTTAGATCAATATGGGAGAACATCATATTTGTATATACTGACATTAAAGGCTTTCTGATTGTCCTGTTCTGCCAGAAGTTTTGACACTACCTCCTTTCGTTGCCAATTTTGAATGAAATAACTATTTAATAACAAATTTTCCAAGCAGAGGAAGGAAAAAAATAGAAAAAAAAGGGGGGAAAAAAAGATAAGAGAGGCACTTCATTTGCCATAGACATTATGCTAGTATTCATCTTAATGATTTTCTTCTGGTTTGCAGAGGAAATGCTGACATTCCTGTTATAATCACTTTCTGCATGCCTAACTCTCAAGTCCTGAAGTCATTGGTGTGACCCCTCACCTGTGCCTGGTCCCACTCACTGTAACCCTCGTCTCCATAAAGATCTGTGGGGCTTTGGCTCTGCTGCAAACACAGGAAATAATATCACGTACCAGACAGACAACAGCTAAAAAAAAAGAGTCACTGAGTTCAAGTTTTGAGAATGATTGATGCAGGATAATTCATAGTAGTTGTGTATATCAGGATAATTGATTCCATCCATTCATTCGAAGGACTTGTTTCACTGACGGTCATCGCTCTCCTAAACGTTTTGGTGGCTGACAACAGTTCTAGGTGACTACACAACTTAGTGACAGTTGATTCTTAACTGCAGTCAGTCACAACAGCAAAAGCAAGGCTTGAACATGGACACGTTTAGCAGATCTCTTAATATTGCAAGCTATCAAGTAAGATTCGGTTTGAGCAAAAAAACTCTTTCCAAATCCAACATGCGCAACCCTGCTCTTAATTTTCCCCTTTGTTTTCTTCAGCCAACACTTACCAGGGCTTCAGGATCTTTATTTTCTTCATTGTTGCATCCATAATAGTCTGGGATTTTATCCAAATCCTGCATGTTCCCTTGTGTTCCTAAGCCCTTATCGGAATGACAAGCCTGGCAAATCGGTGCATTGCCCATATCAGTTCTTCTGCTGACTCCTACAAGTGGGATTGCCCTTGCGCCACCGAGGGTGCCCAGCGTTCCCGAAGGACAGCCGACGATCCAGGAGGAGGATCCCGGCCACTCGTACCAGACTCCTTTCCCCGAGCCGTCCTGCGTCCCAGAGAACCCGAAACCCCAGCAACTGCGGGCAGCAGTCGGTGACCATTTCCAATTCAGGCTCTGCCTGTCTATTTTTACACCTACCAGGCCAGCTATGCATGTAAATGGCATTGGGGTGGGGGAACTGCTTTCCAGCACACAGCCTGCCTGCCTAGCACACAAAGTTAAAGTCCCACCGAGTGAAATGCCTCTACATGCGAGGGTTATTGAATTACCCAGTTGCATGCCTTTTGAATGTTTTGATTTTTTTTTTCCCCTACTGAGCTCAGTCTCGCTGCGTTTGCATAAAGCACTGAATTTCAGAGTGCTGCTAATGCCTTCTGAGTTTCTAACTCATAAAAGACGATTAATTCAAGTGGCATCTATTTGATATTTACCAAACACGACAAAACGTATGAATACAGATTTCAAGACCATTTCATTGCTGTGATTCGTCCAGGGTGGTTGGAACTAGATGATCTTTAAGGTCCCTTTCAACTCTAACCATTCTATGATTCACATGGTATTTCGTGCTCAGGTAGATAATAACTGTGATGAGCTTGCTTTTGAGCAGATATATCCCTCGGGTTTGATTTCAGAGAAGTTCAAATGTATGCAAAAAGGCTCTCATCTATACCTTGTCTGATCTTGTTTTGGGTTTTTATTGTTGTTTGGGGTTAGAGTTGCTGGGTTTTTTTAGCTCTAAGTATTAAACAAAAAAACCACCAAAGCAAGCAAACAAAAACCCCACAAAAACTGAGAATAAGAACATTCCCTCTAGGTTTGACTTAGTTATCATGATTACACCCAATAGGACAAAAATCATTTTGACGATTGCATTTTGAAATCCACCCATTATCCCAGAAGAGGCCCACTGCAGAATTAAAAACAAAACAAAACCAAACCCCCACAAAGTTAGCTGAGAAATAATTAGCAGTTTTCAAATGCTTCGGGAACAGCTGGAGGTAACGGAGACAGACGGCCTGTCTGTAGGTAAGAGAGTCCCACAGAACAGATCATAATGCACACGCAACCCATTGTGGAGCTGGGTAGGTATTTGAAAAATTAAGCCCCAAGTCCCTCAGAAACAGGGTGATCCTCAAAGAAGTGTAACATCTAGCCAATGTTTTTCTCTTTCAGGCTTCAAATTATTGCTAGTACTGCAAAACACATCAGCAGGCAGTTGTCCATAGCGTCCTATTGATCTCTACCCAGTTACCCTTCACAGCAGTGCCAGTTATAACCACAGAGAGCAAGTTCTCCCCGGCCCCCTTTTAGGGATTATTGATTGGTATAGGGTTCTCTTTTCAGTTAATTACTGAGGTAGATCTAAAATGGCTCTGTAATTTTTGCTTGACTGCTGAATGCTCCAGGATGGGATCATTCATCTCCTTTGAAAGCCTCAGGTGCTACGATGTGTAACAAGTATGAATACATGCTGGACAGGTGCATGCACAAAATACTTAAATTCGTTACCACTTTTGATTATGTGATTAAATACTTGTATGGAATGGAATGAAACTTGAACTACAAAATATCCCTGACAACAAAATTTTTGCCAGCAATTGGCAAATATAAGAGATCGAATGTTTAATTTTACATTCAGACAGCCTGAATTTCAAATATAAAAGGACTAATGAACAAGTAAAGGCTTCAGCTCATGTTAAAATTATACATTATAATAATAAAATATAATATGCACACACATTACTTCTTAGCTATGGAAAGGTTCGGATGCGAGCTGACCATAGCCCCGACCACTGCAACTGCATTTGATGTTTGGATCCCACAACACTGCCTTTAACTGACAGCAATGATGTTTCAGAAATTCTCAGGCAAGGCTAGTGGTCCCATAATTAGCTGAAGCTGATCTTCTTCAACTCTTCCAGGGCACTATCCTATGACAGTAAGGTGTATGTACATTGCCATAACTTTTTCATATAGTTAAAAGATGCAAGAAGGAATCCCATCAACGCCTGACTAACAAAGTTCATACAACCAAGGTACCAACATAAACTGGAAATAAAAATCCTCGGATAGAGCAATCTATTTACTGTGAAATGATCTTACTAGAAAACATAGAAGAGAGTGAAACAAGGCATCAGCTCAAGGGGAAAGAGTGGCACAAAGCGAGTGGTACACATTCCTTTGAAATAATGCTCGCAGAAAGCAGCAATCTGTGCAGACATCTGATGGAGAGGAACAGATAAACTTTCTGCCAGAGCCTTTTAACAATATTACTGTTGTTTGGTAAAATGGTTCAAAGTCATTAGGGCAAATTACTCAGAAAGCAAACACGTTCGTGTTTTGCCAGACTTAGTTAGAACATCATATTCTAACAAAGTACATGTCTTATGGTGTAGGATTCAAAGCCTTTGTGGACGAACATGTTGCAGCATCTTTGTACATTCCCATGCTCTTTTTCGCTGTTGTTGTTTGGGCTGCAAATCTATCCCCCCATCAGGCAGCAGTGAAGAAACCGAAACACAAAGGCATGGTTTTCAAGCATGAAACTCATTGGAAAGCATCTCAGTCCTCCTCTGTGTTCAGAAAAGTCAGAGCCTGCTCTGTGTCTCGCTGCCAGAAATGCTCTGAAGCCCACGACCTTGCATCTCTCTCCATAGGGGAGCAGAACTTTCTAAAGAACCTCCTGTAGGTACTTCACTGAATCCACTCATTTCCCCCATGCTGTAATATACCCTTTACTCCTCAGCAACACAACAGACCTGCTTTTGCAACATCAACTCCAAATCTTAATTACTCCCTTAACACAAAACCTTCAGAAACACTTCGAAGTGCCTGGTAAGAAAGGGAGCAGAGCATCTTGTATACCATACTTAAGCATTGATGCTAGGATAGCAAGCAGCTGAGACGGGATCCCTCTCATCCCCCAAAATGTTGATACTATAGGAGAAACACAAGAAGACATCAGTACCCCAGAAACCCACCTTTTTGCTCCAGTCTAAGATTTGCACTCATGCTTGAAGCATTTATACAACCCTCAGGCTTTTGAGGGAAAAAAAATCCTGCTGTGCTTCGAGTGTTTAAGCTTGCCACAGTACTTGCAGTAGGTGCAAACTGGTTCATTCATCTTGGCAGGTTTTCCCCAAAGCTAGCCTTGGAAAGTGGCAGCGTTAACTGTGTCAGGATTTTAATTTCTTAAGATAAATATTCTGGCAATGTGCTTGTCAGAAACTCCATTCTTCCCACTCCTCTGCCTTCAAACCCTAGTTATCCACACATCCCAACTTTCTTCTTGGCCAATAAACTTTCGAGTTTGAGTTTTCACACATTGAATTCTGTCTGACACTATGAAAATGGGGAACAAATCAAAGAACTGTGGTACCATTTAGAGCAACCAAGGGACTGGCCTAGTTTACCTATTGAAAATTGTCATGATACTACTCTTTGCTTCACCGCAATTTCAGAACAGCCCTCTTTCTCTTGGCATCATTCTGACACGATGTGGTGGGTCGTTATAACACTTTCATTAGCTATTGCTTGGGGGGAGAACTCCATCCCTGTTGGGAATTTTCTCCTGGCAACTTTTGCACTCTTGTACAACACACACACACATCCCCAAATAATGCAAAGTGATCAGAATTGATTAAAAAAAAAATGTAGACCTGCAGGCTCAAAATCCTTGGTAAAGACCATTACTAGTATAACAGCTATAAAAATACAGAACTATATGAAGACTACTAGCAGCTGCCTTCTCTATCTCAAATCCTGCTGTAGGCTTTGGGAAACATCCTGGCTCCATCACCTGAACCAGGCAGTTGTGATTATAAGCCTTTCAGCAACACAAAGCTAGTACACGAAACCACAGACAAAGCCCTCCACAGACTTCTGGGAATTGCAAGATCTTTCCCCATGAAGCACAGCAAAACACACCTTCAAATTTCATGCTATAAGCCAATTACAAGCAGTACTTTTGCAGGAGTCTTCCTTTGCTACATTTTATACTTTTTTAAGCACTTTTCCTAATAGTGACGTTTAGAAGGGCAACAGCTGTGGATAAAATTCAATACAGTATAGTAAAGATATTAATTTTTTAACTTGACCAGAATGCACCACATTTTTGTTTTTTTTGACAGAAAGGATGTCTACCATTTATATAACATCTGTTCTGAACAGCACCAGACATTTTATTTCATAAATATTTTTCTCATGTTAGCATGAAACAACTTCTAACAAAACAACTACCACCTCCTTTGGCCAGCAAACACCAGCATATATTTATGATTCTTCTTACAGTCTGGTTTATATGCAGTTTGCCATATCTAAAAATACTCAACCTAGTCAAAGGATGAAATACAGATGTAAAACACTATGAAAGTCCCGTAAATTAAAAACTGAAAACAAACCTCAGAGATAAACAGAGACGGTATTGCCTGAGACCATATAACACATTATGTGAAAAAATAAGAAGCCAAAAGATGATTGAAGCCAAAAGATTCATCCAAAAGATGAATGTTAAAGACAAAATAATACTGAAAGAAATGTTTTTGCAATGTAGCATTGCACTTTTATCATACTTACGCGTGTATTACACTGCGTGTCACCAAGAATAAAAATAAGCATATAGCGATAATAACGTCATCACCAACAAAAACTTACTCTCCTAATTACAGTATTTCTTCGGTTACCAGTTCCTGTTTGCACTTTTCCAAAGATTCTTGCAGTAAATGGAGTTATTGCTAAATACTCTGACTTTCCTACTACTGGCCATCAGAAAACAAGTGTAATGTCAAACCACTGATTTGCTGCTACTTGCAAAATCTCAACTAAGACCTCAAAGACTAATAAGTGAGAAGCAGTGAAATCAAAGCTGTAATCTAATGTCCAGATGGAGACTTAATTTTAAGGGATACTCTTCAGCAGTCCAGGAATGGCACAGCTTGAGTCTTGTAAGATGCATCAGGACTAGGGACAGACACGCACCCAGGGAAGCAGCAACAAAAGCAAAACTGCTCTGCTGCGATGACAAAGGCTTTTTTACCCTTTTTTGGCATTACTACTAAAGGTTATTTTGTCAGCAGAGGTTTCAGTTATGCCCTAATGTAGCACAGTAGCTAAAATAACAATTTAGGAGGTACCATAAAAATATTTAGTGCTGCAAAATAGAAGGCAAAGGGAAAAATAAAGAAAGAGAAAGAGTTCCAAGTATCGAGAAAAATCACAACCTATATATTGTTAGTGACATAAATGCCCAACTTTATTATTGTGAATTCTTTCCCCAAAGAGGTATTTTCCATTACGTTCTTATGGTTAAACACAGTAATTAAGAAAAAGCGAGAAAAGAGACTGTACTGGGACCTACATATTTCTAGAAGATTTCCTGAATTTTGAAATGTTTCCTAAATGCAAAGTCTGTCACTCTCAGGGATTCTTCTATGGGAAAGTCAACTACAACATGGCTCACTTGTTTCTGGCAATCATACTGGGTCAGACTGTGAGCTCATGCAGATGATAAACTCTGGTGATTTATGCCTCTATATCATTTATGCCCACTTTATGTTTTACTGTTGCAATCATTATTTTCCCAAAATTCAGCCTTTTCTTTCTTCTGCTATCTATTGTACGTTGGCCATACAGGCCACAAGAAGTAATTCCTGAAACCCAGGCAGCCTTTACAAGGAGGCAGTAGTCTCCTGCAGAGGACCTAGTAGCAAATCCTTTTAAGTTTATATAATATGAGTCCAATCAATTGCAAAAAATCTATTCTGAGCCATTTTGAAGAGGACGAATCATTTTGCTGTGCTTTAGCTGGTGAATCATTGAACACATTAAGCATAACGATCCTCTCCGGACAACAACAAAGAGCTCTCAATCCAAGTAGTACCATATGTTTTTGTATCCCTGTGAGAATGAGCAAACAGGTAACCTGGCTATTAATCAGCTGCAGCTACAGATCCTGCAGTATGGAAGGGGCACAGGTGTGACAGAATCGGGAAAAGATTGTTTCATGGATAGGAAAGTTCAAAGTATATAAGATATATAATTCAAGAAATAAGCTATGATTCTATAAAATCTCTGTTATTCTGAAATATTTATGGCCCCCTGGTGAATTTACAGGGACTTTCCTCCCCACACGAGCCACCAGAGCTTCCAGCATTGCACAGATAAAAGACATGGAACAAAAATAATTTTAGAAATCAAAGAAAACTCAAAGTGTGGACAATTCAAATGCAAACATACAGCATACTGCCTGATATACCCTTCATATATTGGTTAGAGTGTAAGGAGGTGCAAAAGGTAACCCTTTTATTCCAGCATTTCTAGTGTTTCAATATGTAATCTACAGAAGTATCATATGAATTAACCATTAATACTTTGGTTTCCTGTGATTCAAAACATCCTAGTTTATTTCATGCTTGTTTTCATACCTATTCACAGCAGAGGAAAATATTTCATGTGCGTTCTGAGGTAACGAGGAAAAAAAGTTCATTTCCCTTCTACGTATTATCAAATGATCAATATGCAAACCGCTAACAGAGTTGCTTTTTTATTAGCACGTTAGAATCAATTTTCCTGTTTGAAAAATGCAGGGCAGATTGTGCAGAGTGTGCTTATTAGGGCATTACCCTGGGATTTGCCCCTGGATGCCAGACTCAGCACCTGCGGTGCAGCCTCAGCTCACTCTCCTCTCGTTTTGGCTTGGGCCATCAATACGTGAAAAAAACGTGGCTCATACTTATATTGCAAAGTTGCTATAACGCTTTCGCAGTATCTGTAAAATTATGGGAGCTTTTGGGTGAGAGCCGTGACACAGGAAGATAAAAAACAAAACAGATTTTCATGGTCTATTTTATAGAGAACCCCCCACAGGCACAGCAGTTTACGTATCACATAGATCATTTTCACATAAAAATTACAGTCAATATTTCTTTTCTTTCTCAGCCCTGCTTCAATCTTCCACTTTCCAAAGAGAAATACTCATCGGAAATGAAACATACATGTTAACATCAAAGACTGATTAACACGCAGGAACTATTACAAGGATTGTTGACTGATCACAAAACTAGCAAAATTTATGACTGACTTTAAAAGTCTGGGTGGAAGCAGTGGAAGGAGAAGTATTCAATATCATTTTATCAGCTGGTATTAATCTATTTAATTTGCTGACCATCGTTTTCTCAAGCCAGTTCTTCAGCTGGAATCAAAGCATGACCACGATTTATGAAATTAATACCTGATTGATTGCAACTGAAATGCAGAACCATCTTGTTCTTGTGGACTTGTATCTTTGCTACCCTTGTTTTGCCGATTGAAGGAAGCAAATCCAATGCACAGCAACAAATGTATTTGCTGATATATATGGAAAAGTAGTTGTGTTACAAGATTACAGCTGTTCACTAAATTAAAAAAATGCATGCATATGTTCTTGAGCATAAACACAGTACCTGCAGGAAATGATGGAGAGCCACTGCCTCAAATGCATTTGCAGTACACTTGGCCAACACAGAGGAAATTTAGATCAATTTAGTCGTGCAAGCCCAATTTTGCTTTGATTAATGCTGTGGGATCTGATAAGAAGCAGCAATCTAAGAGCAGGGGTGCAGCAAAGCTTTCGCTGCACCAAAACACAAATCTCAGGGTAAAGGGTTAAGAACGCAGTTCAGACCCACCCATGCCAACATAACTATCGAGTGTATTATCACTTTTTGTGCCTAAACCAGCTTCCTTTCCTTTCCTCTTTGCTTCTCTTCAACAAAAGTAAACATTTTTTGAGAACTTCGTGTTTTCATATGTCCCTGTGGCAGCAAGCTGTAATTAGTACCTATTTGTCTTGGGCAGTCAGTCTAAACATAAATCAAATATCTGGCCCTTGATTAGCTCTAATTTTTGTTCCTTAACAGACGGGATACTAATTCTGCCTTAAGCCATCTCATAGGATTTCATGAAGCTATCTTACTCAGAATTTGGAATATCCAAGTAAGGCCCCAATCCTCTTCTCTAAGATAATCATCCTATCTTCTCTTTTGAATACCGCAGCAGGAGATCACTGCTGACTCTGAAAATCCCAGTCTCTTAAGTCCTTGTTATTGAAATACAGAATGAAGAGAAACAGTCCCACTACAGACCGTTGTACCTCTCCGGGGCCTTGCCCCTGAAAGCAGGTTACTCCCATTGTGGTAGGAGAAGTGTTGCACCAACCCTTTCCCTATGTGCTTCTGAAATTCTCATTTCTCTTTGATTTCTTACAAATTTTATACTACTTTCAAAGACAAAAATTCCATATTTTCATGTAAAATCAGTCTGCTGGGGGAATATATATTTCATGTATAACATAAAAGATAGCATGTCACATATATATACATATATATGCAATATCCATAATAGAGTTTTCTACGTGATGCATCTTTTTTTTAGTGTAATTTAAAAGAATCAATTAATTCATTGGGGACTAGAAGATAACAATGTTAAATGCATAATTCTTCCTTTCCAAAAGATCTTGCCGTTCAGTGACATTCACTAAAATGGAATCAACTTTTATTGAAGTCTAAATGTTTTCTTGTCCAAATGTCAATTGTCCTTCAATTTTTTGTTTACGCAGCAGTGGCGTCTGCAATGCTGGTAATGGGAAGAAAGAGGTTAATCAATTATAATAAACCAGGGCAAACCAGCAATATGAAACAGAAACAAGGGCAACTGCTTTGCTCCGAGATTTAGTATCCTGTTAATAAGCGAATCTAACATGTAAAGGAGAAAAAGAGTGAAAATACTTAAAGAAATGCTGCATGTATATTAACTATCACATAATCTTATATCTGGAACACAAAGAAGTGCAGGTTCTGGTAAATTTCCTCATATTAAACATTGCCTTATACTGAAAACAGCAGCACTGTTTTAAATAGAACTTTTTTTTCCTTAAAAAGTTACCTTATCACAAGTTTTGAATATTTTCGCACAGGAACTTCAAAGAGAAAAATGGTCTGTAACTAAGTTATCTTCCCTGGAGCACTCTCCTCGTCAGAATGATGAAACCTACTTACAGTCTAATATATGCAAAATGTCATAGCTGGTAATTGCAAGTTATACGGTCTCATCAGACCTTTTGTGGAACTGGAGAAATCAGTTTATTTATAAAATGCTGAAAAAAAAAAAAGGAGCATAATTTATTTGAGTATTAAATACATTTTGAAATTGTGCCTGTGTAAAACCATTCTTTCTAAATATTGCATGAAATTCCTGGGTAGAGAAGTATCTTCTTGTCTCAAAGGCAGCTACTGTCTAGGCACACTTTCTGATAATAGAAAGAAGTAGACTGAGGCCTCCAATACCTAAGAAACGCTCCAAGACATTGAAAACAGAATAGAGAAACACAGGTTTCACTGTCACCTACCAGCTTACGTGTAAGAGCATGAGATGCAATGTATATGCAACATTTTTTTCCATTTCTGTACTTGTCAATTAAAGGGAAAAAAAGGCATGTTCTTAGAGAATCCTCAAAGAATGATACATTTTTGCTTAGCATAGTACCCCTGATCCTAGCTTTTACTCTCCCATAATAACGAACAGTTGCTGACATACATAATTACATAGGTTAAGTACACACCAGTAGTTCATTTACTCAGTTTCTTTTTTAGTTTGCATCCTGTGCCTGCCTATTATCTCAGGGCCCATTAAATACATCTGGTATTAACAAGTGTTTCTATTAATCTGCATAAGAAAATACTTTTATATTAATCTGCATAAGAAAATACTTTTATCTTGATTATGAAGCTATTTGTTTTAGTAAATTGCTCTTTATGGTTAAACTAGAATGAAAAAGTGTATCTAGTGCCCCTGAAAGTAAACAATACCTAAACCCTCCAAATTTCCACACTAATATGCGTCAATGCACACTGATATATAAACATATGCACACACACACATTGAATATATCTGTATTGATGCTGAAAACAACCTGGCTGCACAAAACATAGTTGACATAACCACCATGAAAATTTGTAATTTTTCTACTCTGTAATATTACAGCTTGTGCTATATGTGCTCAACCAACCACACCATGAGCTACTTGAAGAAACAAAACAGAATCCAGCATTATTGACTCCAAATCTCCAGATTTAACAAGTTGATAAGGCTTCCATGCAGATGAAAAGACATCCTTTTTGGAGCAAACTCTAAAGGGCTTATTTTTCCAACCTTTGAAGAAAGAGTGAGTCATGAAATTAAAAGTTACATGCGAGACTCATCGCATGTCAACAAAGAGTATTTGAAAGCCTTGGTTTATATCACTCCTATCTAACATTTTTTCTCTCCCCTACATTGAAGTAGTTTGTAATAGATGATAAATAAAAGGTGACAATTTTCCAAAAGCAATTCTCTATGATCAAAAGTGTTTTAACAGAGTACAATCAAGAATTTTGGTTTCTGTATGTAAACAGCAATTTACGCCCTACAGTAATATAAATCATCCAAACGAGACAGAATAGCATGAGAAACAAGTAAGTATGCTATGTAACTGAATAAACTTTCATTATTGCAACCATATAAACAAAACATATACAAAATGTTCTAAATAAACATTTTGAGATCTTGTGATTGAAAACACATCTTCACATAGTTTATCAGGTAGCTAGACAGGTCACCCAGAAAAAAACCCAAACAGCCTCCACACCATTAATGGAAACACCAAGGACCATACTGAAAAGCTTATCATCGGTAACCAAGTCTCCATCAAAGAAATTCTGTGGTAATTCTGAATTATGTATAAACTAAAACTGGTAAAAGTGAGACTGATTATGAATAACCGAGTAACAAAACCCCAAATGTCAATAGTATATTTAATACGATGAAGATTCATTAAGTAGATCCTTGTTGTTTAAGCTCTACAGAGGTTTAAAGCCTCTCTAGAAGGACACTATAAAAGGGATATATTCTGTGATGGTCCTTATTAAATGTACTTTCAAATTTCCCCTACTCTAGGGATGATCTTGCTACAAAACGTAATAGTGTAAGTTGTGTTGCAAACATCAGTTACCCCCTTCTCTGTCTAATATCTCTAGAGAACCTGATAGAGATCCCATTCCTTTTCCCAAACCCACACCACCTGTACGCTCTCACTCTGTGTCCAACTATTTCTAGGTTTAAGAGCAGCTGGACCAGTAGGGTCTTTGCCTTTCAGGTAATTAACCATCTTCAAAGATCCAAAGGGCCCAAGAAATGCAAAGGCCTTGATATGCACTGGCTGGTGTACAAACAACATTTTCTAGTCTGTGTTTCCCTTTCAAGGGGATCAATTTTAATTTCTTTTCTCACACTAGGTTATTTGGGATTTAGAAGGAAGATGAACACTTCGGTTGCATGTACAGAACACAAGGACTTGTAGGACTGCAAGGCCTGTAAGTGAAATTATTTGGCATGAAGTATTTCCATTTCTTCCTCCTTCCTGTAATGCTTATTCAATGGGGACCTTTTGACTTTTTCTTTAGAATAATAATAATGAATGCATCTGGAAGGGCATTAATATTTTTCAAATCACTGAATTCTATCGGTTTTGTTAAATTCAGGCAATTACCTAGCCAAAATCATCGAGTCACCTGCGTAAACACATTCGTAGATATGCAACGCTGATATGAAAAAGAAAGACTGTATACTAAATCAGGGCGATAACAAAGTAGCCAATCATAAAGGAATAAATACCTGTCCTGTTGTAGTAGAAAAGATATGGTCTAAACTATTAAACTATTTCTATACAAAGAACTAACACTTTAAGCCTGTACATAAACATTTCACGTAGATTTAAGGGGGACTGGGCTGTCCCCATTCAGAGGAAGTCACTTTTTTGAAACCAATGCATAATAACTGAATATAGATTTGCCAGAGGTGTACCTAATTGGACTTAATTAACTGGAATGGTACATTCTTTGCAGCCTACATTACATTTTTTGTTTCGTTCCTTTTTCCACTGGCAATTCCTCATAAGAATTACTGATTGCCATACTTGTTTGGCTTGATTCAACCTTAAACAATAAACTTTAGGATTTAAAGTATTCGTCACAGAGGAGTAACTGAACCAAAGTCCAGTTCTGATCTTGGATACACATAAAGCACATTACTTCGAGTGAGGTTCCTTCAAAACTGAATTTGCCTTGTAAGTCAACATTTTTGTCCTGCAGATTTACTGGCATTACATTTGGTCAAACTGAGGTTGCAGATCTTAAAATAAATATTAAAAAAACTGTGCTGCCTTCACAGTGCAGTCCTTGAGGGGTCACAGCTGGGCTATAGTTTCATCAAATAGGACAGAACCAAAATTAGATGCTGGTAAACTCTATTAATGTCAATTAAAATTAACAACAAAAAAAAAAATCAAATGTACAAAAAAACCAGTGGGATTTACTGCCAGCAAGAAATGGAAAAATTTACAAAAGGACCTTTCACAAAGCCTGTGCTCTTCCTTCAAAACGAAAATCTCCTATGGCAAGGAAAGTGCTAGTAAGCATTTTAAATTCGATGTTACATTATGACTGTAATATTTGATCATTACCAAATCAATTATGTTACTGAATTATCCCATATATCCTGCAGTGTCCCCAAGAATTAGGAAAAACCTTCGCAATGACCACTCTCCCTAACGAAGCCCCATGACTCCATCGTGCGAGTGGATGGAGGCAGGGCGGGCAGCATCACTCCAATCGAGCAACCATGAGTGACATCCCTCATTGCCATCCAGCGCTCTGCCGTTCTGAAGTGTCTTTCCACATCTGTATTACTTCTCCCCAGCCCCGTTCTGTCACTATTTTAGCTCATTTATTTGGACTTCGTGGCCGAGCACCAAAGTTTGGCCCAGGGGCAATTACAAGATGGAAAATAGGTCACAAGCCTCCAGAAACCACTCCCTTCTCCAATGCCTTCTCTCAAGGCTGCATTCCCAGCTTTTCTCTCTGACAGCATGTTTTGTATAGAAATAGTTTAATGGTTTAAACCTATCACCTAACCCCAAATGGGACAGGGACACATAAAATTTCAATTACACGTAATGGAAAATGATTATGTTTCCTCTTAGGTAAGTGCAGTTGTTAATAGGTGGGGTCAGACTTAGATTCCGATCCATCCGGCCCTGACTCCTGCTACCCTTCCTTTCAGAGCGCAGCACTTCTTCATACGATCAGCCCGAGCAGCAAAGTCCTATGGACTTCTTTCTTTAAGTGCTTATCAATGAAAACAATATTGCTAAACTGGTCTTTTGCCTGTACTATATTGGCTATGAGAAGTAAGTTGGTATTGTGCTTTATAATGTTCCCTGATACCTAACATCACAATAAATTAAAAAAAAAAAAAAAAAAAAGGCAAGAAGAGGATCCAAGATTCTCATCTCTCTTAGAGCAACTCCCTGTTTTGTGGAATACTACATTAAATTCATTCTTTCCTATGAGACCTATACCTTCAGGAACTCAATCCAGATAATCTTTCAGAACAAATGCAAAATAAGTTCTACATTTGAAATATAAATGACTATAAATCACTAGTAGAATAATTTATGTCAACACTGATAAAGTGAAACAGTAGATGCGAATATTTCTATGCATTTTGACAAGTCCCTGTTTGCCAGATTTCTGGTACAGAGGCTATTTTTCCCAAGCAAAATGTCTTGCAGAGGTTAATAATAATAAATATTTATAAACATTCTAACATTATCATAATACTTGCCTTAATTTTATTAATTGTATTGCAAAATAGAATAGGTACAATTATTTCCATTTTGCATACACAGAAGGCATATTTCAGCCAGGTTCAGACCTCAGCCTGAGGTCATGAAGGGGGCCACATGGACTACAATTCCCACTTGATTTTGCATTTTACGTTCAGAATGAGTAAAAACACCAGGAAAAACACTATGTTATATGGCAGGCTAAACAATAGCAAAAAATACAGATAACTAGAAGTACATATATTATGCAACAATACTCTAAAACAAAGTGATTTTGTATAATAAAATACTTGAAGGGACTAACTTTTCCCAGGAAAAATGAGTATTAAGTGAAAGACCTCAGATCCCACATGAGAGTTCTGAAAAGTCCTACTGCATTCAAAGTGACAAATGAAATTCTTCTTTTTATTACCGCAAAGATGACTCATTTATGGGAGGATATCAACACCACAGACATGGGAAGCAGCTGTCTGATTAAATGAATATTTGGCTATTCTTATCCATTCTCTATAAGCCTGCTTCAGCACCCACTGAAGTCAACCCAATCTTTGCCTTCGGATTTTGATGGGATCTGTTTATCCCCGGCCAGGCGGTCCTCTAGCAGTCACTGCTCCAAATTTTTCTCGCACTAAAGAACTGTCAAGGACAAAAATCAAGGAAGGAAAACCCCGTGGGGCAGTTCTGTCAGCCGGCTCCTCTACAGCCTCGTCCACCAACGGTCAAGCGCCTGCAGTCCTTCAGGGAGCAGCAAGGCCATCAACATTTCTGTCTACGTGGTGTCTTTCCAATACACACTTTTTTCTTCCTCTCCTCACCCCCTCAATTACATTACCATTTCTAAAAGCACATTTTAAATTACAGATTTTTTCCCCTTTCTCTTAAGGTCCCTCCATAAGCTATATAGTACAAGGTGAAGTTAAGTATTCATCACAAGGAACACCACCATACGAGGAAAACATTCAATTTCCTAATGCAGAATATTTTATATGGAAGAGGACGAGAAAATGAAAGAAAGCAAAGGTGTAAAAATAATCAAAAATTGACAGTATGTGAGCCTGACACTGAATAATCATATTGAGGGGTGGGTTTTTCTTAGACTTGGAGTGAAAATGTTGCAAATAGAAACCCAAAACTCCCTCTCCCTGACTCTGAAAAGAAAAAGGTCACGGCTCCAATTTTGCAGGGCTATGCAATTGCTCTGGAGTATGAGAAACATATTTCACTTTTCATAACGATGAACGCTGAGTAGCTTTTTCCAAATCTCTGTAAATTCAAGCTTTCACCCTACATGGTAGAAATTATGTTCAAGTAAGGGCTAAACAACACCCTGACGTACATATTTAACATTATGCTATCAGGACAGAAGCTTGTGCACAATTTCTTAATTGTTTTTTTGAAATGGTCCAGATGCTTTTTTCAATATTCCTCAGCTGGACGCTTCAACAATTCCATAGCTCTTTTAAATATTCACCAAAATTTAAAAAAGACCAAAGGCATTGATTAAAAATTAATTACAATGTTTTATATATAATAGAATAACTCTTCTGTGTGTCTGCTGCAGGATGGTTTCCATAGAAACATTCTGTACGTGTGTCAAACAAAACCTATCTACACATCGCAAGACTTTGACCCTTCTTCCTGCTTACTCAGTAACCACCACCTGACGCTGCATTATCTTTGCACCATGAAGATGTACCTATTTTTAACACTTCCACAAATATCCTAGGTAAAGCCACGGATGCCCTAAAGCAGTATTTAGGAAGTAAAGATGTTTGTTGATTCTCTGATCCTATTTCTCACTGACGTTAAGGGTCTTTCACCCCAACAAAAGCCCTGAGGGCTCTCAGTACCAGCAATTTCTGTATTAATAATTCCAAGGAATTCAAAGATCTGAGAGACTACATTACAACTCAGGAAGCTGTAACATACTTTATATAACCTCAGCACAAACAAAAATGAACTAAAATGTATATCACACTTATCTCTCTGTATAAAATACTACAGAAGCTCGTATACAACTGGAACAAGCATCTTGCCATCGTAGGAACTGCATCACTCTTAGTTGCATATTTGCTATTATGGAAGTAACAGGAGACAATAAACTATAATAGGCATCAAACCGTATTTCAGATAGCTCTTTCTGAACTGCTTAATAGAGACAACTAAGCAAACTTAAAAGGCACTTGATTGGAAGGATCTCAACTACTGCAAAGTACTTTCAAAAGTAAAACCAAAGAAGAATATTTAGAATTTATGTGCCCTAGCTCCTGTGCAAGTCTGAAGTGAGCATACTCATTCTCCAGAAGGCATTACTTTGGTGGCACATGAACATCTCAAATTCCTGGTGTTGGCAAAAACTGTCTTTATTTTAGCCCTCTGCTGCTGCAAATTTATGTCCGATTCCATTTCCAAGCTCTTTCTGCTTCTCTAATTACTTTAATCATTACCTTTAGAACCCTATTAAGTCTATAAATAGTTCCAGAAGACCAAAGCTCTCCTCATGCCAATAACATGGTGATTTGCACAGGACGGGTCACAGAACTTATCTAAAGAGCATTTT
>JAOXJK010000032.1:2956701-2982851 GCA_025774025.1 Xenus cinereus
AAAAAACCTTATCTAAAGAGCATTTTGGTCAACAATGTATATTTGCTCAACATTATTTTCCACCATAAATAATATCTCTTTCCACCACAAAGCTATATTACAGAAATTGAGCAAATGTTCACAAATTACATTTGAAAATATGAAGCACTAAGATGGTTATGTAATATGAGGTGAATTATCTCCTGTTTGCAATCTCCTGAAAAAAATCCTAAATCTCTTGAAATCATTAGCAAATCTTTCAGGGATTTCAATGATTATATTGTTATGAAACCAAATGTTCTTTTATAACCTTTCATTACAGTTCCCTACCTGTAAATTACCCTTGTCCATCTCAAGCCCCTTTTCCAGAAGGAGGCTACTTCCTCTCAAGTGTTCTCTATTTGTAATATTAACTTTGCATATTAAAGTTGGTTTGACCAGTTATGTTAAAAAAGGATGAAATATTGCTTTCTGTATTTCAGGCTTCCGGACCAACCATTGTTGCTACAACTATGTAGAGACTACAAAATAACAATGGATTATTGCTTGAAATAAAGGAATACATGCTGCTAAATCCACCCAGATGACTTACAAAATGGCTAAACCGAGATAAACAGAAAACTGACGTTAATTAGCCTTTTCCACTACCTACATATTCATAAGCTGAAGCAATACCTTGTGTCCTTCTAAGCTGACCTTAGAGAATTTCCTTTCATTCCTCCATTTTAATGAAGAACCCAAGCACAGGGCTCAGGTTTTCATCAGAGCATGGTACCAACAGTGACAAACAAACGCTGCAGGGACAAATCTTCCGTGTAACTCACAGCTACGCAGGAGCCACAGCCCTGCGTCAGTACCTTACCATGGCAAGTAACATCTGCACGCCCTCCATAACTGCGTTTTCAGCAGCAACGCCACACCGCAGGCACAGGGAGGATGATCAAATACTAAAACAAATGGGTTAAGGGCTAGGATTCCTTAGAAATAGGGGGAAGATGGCCAAGCACGTACTTCTTTAAGCCTGGGAGAACTCATGCTGCAATGCAGAGCTATGCTACAGAGCTAGCTCTGTGCATGGCTATTAATTATTTCTGATTTCACTTGTTTGGGAAACCTCTTTTTCAAGGCCTCCTTGTTCACCAGGTTAATACCAGGCACTACTTCAGGGAAACAGCTCTATTACATTACATATTGCCAGTGTCTGCATCCGAGAAAAGAGAAGTTAGTAAATAAATTATTACTAAAGAAGTGACTGAGTGGCTTATCTACCTTTCAGACAATGCTGCAGGCTTTGTCTTGTCCTTGGGATAATCAAGAAGAGGAAATAAAATATGACCCGGGGAATTTTTCATCAGCCTAAAAATAACCCCGACGCAGTGGTCATTCGCTGAAGTTGCCATCTGCCAAGTGCCATTAGGCTGAGCAGCACCGACAGCGTGGGTGCGGTGTCAGTGGGTGAAGGCTGGCTGCTTCTTCACAAAAAACACAGCCACGGCATGAAGAATACAGCACATATTTCATCTAGTTGCTATGGAGTCTCCATGCATTCCTTCAGAAAAATTTTGCTGCTACACATCAGTTGCTGTTGCCGCTGACCAGTCAAAAATAACTTCTTTTTGTTTAATTTTAAATCTAATTCGCTTTTTCTGTCTCCAGCAAATGCCGTTTTGAAAAATGATTCCACAATCATTAAAGTCAAGCCTGCTTTGCATGCAGCAGCTCAGCATGCCAACTTACAGCTCACATCAGCATTTTAAATTTTACTCAACTCCTGCAAAGTCATGCCACTACCGAAATGAAAAGAAATAAGCACCATTTGGAAAATGAATATGGTTTTTTTTCTTTTGCTGTTTACATAAAATTTTGGGGTTGGTGTTTTGGTTTGTTTGGTTTTTTTAATTTGATGCGAGAATGTAAGTTTTATAATCAGACAGATCAACATTCTTATTTCAATAAATTGTTTCCAACAGTGACTAAAACAAATTATTAAATCAGTGGGGAATCTATGCAGAGGCAAAAGCAGAGATAACTTCCACTGTTGTCTGACTTAACTAAGTGGAACTGAATCTACCTGGCCTGGAAACTTGGGCGACAGCAGCGATTCCTTTCCTCCAGGCAGCTCCGATGGCCAGTACTGCATCCATCAGCAAAAATTAAAAGTACTTCCTCAGAATAACTATTCTCCATTAGCTTTTTGGTTCTGCTGGGTAAATCTGAGCTACCGCCTCTTGTTGCTACAGCAGCGGCAGTATTACCAACACGGTGAATGTAATTTCTTTCCCCTCTGCTGCTTTGGTGCCTTTAAAATAAAAATGAAGCAGGGGAGTAAGAAGGCTCACCAAGGTCCAGCCACTCCTGACTAAATCCTGGCCTGCGCAGTGAGGCACTAACTAGGCTTTTATCTCTTCAAGTCTCCTGTTGCATTGTCAGCTTCACTGGTTTTGAGCAGTGACGTGTCTCTCTTAGACATCCTGACATAGCATAAGCCTGAAATAGTAAATAATTAAAAACAAGCTTAAATTATTCAACCTAAAACAGCCTAGAAAGGTTTGTAATTATGGTTCTATAGGCTGAAGTAATTTTCTACCAGCCTGGGGAAATAAGAGCGACATCCATTTCGGGTGAATGTGAGTTCTCATCACTGGCTTTATTTTACATACTGAAATAAAGAGAATGCAGATCTCAATTATCAGGGAAAAAGAAATCCACACCCTTCTTCAGGTCATGTACAAGAATAGCATCACATTAATATTTTCTAAATATGAAGCACTGCAAATTTTTCATGACCTGATCCAACCATCTCTTTTGTAGACAATTAGTCTCAATGGGCTTTTCAGTGCACAAGCAAACAAGATAACTTTTTAAATCCAGCGTTACTCCCTTTTCTCTTTCTGATCTTTCTTATTGTCTCTTCATCAGAAAGGGATCAGAGGCTACAATAAAATCCCCACCAGCTACAGTGGGAATTTTTCTCAAGGATGAGAAGCTGACCCTATATCGAAGAGTTTCCAAACGTGTACTCTGAAACCTATTTAGTCTCAGTTCCCTAAAACCATCTCTTTTCCAAAGCCCTAAGCAGCCAATAAACATGGTATATTTTGAAGAGGTTAACACGCTAAATTCTTCATTAGCATCAACAAATAGATGGTAATTACAGAGGTTTTTTTTTAATTACATCCTTCATTTTCAGTTACTTGTAAAAAGGCAGCTAGCAATTAATCTGTATTGATCCGTATGTGGAAGGTCTTAGTACAGGAGTGAGCGTTAACGTGGTTTTGAAGCAGACCCTAAAGAACTATCAGCAAAACACTAAATCTATTTACAATATTTGGAACTTTTATAAATAATTACCAAGAGAAAACCCCTGAACATTGCCAACACGTTAGCACCTTGTACAGTGCCAACTCTGTGAACCATCCAAAATTCACTTAATTACAGTTGTCAGATTTCAGTATGATATGTTCTAATACTGTATATAATTGTGTAACAGTATGGAATATCTACTCTTACTTACACCTGGACAACTCCACAGACTGGTGAGGGAAAAAAAACATTGATTTTAGCTGTCTAAGGCTAAAGGATTACTAACAGGTTGCTAACGTTGAGCGTTCACCAAGATGTAGTTAAGTATAAGAGAGCAGTTCTGAGCAGTTCTTATAAAACTGTGTATCTTTCCCTGAAGCAGCAGCTTCCAGTCAGGGAAGAGAAGCTTATCAGACATTCAAACAAAATTACCCAGTACCACAACGACTGCACAAAAGGAATTGCTTGGGATCAATGCAGAGAACAGGAATTGTTTCAACTAACACCTACATTCTCAAAAAGTAACACAAAACATTTTGTGAGCATAGAGAGTCAATCACTAAAGTATGGAAATCCTTTTTACTGTCAGCTGTATTATTTTGCTAAAATTTTGAAGAAGAAGAAAAAATACTAAGTTTGGATCAAGTTGATGAGAAGCTCACAAAAATGCAAAATATTTCTCAGAAGTTAGAAGTAACTCCAGGAACTTACACACCATTTCATTAGGACAAGAATAGATCCTATGGGGAGCAAAGGTTTTTCAGCACACCTGAGAAATGCTACAGGACTGCTATTGTTGACCTACAACCGACAACCCTCGCCGACAGCAGCAGATCTTTTCCTCAATAAAGATGAGTTCGGGTCTCTGTTTTGGAACATGTTCTATATCTTGACTGGAAATGGGTATGGAAAAATACTTAATGGGGAAAGTTTTCTGTTACATCGGGTCAACAAACCCCTTAATTACTCATAGCAGATGTATGCTTTGTTTAGTCCTATTCTTCCCAATATCTTTAGCATGACACTGTATAACTAATGAAGATCACTTCCTAAATTTGTATTTTCTAATTTGAATATGACCAGGACTCGAAGGAATGACTGCCGGTCACCCATACAACCTCCAATTTACACAATAACTCACATATAAGGCATTAGCACTAAAGTAGTTTTAGAACTGCTTTAAAGTAATTTTACAGGAGTTAAATATCAGACAGCATCCCAAAGTGTACATTGAATGCATCTCTCCATCTTCATTGACTAAACAGGAAGAAGTTCAAATAGAGACTTGACCAAGAAATACATGTTTATAAAACCACATTTGTTTAAATTATGAAGAAATACTAATGCGTGTGTTTGCAAAGAAAAGGCTAAAAACCAAATTTCTATCACAGGGCAGATGCAGCCCATGATGCTTCCCACACTCCCAATCCCCAGAAACCGGCTCCAGTTGGGCTGTAAGTCTTTGCTGGAGAGGGTACCACCCCGGGGGAAGAACCATTGCCTGAATAGCAATAATCCTACTGTACAGCTTATGGACATACTCACTGATTCCACGCTCTGGATGCACTATATGTTGGCAAATATATACACCAGGGCATAGCTCCAAATCTCGCCATTGAAGTATGATCTCTCAATGCTCATATGCCACTATCAGTTCAGGTGCCAAACTTTCCCCAGGAGCTCAATGGAAAAGCCTGAGGGACTAAATTACAGGAGCCAGATTCCTAAAAACTTGACATTTTACCGTTTAACATCTGACATCTACATTACTTTGTTAGCTCTTGACCTCCATTGGTAAAATTTCCCTTTAAACACTTTTTTTTTAAAATTGCTTAACACAAAACTGTCCAATCATAACGAATTAATTCTTCCAGTCGTACAGAAAATGACACCAATTTAAAGGACATAATAGGACATTTTATGAGAAGGTAAACAAACCAAACAAAAACCCATAAAAGTTTATCAGGGATCATTTCCTTCCATGTGGAAATGCTCTCTCATTTTTTTTAATCACTCATAGTTCCTGAAAAGCAGGATCCATACTTGTTAAATTTGTAGAGATTGGGATGGGTGGAGTCACCACGGGCACATGCCGCCACTTCTCCTCTCTCATGGTTGATCTTTTTAAAGTGCAGAAAAAGTTCTTTTTACTGAAATAGATGGAGTGAGAGAGAAAAACTGAGGTATTTTAACACTTTCATTACTTTATGGAAAAAAACACATTGTGAATCGATCCAGCCAGAAAATCCAAAGTGTATGGCATGAAATTGGATTGCATCAAGCGAGCCCCAGCTACCAGCAAGTAGTGGTGCACAAGCTGCCAACCAAGTAGCAGCTCTGGAGGACTCAGTAAGTCAGATGTTCCCCACCCAAGTATTCCTCCTGCCCCATCTTCTTGTGAGGGAAATAACAAGGAAAACTATTACAACCTTTGTGGAGGGATCTTAGTAGAGCTGATGCACCCCATGCCTCCCCGCACAAGCAGCAGGTGAGACAGGATCTCAGATTCATACCAGTCCTGCGCCTGTCGTGCCAATTAGCCAGAGGGGACAAGTACCAGTGGGTGCAATGTGTGTGCTGTATAAACCCTAGAGCCAAGCATGTATCTCCTCACTAAATGCACAAGAAGCAAGTACCACTGCTGTCTTTATTTCATGGTACCTATCTACTAACCTAAACCCGCAGTCCAGTCTATTGAGACAATATTTTTCTCCGGGTATGGTTTAATTCCATTTAAAGCAGTCAAGAGGCATATTTACTCAAGATGCCAAAAATACACTTAGGTAAGTGATCTGTGTGTTTTGAAATACTGTCTACATATGATTTATTGAGACCAAATAAAATTTGTCTTTCAAAAATCACTAAGGAAATTATATTTCAAAACCACGTGGTATGGCTAGACAACAATATGAAGGTGAACAAATTTAAACTTATAGTAGAGATTTCTCCTTTCCCATCAGAAGTAAGGGAACCAGAGATCATCAGTCTTTACTACAACACCTGTCTTGCTTTATTGCAGAATATTGTGTATTTGCTCCCAGTTTAATAATGGCAAGCAGTGCGAAAATCTCCAAGAAGAGTAGAGAAATAATGACACCGGGCACTACAGTACCATTCCGTATCTGCAGAAAGGTGAACAGAGCTTAATCAGCTGTCGTTTTAGAGCCTCACTTGGTAAAGCCACAGTGATCTTGGTATCTAACTCGCCCAAGAAAGACAGACTGAACAGGACACGCAGGTCAGACGCAGTGAGCGTGCCTGCGCCGCCCAGTATTTGCCAGCTCCAGCCGTGCTGCAGCCACATCCATATCACCCCTCAGAGAGGACACCTAGAAACTAAAGCAGCAAATGCCAGCCTATTATGAAATGCAGTGTCATCAAAAGCAGCTTCATTTTACAAGGGAGCAAACAGTGGGATATTATTTTCACGCCAGGAAATATCTACGCAATGAAAACAGAAGTTTGAGATACAGAAGGTAAATGCTCAAAGGGCACCAGGAATAGGCACCACCTACGCAAACACTCAGTTATGAAACACCAAAATGATATTTATTTTTTTTCATGGCTGAAGAGGCATTTGAAACATCTAGAAATTCTAGTGAATCACAAAGATGTTTGCCAAGGCAACGAACACAACATTGAACAGATAAGACATATTCAGTGCCAAAGAAAAAACAGCAGGTTAAAGCTGCAATAAACCTTGAAAGCTCCACGTATACGGAGGTTAAACAGTGAGAGACACTGTCTTTCCCTTCCTTAGCCCAATACAAACCCTATGCTGATCCTGCGGCATGTTCACACCGAGGCGGGTAGAGTCTGGCATCCGTGAACCAAAGAAGGAACGACCACGAGTGAAGCACTATACCTCCACATGACTTCCTCCTTGGGATACCTTTTTCGAGCGTGCCCAAGCACTCGTTAATTCCTCCATGTCCTCCCTTCCTCACCGAGGCTTTGGCCCTTTCCAAAGGGATGAACTTGGTGGCTACCAGCCTCAGTGCAGAGCCCACGTACCAGATGACAAACTCCTACTTTCCCTCCCGAAGCTACGCTTGAATTTCAAATGGGTTTTCCCACCCGTTTCTAAGACAAACGTGACATAATTTTCTACATGAATTTTGTGATGTGAGATTTCTTTCTGATATTCAGTTTGTGAAAAAGGAGATGGCAATGTGGAAAAAGGTCTGCTGTTGAGGAAAACAAAGAAAACTCAGTCCCTGTCTTCTGCAGCTGCACGATGGAAGGAATTTACTGGACGTTAACTCTTCCCCATACACACCTGAATTCTGCTGACAGCAGCAGCTCTTTATTTCTTCCTCCATCCTTGTTCTTCTGCAGATATTGCCTAGCAGCAGCTCTGCGTGAGCTTTGACATTGCTTAGGGTGTCAAGTGAAGGACAAAATTCATCCAGATGCAATGGTCTCCCAACCTCTTTTGGCAAGCAAAGGTAAATATTCCAGATGCTGTGGGACGTTTTATGCTAAAGGATGCTGAACTTGGAAGGCTGGCCTTTATAAAAGTTTACAAAACTTTTTTAAACTGTGTATTTAAATACTAAATAAATACCCACTTAACTGCTAGTAGAGCCCAGAGGGCAAACTCTGTCCTTATCACTGATGGTAAAGGGGCAACAGGTATCAGCTTACTGTATTTGTATGCTCAAAAATCAGTTTTATTTCACAGTAAAATAAATTTTTAGTAACAGCTTTTTTGGTTTGGGGTTTTATTTTTTGTAGGTTTTCTATAATCTTTTAAAGACTTGTCACATGCAAAGACAGGAAGATCTATCTGCTCAAAAAAAGCATTTTAAACAGGGAAAAGAAAGCGTGTGTTACATACTGCCAAGGGCTAGGAAGCTGGATTCAAAGGCTGTAATTCCAGCTTTGCTGCTGACTCAGTGAGTGACCATCATGTTATCACACTGTTTCCCTTTCCTCACTCTGCAAAAAATAAGCCATATTCAGCTATCTCAAAAGACACTGGAGCTGGGCCTTACATATCCTGAATTTGGGTCTTATGGGGCTAGTCATGCCTAAATTTCCATAAA
This sequence comes from Xenus cinereus, assembly GCA_025774025.1. NCBI lineage: Eukaryota > Metazoa > Chordata > Aves > Charadriiformes > Scolopacidae > Xenus > Xenus cinereus. Next base: position 2,965,032 of record JAOXJK010000032.1, read on the forward strand.
ATCTACATATTTTAAGCTGCTCGCCTCCTCTGTTACTATCTGGTTCAATGCTCTTCATGGATTCAGGTGCCCATGCAACTATTCACACTGTTGGGGTTTTCTTGTTTACATACATGTATTTGCATCAGTATGTGTTTTTCAACATTGCAAGAAAGGACTGTATGCGTAGAAGTGAAGATTTCCCATTTGAATGCAAGATGAGCAGAGCTGACTCCTGTCAACTGGTTTTAAAAATCAATCAAGTCAGTCTCAGAAAGAATGCAGGAGAGGGTCTGGAAATGTGCCTTCACCCTGAAAACACCTTTTTCCAATTTTTGGGTGTGGAATAATTCTGTTAACCTTTAAAGAACTACAAATGTTTAAGGACTGCACCTGAGCAAGAATGCTGGGGGTGCTGGCCCTTTTCCCAGTTCTGCTAATGGCCAGGGAGTTGTGATTGTCCAGAGCCATGTCAAGTAGCAGACGTGATGACATCTAAGAAGATTCTGGTCTTGCCCGAGAAGCGCAGAAACTATAGCCCTGGTTTGCAATGCTGCTACCAAAACAGATGATGATCACACCGCAAAACATCATTAAGCAAAATACGCAAGAGAAGAGGTAAAGCCACAAAGATCCCACACCCTGCAGCATCCCGGGAAGCTAGGAGAAGCACAAGACAGTACTAATAGATGCCCAACATGCTGGTGAAGTGGGAGAGCTAAAGTCAGGGCCCCTCGATATCCTCTTTTACATAATCAGGATGTTCCAGGGTCAGTGAAAAAGTTTCCATCCCGAGGCCAAATCGGTGCTTCACGCATATAGCATGCATCTGTACGTAGCACGTATCCAAATGAGGTTTTGAAGAGACAGTTCACAATTCCTTACGTTAGCATATTCCCTCCTTCCCCCTGCCCCCCCCCTTTCATTTCTACAAACAAAATGGATGTCTGAAAATCTGGCCCCGGCAATGCAATAGCTTTTAAATAAATCACAAAGCTGGGATCATATTCCCCATATGTAGAAAGAGTTCAAGTGCTGAGAGCAATCCAACAATATTCATTTACATTTTGTCTCTCAGGGGCCTGCACATACAATTCTTTCATAGCCTCCATTTCTCAAGGAAGTCAACAAAACCTGGGAGGGCTCTGCAACTACCAGAAGAGAGTCACATTCCGCAGTAGAACAGTTTATTTTCTTCAGCAATTTATGTGACATATATAAATATGTGCATCTCACAGATACATATATCCCACTTAAATTGATTAATAAATACAAATGCTATATAGAACGTATGTCACGTATTTTGTGTATATAAGTGTGTGCATACATATTTAGATGTCTAATCTGCTCTACGCTACGCATTCTGCACGGTAGGAGCGTGTATACATGCAAGCATAGACAAGCTCATCCTTGTGTGGCTGTACGGCTCACACAGAAGGAGCAAGAGGGAGGATGCCCATCCTGACTGTTGCCATCTGAAGGCAAGTTTAGGGTGCAGCCAAGCACTTCTTTATGTAACAGCAAGGTACAGCCGCAGTAAAAAGGAGCAAGGGCCATTGCTGAATATTAAAAAGGAAGAAGAGCAAACAACGTTAAGGTATTCTCCATGTTTTCTAAGCAAAGACTACTGGCTTTTCCTAGATCTGAAAATCTGATTAGGAGCCTGCATCACCACACATTATTGCTAACGCGAATGCAGCCTGAGCCCGTCTACTTGCAGTCAGGGATATGCAGCACTCTGGGAAAAGAGATAGCAGAAGGGGCAGTATTAATTCTATCCAGCTTTAATTAAAGTAGTAGAATACGCATTTGAATCAAACACACTGATGAAATAAGATACGCGAAAACCAGGAAGAAAACACCACATGCTGTGGTGAAGTAACTGAGATGGGTACTGGGCAAACATGGGGAAAAAAAAGATGCTCCAAGCAAGGACATCCACACATTAAGTATTTTTTTTTAAAGGCTATTTTGCAGAGAATTCCACAATCAAAAATGTAATCACAAAAACTACCTTATGCTGCAGTGTCCCATTTAGGGGATTAGGTTAGTAATCACAATCTGCCCCAAGCAGCTCTGCCCCAGCATTCAGGCACTGCATACATTAGAAATTACATTCTTGTTTTGATAAAGAGAATTCTACTGCAACTTAATGAACTCTGCAAAGCGAGCCTTTTAAAAGTCAGGGAGATCATATCCAAAGGTCCCAAAGGTATCAAACAGCTTCAGTAATTTTAAGTCATGCAGTTCAGAATATGAAAATCCATAAGATTGAATGTAAAATGAATTCAAAATTTCCCAGGTATGCCAAGGGAGCAGATTTGCCAAAAGGGTCTGTAAATTCAAACGTTACATTGCTGGATTCTGCTCTTTTTCTTTTAACAGAGAGATCTGTGTTTACATGCATTGTAGCAGAAAAGAAAAAAAACCACCACAGATTATATCTCCTAATATTATCCCTTCCAGAAGAAATGTATAAAGAATGGATCAAAACATGGTGTCAGTGAATAAGTTAATGTATACCACAGTCTAGAGATTCCAGAGATGGGAGAAAAGAAATGGCAATGAGGAAGCATTAACACAGGCACTCCCAATGTAATATAGTCCTAAAGCTAACCTTAACAGAAGCTTCAGGGGGTTTTTAGTATTTTCTCCACTAACGTATATTATTTGTGTCCTTGGAAACTACAGAGTGATCTGGCAAATAAATCATCTCTATCAATATCTTTTTTAATTTCTTTTTTTTCCCCAAGGCAATTGGAGATGTCATTCCTCATTTCTAACACAGAAGGAAAATAACAGTTAATTATACATTAGGAGAAACCTCCCCCAAATGTGAAACATCTAAATAGATATGCCTTAACAGAATCAAAGACAGCCATCAGCAACAGACAAGACAAAAACCCGACAGATTGCAGACTTGTGTTTCAGGCCCTAGCTGGAAAAATACACCTGCAGTGTGCAGTGTAAATACACTGAATCACGGCTGCCAGCCCAGGCTCCGTCACTGACACCCAACTGCAGCCCGATGCGCCTGGCACCACAGCTCAGGTCTTACATGCAGCTTTTAGAGCATCGCTGGAGATGCGGGAACTGGAACTAAGAAATGGGAAATGGGGGGAAAAAAAAGCGCTGTTGTGAAGCACCAAAAATGCACCTTCATGCTGCAAAGCCCAACCACAGCCCACCTCCCTCCCCGACAACTTCTTCAGATCAGCCAGAGGAGTGAAAGACCTGAGCGGTGACATGTGTCTCTATCCCTTCTGGGGAGGAAGGGAAGAAGGGGCACTACTGGTGTGCCAATGGCCAGCTTTATTTGCAGGTTCCCTGTGTAGCTGTGGGCTGCCACGGCCGGGAGCACTTCAGTCTCACTGCAGCTGGGCTAGGTCCCCAGCCAGGCTCGGAGAGGGTGGGGGGAGAAGCAAATGGGAAATATGATAGGAAAGGTTAGGAAAATGAAGGGGAGAGCATTACACATGGCAATGGACACCCAAGAAGTGCTGCACAGAGAGAGGAAGGGTATGGGGGGCGGGGGGGAGGTAAAGGAGAAGGGGGCTGTTTTTCCCCCTCATACCTTGCGTTTCCGATCTGCCCTAGAGATTTTACGCTGCCTTTTCCTTTCCTTCTCAAGGTTTCTCTCCCTCTCTTCCAGTTCAGACTCTCGAACTTTTTTAATGGAAGCGGCCGCATGAGCCATTTTGGAGAGGGAAACACCAGCTCCAAGGAAGCCGTTTCCACCACACGCGGATATCCAGGTGATTTATTTTTTCCGCAAGGGCGCTGGCTGCCAGCCAGAACTTCCCGGTGTAATCCACTCTTCCTCCTCCAGCACCCCAGAAAAGGTCACAGCTCTGCTCCGGCCTCTGCAGCACCCATAACTCAGAAGAACGAGAGCCACGTCCACGCACGCAAGGTGCCGAAGTGCTCGCAGCCACACACACGCAACCAGAGAGCAGCCAGGCAAGTACCTGCTAGCAGCCCGAAAGCACTTCAACTTGGCAAGGGAAGATGAGCGTCAGACTTAGCTGAGGAGTAAGGGGAGGAAAAAAAAAAAAAAAAAAAGAAAGAAAAACTGGCCTTTAAACACACATCACCAAATTGGAAAGGTCTTTTGGGATTCCTCCAGACAGGCTGCGTCTTCTGCTGGGTAGGAAGGCTCCACTTCAGCATCACCCCCCAGCTGGGGGAGGGAGCAGCTCCCTTCAGCTCCTCACATCGCCTTTACGCACAGGGTGAGAAGAAAATGGTGCAGTCTGACTTAGCTGCTGCCGCGACCGTCTGTGCTGGAGCCCAGCATAGGCTTTCCTGCTCCTCTCCTCCTCACGAGCTTCCCCTGACTGCTGCGTCGGTTGATAGGAGACCAGGAACAAAAAAAAGCTGCCAGGCTCGGAGAGAGCCCAGGCTCTCACCTGCAGGCAGCGTGGAGAGCCGCCGGGAACCGGCTGGTGATAGTCAAGTCCTCATTGTGCCTTTATGCGGCCACGTGAGGCTGCATCAGGAGAGCTGCATTAAGCAGCGAACCAAAGGCAGTGAGGAGGGGGACGCTGCTGGGGGAAGCACGCAGCGTAATCTGGGCTCAGCCGGCCCCGCTCGGCTCAACGCTGCCGAGGTAAAAATAATACCACCGAGAGCGCTGGCCATTATTATTCAACGCCAAAAGCTGCTTTCAGACGCTTCCTAAGACAACTTACGAAGCCCCGTGTTGAAGATGGAGAATGATTGTAGCTGTGGACCAACAGAGATCAATAGAGACAGAGACAAGATGTTGTTAATTAGCCTCTCTCTTCTCCCTCCCCCCCCTCAGATATCATTTGGGTTTGGGACATTAATTTCTAGCGTTAATATCAGACAGGGGTGGGTCTGTCGTTCCCTCGTTGCTTGTCCCCCTGCTAAAACCAGCATATCAAAGCTCTACTCCCGCCTCCCTGGGTAACTGGGTAACACTATTAGCGTCAAGCATTTATTCATCAAAATAGGACAGGCGTAGATAAAAAGAGCCTTTGCAGCAGACAGCTGATCACATTTCAGCTCCCTCCGACACCACCGATCCGGCCTCTCCCAGCCAGCTCCTGAGGGAGAGGAGGACGGCGACACTCCGACGCAGCAGAGATGTTTGCATCCCTGGCTTAGCCACCCCAGAGCAGCTGGGGATACGGGACCCCACTGACGGCAGCACTAAAAATCACCAAATCAAAGAAATACTTCCTTTAGTTAGGCTTCCCTCTGCAATAGGGAACTTGACTCTCAGGCTGAATGCGACTGAATGGCCACTAAACCCGAGTACCACGAATTTCACTACAAGACAGCACCACCAAATCATAGCAGATGTCCTGTGAGCTCTTGGTGCGACAAGAGCTCATAGACCAGGCCTAATCCCAACCTCACGTTATTTTTGCAGCCACAGAGCTTGGCAGTTTCCAGCTTACATAGACCAAAACTATTTATTATTACCATGGAACTAATCATTATTAATGGCTTGTGTCTTTACTGTAAGGTTTCACTTTGAGAATTTCACAAAATTCAAAGACCAAATTTTCACTTGTGTATGGAAACTATGAAGCGCCATAAAGGCATCTTTAAAACAGGATCTATTTTGAGTTTGAGCCAGCAGTCCGTGCACTCCCATCAAAAATTTATTTCTCTAGTGGGAGGAGACATCAGAAGAAGCAGGGTACAGAGTACCAGCCAACCTTTTTTCTCTGTACACACAGGCTGATTTTCTCACAGTTGTTCCCATTTGTGAGAAACTAGGCTACACACAACTAATGGCTAAAACACAAGCTGCAGCAACAGCCACCAGCAAAGTGAGACAGGTGGAGGCAGCCAAAGAGATAAAATAAAGGAGAAAATTGGATTCTTTAATAGGCCTGTAGCTCGCCTTGCCTTCCTAATGTTGTATGAACCTCACAGGTGGCATCACTTGTAAACCAGAAATGAACAGCTGGTAATTTAGAATTCTACCTTCCTGATACAGTGGGAAAGCACTCATCTTCCCAACCTTTTCGTGGGATCTTAAGCAGGAAATCTGAAAATAAGACCAAAACACAGGTCACCACACTTAAAAATCCTGATGTTCGGATTTCCCTAAATCGTGGTTCAAGGTTCCCTGCAGCCTCTAAATGCTTGAATCCTGATATGCAGCGCACACGATAGGGTTTGATCCACAGGAGGGTTTATAGGAGTCATGATTATTAAACAATTTGTCATCTTTCGATGATTGATATGTGCAGGCTCATCAGGTCAGTCTCAAATAGTTATTCTTTCAGAAAAGTCACTTAAAAGTTAATAAAGGACTTTATGTACTTTGTAACCCATGCTACACAAGAGAAGAAAATCAGACGCTTGAGTTGAATAACTAGTGCCAAGTAAGACAAAATGAAATAGCAAATATTCTTTAACAGATCACTGGCAAAGAACAGCTTCAGATCAGTTTGAGTTCACCATTATGTCCCATAAACATTTTTCCCCTAACCTCAAGGAGACATAAAAATATTTCATCATCGTGTGGCAAAAAAAAAAAAAATTAATTTTCAATAGATTATTTTAGAAAGAACATATCCAATCTGGGGAGAAGAACATAAAGTATGTGTCACTTAATACTTGTCACAGCTAATGTCCCTGCAGGAAAGAAGTGTTCTGTTTTAAGATAGAAACATTTCCCTAACAAAAGTAGAAAATGGCCTGTCATTGCCCTGCATATACAGATCTTACCAAAAAGAAATCCTTTAGCAGACATCAGTCTGAAGATTAAATTTTCAGGATCTGTTCAGTAAAAATGGAGACTGAGCAATTTCCCCCTAAACATAGAAAATGTATTTGTGAAGCTGCTACATAAGAAAAACAGAATATACAGTGATGCTGCCGCAAACGGTATGTAGGAGGGGAGTGGGAGAGTGGGCAGATGCACAATAACATAAAAAGAACACAGTACCAGAAAAAGGGTGTTTTTTCTCTGAAAAGCATTTGTCATCATTAGCTCTGAATGTGGAAATACAAAACTCGTGAGATTCAACAAATTCCCATTTGGGATAATAAAAAGACTTCAACCTCTACAGTCTCCTGTGTGGTTTGTGAATAGGCTCTGAGGGACTAACCTCACCATGAGATCCACAGACACGTGCAAGCTTAATTAGAGTTACAGCTCCTATCTGCCTGGTTTACAAATTGGCAGAGATCCTTAACTTTCTGACCCGATCTCCTAATTTCACAGTCTCCAGGTTTTGTTGTTTTGACCTGACCCACCAGCTGAGACAATAAGCTCCTGCACTGCAGTGCTTTATTAGCTACAGCTCTGATCAGCGCTTGGCTTTAACTGCCAGCTTTCAGGTAGACAGACATGATTTGCTGCGCAAATCAGCATTTTCTGTCTCTAGAAACCTACTGGTTGAAAACCAACAGTAATTGAGTACAAGAAGAGAGGATGTAAACAAGCGATTATCTTCCTTGAAGCGTGTTCGCTAACAGGGGTGCATCTCATAAAGATGAGGTTCTCTCCACATAAATCATGTGGGCATTGCAAACCCAAAGTTAAAACCAAGCCTAGAAATAACGCCAAGAAAGTGTGACTCAAATCCGTTCTCGTCATTTCCCAGAGTTACAAAAAAAGGGAGGCAGTGATGGAGTGGGAAGAGCCTTCCATGCCTCAAAGCCAGAACAGAGACTGTTCTTTCCAGTTATAAGATGGTAGGACAGTCAGGAAGTAGGCTGGAAATCAAAATTTGTTTCAAAAGGCAAAAAATAGGAAAAGTCTGTCCCAAGCAAAAATTTGGTAGGGATGATAGCTGGGCAATGTGGAAGACCCTTCTGGACAAGGCAGATCACAATTCTGTAGGGGGATTAAGGTGATGCACTCCCTAACTCGTACATAACATCAAACAAATACATCTAGATCTTATTTTGCAATCATACAACAACAACTGTTTCTGTCCTTACAAGTTGTGTAGTGATTTAAATTTCTCATCCTTGCTGAACGGCAGGACATGTTAGACCAGGCTTGGTGATGTGCACACACAGCTGTTAGTGGCCCAGGAACTAGAGCACCATAACTTGCAAAGTTAGCTCCCCTCCACCCACAAACACAGATGTGGAGCTACCTTCTCTGCTGTTATTCTAGCCAGGTTAAATGTCAGAGGTAGGCATCCTTGTCCCTCTGGTCAGGAAACTCTTCTCTGAATGCTAAGGATGGAGATGACAGAATATTTTTGATAGGGACAAAAATATTTGGAGTGCCACAGCAGCGTAATAATGCACTTAATTCAACTATTTAAAATTATTTGGATGGATTGTGTGCATTAGCATATTCAGCCATTTCAATATCTACAGAATTGCATATTCCTAGAGAAAAAGGCTAAATAATTCTTGTGAAAAGTAAAAGCACAAATCTAGCTATGGAAGTATACACTACATTTATAAATTGCCTCCTGTCTCACTTATTGTTTAATCCACACTCCTATCTATTACTCACACAGAGTAGCAATTATCCTCCTTCTAAAGGTACAATAACCCTAGAAGTGCATTAGCAACCACATATCCATACTGCATAGGTTTCATTTTATATTTTCCTGAAAGAAAAAAATATTAAGGTTAAAAAAAGGCTCTACACACCCTCATTCTGATGTTGCTGAATATGTGAAGACAAAGTGTTCCAGAAAGCTCTAGGCTGGAAATTAGTGTCACTGAACTGGTACTGAAAAGATGATATATAAAACTATGTTCTAGCTTTTTTCTGTACCTCGATTACACCTATTTTATTAATTGAAAAGAGGCAATACAGAAGAAGAAATTAAAAAGGGCAAGTTACAGTACATACATATAAATCAGGTATAATACGTATAAATCAGACCAGTCCAAATGTCTTTCCCTTTTTTTTTCTACCACATGGGTATAATTCACAGCACTAACACATTGCATTTAGTAGTCAGTGCTAAAAACATATTACAGATGACACAGTAGTATTTGCAATACCACACCCTCCCTCGCACAGCAGGTTTCTGTCTTGACGGTGTTCAGTTCAACACTGACAAACTTTAAATGCAATTAATAATGATATCAGAACAAAAAAAAAAAAGATACCACTTAGCTATCTTCATCTTGAAAGAGTTACTGTAAATATTCATCTACTCTTATAAAATTAATTTTTCATATATTACAGAAACTGAGAGAGTATGGTTGCACATTTGCTCCTAAGAACGTAAGAGCAGTCACTGTGGGATGAGACCAAAGTCGTCTCTTTCCAACAGTGGTCAAAAATCAGATACCTACCAAAAGGTAGAAAAGGGCAAACACATGATACTTTCAAACTCTCCCAGCTTCTGTTTATTTCAGACAGATGGATCTCATTGCTAGACATTTCAATTTATGTAGTCATCCTCATAGGCTGTTTTCCATGAACGTGTTCAACCTCTCTCTGAACTTTTCTGAATTTCCAGCATCCACGACACTCTAAGGCAGAGTTCTGCAGCTTAACTACACATTCAAAGTACCATTGTCACAGGCAAGTGCTTACAGACCAGCAAAGAAGGCAAGATAAAATAACTGTCATTCTCAAATCATAAAAGTCCTTGCAGTTATCCTTTATTACTGTCCAAGCTGTGCCATGACAAAGCAATGCTTTGCACACACCACCAACTTTCTGAACACCAAGAAGAGGATTTAGAAAAGCCCTTCAGAGACTGATGCCTCCAGTTTAAATAAATATCCCAAATATGAGGTAAAGACATTCCAGCTGTATCAAAGTCAGCAATTCAAGAAGCGTATTTTTTTTCATCAGAATCCTAAACAAACTAGAGATAGACATTTCTGGCAAGAGTGCCCATTTTGCAGTTTTCTGATGACAGCTAAGTTGCGTTAATTCTAAATATCACTCCACTTATTTCAGTTTTCATATTGATTTTAAATATTGACGTCACATTCTATTTTAACTAAGTCAAACCGTGCCTGACCTAATAGCTCACTAAGGGCAACAGCAGACATTTTATTGATTTAAGTGGACTTTGGATCAGGACCACAATCATTTATTTCAACACCACAATGTGCCATCTCATCTTCCTTCCTGTCCTGGCCTTCCTGCCCTACCTTCTTTCGTCTTTGATTGTGGTGTTTTGACCTTGTGAGGACAGAAGCTGCTGTTAATGCCAAGAAAGACCCAAGGGATCATCCTGAAGGTGCTGCAGATCTGCCACGTCTGATTCCCAAAACATGCAGTGTGTTCCTGAGGTTCCCTCCTCACGCTCCCCAGTCTCTGCACTTACATCTGCTGGATCTGCTGTAAAGGGGCTTGGTCACTCACCCATGGGGCATCTTTTGAAGGTACAGCTTGCCAGTCTGGTCTCTGCTCTGCTAACAGCACAAGCAAGGCCACCCACAGCCAAGGGTAGGGCAGTTTGTTGGGGTCTGCATTCATCCTGCCTGCTCCCTAGCTACCACCTATTGCCATAGACAAGTGCTCCAACATCCAGAGGGAATGCTTCTTCTGTGATCCTGCAAGGTGGATACCTGCCTCCTCTGCGTGACCAGACATACTCCCTCTAGCTGGAAGACAAGAAAGCTGAAGGGAGTAGCTAAGACTTTAGAGCTTTTGATTTTTATGATAAAAGTAAGTGGTTTGATTTTTTTTTTGCTTAAATGCCTTCCCATATAACGATCTGGCCTGTTTTCAGAAGGCTTTTTTCAGCTTTTTTCTGAGCATTTACATTATAGCCAGATACTGCTGAATTACATTAGCTCTGAGAGGGCATATTTTAAGCTCAAGGGTAATTATCTGAGGAAAAAGTCATAGAAAGCAAGTGACACACCGAAAGGTACTTGCACATATTTCACTTGTGTTCCTGACAGATCAATTCTACCAATTGTGATTAAAAAGTCCTATTACTTGTTTTCCCAGAAACCAGGGGAGTCTTTCCATTGAGCTGTCTGAAGAGTCAAAAGGACTCTTTATTCTAACCCCACTGGCTTACCTGAGGTAATAGTTCATTACATTCAGAAATCATTCTGTTACAATACTGTGGCTGGACTACAGAGTTTTATGTAGTATAACCAATTTGACGAGAACATTTGTTGATCAGCAAACAGAATTCTGTTATCTCAAAGCTAAGTGCTTCAGGGTGATGTAAATAAAAATAAATTGACAAATGATAATGATATGAAAAATAATTACGCCTAGGCAACAAGAGCATATAACAGAAAAACTGGTTTGGTCGCCACTAGGTCGGAAGCCTGTAAGACAACGTGACCCAGATCTTAGCCACTTTAAAGCCTTTCAGTTGCAACCTAGATGTTGCACGTAATCAGGTCTGCTTAAGCATCCTTGCTGCTACATGTAAAAGTGTGCCTGCACTTTAGCATTGGGCCAGGTAATATGAATTTCCATTTGAATGGGCCCTATCTACCTTGAATTAAAAGCTTACAAGTCCACAGCTATCAAAACAAAGGCCTGAGTGATTGCTACTTATGCAAATATTATTGTTTATGTATGTACACATATTTGTATAGGCAGCAGTCTGACCCAAAAAATAAGCCTTCCAAAATTAAGGACAACCCACAATGTAACAATTGTCTTTCACAGATTGTTTCAGCTTGCAAAGTCTGGAAGAAGAAGAGTATGACCAAGTGATGCATCATTATATTTCACTCTACTATATGTATGCTATCTAAAATGGCATTTCTATCGCCAACTGTCATAGTTCCACTTGGGACAGAGTTACTTTTTTATTAGCAGCTGGTATAGTGCTATGTTTTGGATTTGGGATGAGAAATACTTTTGATAGCACACTGGTGGTTTTAGTTGTTGCTAAGCTCTCAAGGCCTTTTCTGCTCCTCACACCACCCTTCCAGCAAGTAGGCTGGGGGCGGGCACAAGAAGCTGGGAAGGGACACAGTTGGGACAGCTGACCCCAACTGACCAAAGGGATGTTTTGTACCATCATGAGGTCATGCTCGGTGTTCCCTCTTCTCTGGGGGAAGAGAGGGAAAGTGGACATTCAGAGTGATGGCGTTTGTCTTCCAAAGTAACCATTACACATAATGGAGCCCTGCTTTCCTGGAGATCACTGAACACTTGCCTGTTGAATGGAAACAGTGATTTTCTTGTTTTGCTTAGGTGCACAGCTTTTGCTTTACTTACTAAACTGTCTTTATCTCAACCTACAAGATTTTTATCACTTTCACTCTTCTGATTCTCTTCCCCACCCAAACTGGAGGGAGTGAGCAAGCAGCTGCATGGTTCTGGTTGCTGGCTGGGGTTAAACCATGACACTGACCTGCCATCAGGACTGACAATACGGTTAGGTTTCACCTACCCACCTGTAATCAGGCCTGGAGCCTGAATGTTTATGCCACAATAGTGGATTGTCAAAAATAAAGTGACTACACATAACCAACCATAAGAAAGATTCTAACAACACAATTTCTAAAATACGTCAGCAATAATGTGCCTTAAATAACAACCTAGAGAAGTCTAGTACATCTGCTCTAAAGCAAATAATGCTATTTCTTTTCTCTCTGGCTTGTTTGATGCAATAAAAACATAAAGAAGAGTTAGATAATGCATTCCTTCATCGATGGAATTCTTTCATCCCTATCTGATACTTGTTTATAAAAACACAGGATAAAATTTTGTATTAAGGATTCTCAAAGTATTATTAGATACTCTCCAAGTTAACAACCATATTAAAAATATTAACACATCAAATCCTTCTTCTAAACTAGATGTTTTTTACTTTTTCCCCACAAAAGAAAGACGGTTGAGGTTCTTTTACTTTTGGAGCCTCTCCCCTGAGCCAAATAACTTCAGAGGTCCCAAGGTCTGACCAAACCAATATACAGAATAGTATCGTTCCTGATGGTGTATTGAATTCCTCTGGCCTACAGAGAAACCTCGCCTTTAGCACACGTTTATTTGGCAAGGATAGAAAAAACGATGGGAGGGATTTACTACAGAGAGAATTCCCAAGGACAAGAGCCTTCTGCTCCCTCAGAACTCTTCTCGGGAACCTTGGGCGGTGATGGCTAGAGGGGGATTGGTGCGTTTGGGGGTCCCCGCAGGCAGCGCGGAGGAGGCAGCGGCGGCAGCACCATGGCGAGCGCCGGGCCAGCACCATGGCGAGCGCCGGGCCAGCACCATGGAGAGCGCCTGGCCACCGCCCGGGCCACCTCCCTGCGGGCCAGGGGTGCCCACCGCCGCCTCCCCGCCCCAGGGTGCCAGGAGCAACGCGGCGTGTAGAAGAGCACGAGGAATGCCAGAAACAAAGAGTCGGGAACCGCTGGGGACACGGTCCGGTCCCCTTCGCACGCGCATATTCGTGTGCGTTGGGAACTGCTGCCCAACTGTTCCATCTCGGATCCAATGTGGGCACCAGCAGTCAGTGGTGCGGGTGGCACACGGCAGTGCTCCGAGCTAACGAGCTTCTGCTCTCCTCCTGTCAAATCCTCTGTTCAGATGCTGCACGGGCAGCAAAGAACAAAGAGACCATGAGGAACCTTTCTAATGAAATATTTTAATCAGTGGTGAATGCTAGGTCTTGAAATCAAACAATAACTTTGGACTAAAGTCCTAGGTCTAGAACATCTGAAAAGCCAAGTTTCAAAATTCAAGAAAGCCAGATCTGATTACCGTGGCATACACTTATTTCCGTTGAAAACATGGAGTCAAGACAAGCAGGAAACATTCAGTGTTGTATTTCCCACCATGAGTGCCTGAGGAAATGAATGGCAAATGATCCCCCTCTCCTGGCCAAGTAATGCTAAGGCAGCGACAGATTCACATTTCAAGACAGTTATTTCTTGAATACCATTACAGCAGCCCAAGGACAAAGTTTTGAGATGGCTAAAATACACCGTTGCTCCAGCTGCAAATGCTGCAGTAAGCATCCGGGTTCATGTAAGTGTTTGGTCTATTCAGGAGATCAACACTAGTCTTTATCCATAGTCATATTTTCACAAGTAACTTTCTGAACAGCTCCAAAACAGTTTGCTAAGGAAGACTGGATAGGGTTTTAATTGGTATACTTGTAAATTCCCCTGCAGTAAAATCCTGCTGAAAACAAGATTAAATGCACTGACACTGATTACAAAGAGGCAGTGGTGAAGGACTAACGCCATGAGACAAAGGTTCTACTGTACGTATTCTGCCTCCATTCCACTGTCCTACTACTTCTTAGAACAAGGTAGATTATGATAAGACAGAATAAGGTCCTTATCAGATACACCATTAAATCCTTAGTGGCCCAAAGATACAGACTACTGGAGAATTGCTACAGAAAGCATCTGAGGACATCTAGGAAGTCTACTGGAATCAATTTGAATGGTCTGTCAAGAAGCAGCTTGGCTTCCTCTCAAAAGGGCTTTCAGATCACTTCCACAGTGCTGCACTTGAGAAGCACAAATGTGGCCCTCAGTATGTTATTTTCTTACACCGATGGACTGAAATCCACATAAGTGTGATCGGCCAGCACTGTGTTTGCTTTAAGTGGCTGGTGCGATTCTGAACTTGTACTAAGGCAAAAACATTCTAGATCTGAAGCTAATTTGCAGAGGCAACTACGTGTCTCAAGCTAAATACAGGAAGGTATGTTTGATGCACAGCTTTTTGTTTACTGTGAAATCTGTCCCACCAGGTAAAAGGGCTTCTCCACAACAGTACACCTTCAGTTATGCGAAACAAAGCATTCCCCAGAATCAAGAAATGTGTCTGACACACAGAAAGGCATATATTACCATGAATTTGTTCCTGAAGTGCCTTCAATTTCCATTAATTCCTGTGAAAGATGAGGATGAAGAGCCTGTCTTCTCAAACAACTAACAAGAATGGGTCCCAATTCTTAGCACTCTGTCTAGATAAATCATCATCTTCACTTTAAAAGCAGGGTCTTTCTAAAAGGAATAATTCTGAAAAACACTTTGTGACTTCTTGTGAGCCTTGGGAATAAAGACCTTACAAAAAGGGAGCTGTCTGAACCACTTTCCTAAACAACCTCTTGCTATTATGGAGATTTAAGAATGCACTGCAGAGATCATTACCAAAAAACATATCCTTGCAAAATTATACTGTAATTTGACATACCTGATGTAATTGGAAGCCTTACCGTAACTCAGCTGAGTTCATCAAATGATGCCCCTTGACTATCACTATATACTTTTAGCAATTTCACCTTTCATCAAGACAGTAGCATTAAAAACGATGAATAAAGAGTATGGTAATTTATCCATTTCCTTGACCTTACTCTGAAAGTCAAAAATAGGATGCTCTTGCAGCCCTGGAAGTTTGCAATGTGTAGAATGAGACGCTCCCAAAAGCATCCACAGAATCTTCTTTGAAAATCAGACACTCGTCTGATCGTAAAGTTGATAGTGAACTGTGGTTGGAATGGACTAGAAATATCTCCGAAAAAATCTAAGCAAAACTGACCCTCAGCTGCCAGATCAGTTGAAATTTGAGCTCGCCATAACAGTTTATATATATGTGGCAAAAGGGCAGATGATTTATTCACATGGCTTAAGGTTGTGCTCTTCATGGGAAAGGAATAAATGCAGCAAACAGAGACTTCCTGTTAAAAAGGCAGACAAAAAGAACTCTAAGTCTTGGTCTAGATCAAATACATACTTCATGCCAGGCTTTCCCTCACTGCTCAATTTATCATCCTCAAGCTCTTGCAAAGAACAAAAGAAATTTGTATCTCCACAACACACAGCACTGGATTACAGGCAGCATTTTAATTTCACGCTGCCACGTTGGCACTCCTGGAGCACCTGTGAGGAGAGTGCTGAACAGAAGCTATCCTCCTTTCTGCTCACAGAGCTGCCAGACCGAGAATAGCTTTCAAGACAGGCAGGCTCTTCTGAAGACACTAACAAACACAGGAGATGAGTTTCAAAGCGGGAGTTAACTGGCTTGTACAGAAAAGGCAGAAGCTGTACTTTCCAGCAAGAGCTAATGAAGACAAACACTAGCTAACGTTTAGCACATCACTGGGGATGTGAGAAACCTAGATTCAAAATCCCAGGTGTCCTATCACCTCAATGAATGAATGGCCCAATTAAAACACTATTATTGATGTAAAGTAGAACAGTTCCAAAAACAGACAAGTCAGGCACTAATATATTCCTCTGGGACTTCAGAAACCTCTCTGAATCAAAAATCTCCAAAGGAAAGCCTTAACCGCCAGTCTTGCAATGGGCACTTGACACTGCGCAATGCAACGCAGCAAGCACTGAGTCAGCCAACACGCCTGCATGGTAGAGCATGCTGCTCAGGCGTAAAAACAGGAAAAGCACATCAGCACCTTCTGCCCCATCCTTTATAGCTGGGTTAATTTGCAGCCTCGTGCTGACATGCTTATCTTGTGGTGCTGGCTTGAAGGTCACTGCATTGTCCACCATGGCACAAGGCAGAGATATCCTGAGACATCATCTTTTCCATACTGAAGGAAATCTTCGCAAACTTATCAAAAATCCTAAATAGAACAATAAAATCTCTAGGATTCACCTCTCCATAACTGCAACCAGCCAGCAAAGAGGATTTACCAGTCCTTTCCACTCCTTTAGTTGTCATCTCTTTTCTAGCAAAGCGCTTTCTTAATAAAAGCCTTTAATTCATCAGCTGAGAATCACATTTTTGTTCGGCTTACAGTGAACGATATTCAAAACAACAGTAAAGCCTATGCCGTAGTACTATGTTATATTTCTCTAGTAATAGTAGGTTCAGATCCTACAAGATCTGAAAATCCTAAATATTTTTTAATTCAGGGAGGTTAAAAAAGTCTGGGTACAGAGAAAAGCACTACTGTGAACCTAAACAAGGGCAATTCTGTTCTCAGGCATTTCGGAGCCATCGTGTGTTTTTCTGTCTTGCTCACAATATTCAAGTCCCCCTTCCATATGTTGCATTCGTATCGAGACAAAAAGACCACCCAGGCAGAAGCAAGCATCTTGATCTCAAGCAGGTACAAGGGGTGTATGAATTTCACTAGTTTAGCAAAATTCTAGTCTCAGATCCACACTTCTCTCCACTGAGCTAAACGATAGTTTCCAAGCGGTCTTAAGTCCTGGAAAAGCAAGCTTCACTTCTGTCTTTCCACAGCTAAAATAGAACTTGCACACCCTCAAGAGGTGAGGTTTGTGAGGAGGAATGATTTACCTGGATACATAGAGGGTTTATGGTAACTGGAATTGCAGAAGCACAACCTGGGTGTCCCCTGTTCCTCCCCCTAGAAGTTTACACCCCAAGCCGTGTTTAAAAACCGGAAAGATTTATCATTTGCATCATCCCTATAAGTATGCAATTTTGTAGAATTATTACTAAAACTAAAAAAGAGAAGCAGAGGGGTATTGCAACCTGGCATTATATATAGCAACGCTGTACTAACTGTTGCATTTTACAACTGAATCCGTGTCTTAGGGTAAGGAAATCTAGATTTTTGAAATGGTCTTACAGTCTTACCAGATATAAAAGTACGTTAGATGTATTTTTAAATAAGAGAGGGCAGGATTGGCAGAGAGGAACCGCTACGTACAGACTGCAACGCTGCACCATCCTCCTGCGCTGCTCCGGGAGGGCAGAGGAGTCAGGAGGGAAGCTGAGCCTGGGAAGGGGGGAGGAAGCTTTGCTTAACTGCTTGTCTTTTTTGTTTCCTGCTCCTCCAATCTATTTTAATTGGCAACAGATCGAATTATTTCAGAGTCCGTTGCCAACGATGGTAACTGGAGCAGCCAGCTCCAGCTGAGCACCACACGGTGGCACTCCTGCCCCGGCTGTCCCCAGTGCCACACCTCAGAATCACAGAATCATTTAGGTTGGAAGAGACCCTTGGGATCATCGAGTCCAACCATCCACCCTACTCTACAAAG
>JAOXJK010000032.1:2982951-2996786 GCA_025774025.1 Xenus cinereus
TCCAACCATCTACCCTACTCTACAAGGTTCTCCCCTACACCATATCCCCCAACACCGCATCTAAACGGCTCTTAAACGCATCCAGGGATGGTGACTCAACCACCACCACCTCGCCAGCCTCCAGCCTCCACGCTGGGATGGAAAAGCAGGCAGGTGACCTGGTCTCCGGATGCCAACGTTTCAGTCTGGCTTGAACTACATTAAAAGGCAGTTAAGACAGTTTTATAGCTTAATACAGTTTAGAAGAACAAAAAAGTCGTCCACGGCACAATAAAAAGTAAACTACTTTTTCGCTAATTTTAAACTTCTCTTGGGGAAGATTCTCCTCCAGATTGTCTGGTCCAGGGCAGCGAAACGGCAATTTCTGTTTGGCTGCAGCAATTGCCCCAACTGCTGTGACCCTGTCACTCTCCAGCCATATCCCTGGCAGAGGGGTGTCTGCTCTCTGCTCTCTTTCACCCACCTTGAAGCAAGCAGAAAGAGGAAAACTACACAGCAAACCATTCCGAGTTCCTCCTCACAGACAGCCTGTCGCAAAACTAAGGAGAGGACTTGCTGGCGACACAAACGTGCAGGCCTAAGGCAATCCTGCGGGCAGTGCCCCCACCTCCTGGCAGCAGGATGGTGCTGGTCTCACCGCACGGTGCCTGGAGCCCTCCCCGTGGCAGCGGATGCCCAGGGCTCCGTGGGCGCATTCCCTTTCTAAACGTTTTACGCTGCCACAAGCACAAAGAGTGGCACACAACTCAGCGTGCTGCTCGTCACAGCCACCCCTTAAATTAACCCGGTGTTAATTTTAGCGTAACAGATGCTCACAAACACGAATAGGCCCTATGAGCTTGACACATACGATTTTACATCACGTTTAAGATTAACGACCCAGCTCTCACCGCCCTTTGTACCACCCAGGAAAGAGCAGAGTGCCTCCTGCTTTTTTGCACCTTTCTCGTTTCTCCAAATTTGCTACTGTGAGCAGTTTGATACCGGTGCATTAAGGAGCTTACATCATGCAATCCACGGTGTAACTCTGCACATCATATTTAGAGGAGCATTAAACTCGGGAGTTTCCACATGAGAGAGAACAGCATGGGCTTTCTTGCCTATCATCAGCAGAAATGCACTTGGGATTTAATGTTGTCTTTTAACGCACAGGAAGAAGGAAAATTCCACTTTCAAGTGCAAAATATATTCTTTCTAGCCATCAACACAGGTGCCTCAGAGAATGGTGTTCTCCACAACCTCATCATCTCCCAGACTCAGAGAGAAAACAGTGCCCAGAGTGAGGACAGAATAAAAACTGCAGTAACCTTTGAAAAGACTCCTGCTGTCTTTTGCTTTGTAGATTCGCCGCTGCTCTGTAGTCATGTATAAAGGGACTATTGCTGAATTAATCACGCATCTCATTGTACGCGTGTGCAGAACAGTCACTTCAGCCATCATTTTGTACATGAGAATACAAGAAATCTGGTTATTGGTATTTAGCCTGCTAGTTTTTTTTCCACAATTCACTTGTTGTTGTTGTTTTAACCTGTTCCTATGCTGGGAAAAGCAGGAACTTCTGCAACAGAAACAAAAATACTTTTGGCAGGATTCTATGTATGGTCTCACCTCCTACAACATCTTAAACTGCATAATATGTACTCAACCCAGCACCACAATAGAAACGCAACAAAGGTGAGACGTGCGGGGGACGATGCAGATGGCAGCCTAGGAAGAAAGTGAGGGGGGGCTGTGGAAGAAAATGGTATCAGACGGGCAACGATACAAAATCTTATTAATTTTAAGGAGTATAAAGAGGCATGCTTACAGCCATTTTTCCTGTGCGATCTCAGCATCATTACAGGCTTAAATGGGAAAACAACCCCAGAGCTCTGGGAGCTGGACACTGCGTGTTCACTGTGAAAAATGAGAGCAATTATGCTCCTCGACAAGACTCCTAGAGTTAGCCTTTGTTGTTCTTTCTTGGAGCCTTTCAACACGTGCAGAGAGTCAACTGCATGACAAAAATCCTGGTGAACAGCAGATCCAAATTTCACATTCACCTTTTTATCGGGAAAGGCATTGCTAGAAGAGCTTGTTGGTAATAACAATTTCTTCTGCTGTTTTTTCTGCTTATCTCGACTAATTCAGGCACTAACTAAAGGGGAAGTCTGAAAGCCAGGCTACCAAATTTCATACAGAATGTGTTACAATGCTTTTAGCATCTGTCCTCTAGCCCAATGCGCATGAAATGATGCATAGTGTAAAATTGTTTAAGTTACAAAGACAAGCACTTAAAACCTAAAAAATTCATAATTCTGATCATAATCTTTATTCAACCCCCTTACGTGCATGCACTGTGAGACAGCCTGTAATTAGGGATCACATAATATATATTCATGAGACCTCTGCCTCCTTCAGTGAGTAGACCAGGCAGCACAGACTTAAGAAACAGAGCTTTGAGCACTTATTTTCTCCTTGATACTCAATGGGTGGCAGAAGGACTTTTATTCTGCATGATAAACCTGATTTCTGAAGATGAAATTATTAATTTCCTCATAGGTTTTTCTGTAATTCTCTTATATTTATATCTGTAATAAGTGCTAAGGCATTTACTTTCAGACAGCTTTGTGAAATGAAAGGCACTTAATCTTCAATTTACAAGGCCAAATGAATCCTTTAATTTTGACTGCACCAACCAGAAAACGCTTTGAATCTCATTTTTCAGGATACATACATTACACATAGCATTTGTAATTCAAAAGTTATTTCTATTTGCTTCATTTGCTATAATGGGTGCTCAGTATTTCTACAGGTAGACCACGAATCGCAAGTCAAGCTGTCAAATAGAAGGATGGAACACATAACTGCTGGCTGTTCCTTGAAAACCCACATTTTCTGATGTGAGCAGCATCACGCAGCACCTCTGAGAAGGAGAAAGTCAGAACTCACATCTCCAGGGCAGCGGCTCAATTTCCTAAATGGCCAGCTCTCCTTTCTTCCCCATGACCCCACCTCTTAGCACAAACGTCCCATTTCTAACACAACCCAAGCAAGAACGCCACGCTCCCCTGATTACTCAACTCAGGTTCATGTGTAAAACTCAGGTCTAGCCTGTGCCCTGAATAAGCGAAAGGTATTACGGAAAAATAGTGCACAACTCCATCACCAGAAATCAGCATCTAAGAACACACACGCCTTATTTCTGGCATTTCTTAATCTTTATGCCTAATTGTCCTCAGTTTAGCTCTTGGGGATGTCCGAATGCTTAGTAAGACTGTCACACCTGGAATAAGAACCGTGAGGGTGCCATAACACTGGCTACCATTAGCAGTGTTACCGTTGGTGCATGAACACAGAGGCACAAGCACTGTTGAGACACGGAACATGTCTTTGATGAGACAGTTAAAAAAAAAAAAACTTACAGAAAGGGAATAATGAATCCGTATGGCAAGAGCTTGTATTTTCCAATAATTGCACAGGGCTTTAACCTTGCACATCAGATAGTGGGGTCAAATTAGAGAGGAAAATGTTTTGGGGCATTTTGTAGAAGATCAGAAAGCTCAGCAGCAAGCCTGCTTAGGCTCACCCTTCCTGAATTCAAACATCTCCCCCTCTTCATGGCAGCAGCCCACCACAATGCGCCGTTGTCCTGGTTTCAGCTAGGACAGAGTTAATTCTTTTTTCTCATGGTTGTTGCGTTTCAGATTTGGTATGAAAGGAATGTCGACAATACATACTGTTTTAGCTTTTGCTAAGCAACGTTTATACTTTTCAAGGACTCTTTTCAGCTTCCCACAGCCAGCCATGTAGTACAACAGACACTAGATTTCCAGTGAGGGCACCCGGGGACCTGCAGAGCGGCTGCCACAGCTGCTGCAGCGTGCAAACGTGGTGACAACAGGCAGGAGCACGTGAGCCAAGACCACGCTTCACTTGCTGCGGTCGATACCAGCAGATGGGTAGAGCAGAGATCAGTGACGGACCTCAGTTCCGGCTGCCGTGTCCATTTCCTGCCCCTGATTACACAGCATCATTAATACCAGTTAGCACGGATCGTTATTGCAACGAGCCACGGTCTCCATAGCAACAGAGCCTGCAATTCTCCATGAGGAAACCCAAAATTTGGGTAACATGCATCCTCACGCGGGCCGCTGGATTGACATCAGATAAGTAGAATGAGGACTGCAGGGTTTCCAAAGTGAATTTCTGAAAGCAACCCCGTAACAAACGCTTTGCTAAATCACCACACAGCACTCCTACAAACGTCACTGCTCTGCCTCGCTCGCAGCAAACACTGCCATGGTACAAAGTACAAACACAGCGCGGAGGGGCTGTGGTCCAGAAGGTGGGGAGGCAACAGACACTTGCTGGCTATTTCTGGTTCATCTGCCGGTTTTTCCGTTTTCCTTCAGGCAAAACATCGAAATTCTGGGAAAACGCACAGAACGATACATTCTCTGTGGTTTTGCCAAGCACTCTGATAACTTTAGTAAATAAACACGTCTACAAAAGTAAGAAACAGTTATCTGACAGCAGATGTGTTATTATAGTAATTCACGCAGATAAAAATGGAAACTAAAGTTCCATGCATCTACCACAACATAGATTAATTTTTTTTTTAGCACAAATGTCCACTTCCAGGCACCCTATTTTTTTTCCTCTTACTCTCCACCAAGTAGGGAGAAGAAATTTGGTTTCCCCCTCTGTCCAACAGCATCCAGAACATTATGGTACTTAACTGTAAAATATATACACTATAATAAACTGTCTACATTTCTTATCTCCCTTTGCTTTGTCTCCTTTCTCATAAATAGCATGAGCTTCCATGTAACTGTACTATATATATCATAAAAGAAATTGTTTCATTGCTATTGAATAACAACACGGAACTTTTTTTTCTCTCCTGTCAGAAGCCATGCAAGTCCTGGTAAACTTCCTGTGTAATATATACTGATTTAAAATGTACTTGCAATCCAGATTATCTTGCCTTAAATATTATATAAATTATTTTGTTTCTTTATCCAGAATAAAAGATTGAGAATCCTGACCAAGGATCAGGCAGAACGTTCATGTTCTAATTTGGTCAGCTATGATATGATATCATACGGCTCACTGATCAGCAGATGAAGAAAACAAAAACAGCAGACAGAAAATAAAGAATATAAAGATGCCCCCTATCCAGCAGTGCACACTTAAATACTTAATCTTAAGAATTTGGGCAGTTTTAATGATTTTCTGAAATAGCCTAGCTAGATAACTGCTTAAGCACATGCCATATAAAACCCTATGAATTCACTGAAATAAAACTAACAATCATTTTAGGTATGACAGTTTCTGTAGTCATTGCACTTTTTTAAACTGCTCTATTCCACTTCGCTTGGGCATTCTTTGATATTTCATACACAGGAACTGAATATAAAACTGCTTATGAATAAGCTCCATCAAGCAAGGTCTATCTACAAGGAATTGTTTTTTTTTTTAAAAATTATTTATTGGGGATTTTCAGTTTGTTAGGCACTACTCAAAATTAAAGCATTGTCACTACTGTCCCAAAATCATGAGAGCCTAAATTCAAGTCCTGAATTAAGATTTTAGATTCTCATAAACAACAACGATAATACAAGACTGATGTTAGGCAACAAAACCACTATATTTAAAACATTAAGCTTTCTTCGGCATTGTTTTCCAGAATACATCTTCATCTTTTATAAACACAGTAACTTACTGCTTTTAATCAGCAGGTGGATAGCATTCTCTTATAATGACAACTTTCTAGTCTTTTACCTGCATTTTAGGAATGTTTTGGCAAGCTTCTTCACTAGTTATGAAGACCACAAATAAGATTAAGATGTGTGAGTTTTGCTCCCAGCTTTTGCTGTTGTATGACTTAATCCAAATGACATCGGTTTTCTAAGGTATCTTTCTTGAATTCCATGTTCAATGTGGGGCCAATGGGCTAGTAAAAGCTTCGCAGAGGCAGCTCTCACGAAGGAGCCCGTTTCACTTGTGAAATCTGGGCTTTATTTTCTCTTTGCTAGCTTTCATGACAGGACTTGCATTGATTGACACCGACAGTGTGTCCTGGGACTCTGTGATCTCTTTCTGCTTCTACTGAAATAGTAATATAAAAGAATATACAAGAGCATAAAAGCTGTAGGTACTAGCCATCTAGTTCTACTATAATATCTGATTGCGTGTTTTCCTGGACATGTCATCTCAACTGGAACTGTAATAGGTGATGTATCATCAAGTGATGCACTAAATGTCATAGAAAAGTTCAATCCAGGGATTCCCCTTTAAATACGTAAACAAAGTTGAGTCCAAGGACAGGAAGAATTAGAGAACAGTGTTCATGGCATAGCAGCAGATGTGCTAGAAACATAAAAGCATAGTGGTGCTACAAATATAAACAATAATGGATAAGAATTTTGGAAGGGACTATTGCAAGAGCATCAATTATGCATTTATATACAATGAGCTCATAGATCTCCAGGCACCTACACACACTTAGAAAGAGACTTAGGGGAAAGAAAAGGATAAGACCGTTCCTCAGGCAGGTGAGATCTGGTGAGCAGTTCCCCGAGGAGCAGGCAGCTAAGGAGGCACTGCAGCACCTCCGGAGAATTGCTGGGGCAGCTTTGTTCCCTTTGGTGCCTTTTGAGCTGAAGGGCATAGCCCCAGCTCAGATTTTATGCAGAGATTACTGAATGCACTGAATGATGACGATTTGTTGGAGAAGTAAATAGCCTGCATGTCCTCGTACCAACATAATGCACACAAATTACATTAAGTCAAAAGTTAAGTTTTCTTTGGACCGTGCTCTGCTTTGAGCAGATGACGTCCAGAGGTCCCTTCCCATCTCAATTTTCTTTGATTCCGAGAAAATAAACCCAATTAACATATTACGGTGTAGAATATTAATGAGGACTATTGTATGTATAATTAACAATTAAATGTATGCTGGCAACCTGCTAAATGAAACCCTCCCATTTCACACAAAAGAGTAGCTATCATTTATCACCAGTACCTTCCTAGCTGTTCCACAAAAGATCATGAAAGCATAGCAACATCCTCAAGTCTTTCAAAATGATATCATTCTTCTTACAAGTCTCTGCTAAACAATCACTGACCAGAATTGGGGGGGAGTAGGGGAGGAACCAAAACAACAAACCAAAAAAGCAATGGAGCAACGCATAAACCTCTGAAGGATGTTCTATTGGGCTTGAGCGTTCCATTCCCTGTAAGCAGCTGTGAAAAGCAGGGAGCTCGCTACCCTCACGTCACAGACCCTGAGAAGGCTGAAATACCCAATTCTTCAAAACTTCAGATGGATAAAGATCCATCAAAGAATGCCATCTTGAAAGAGGCTCGAGAACAAGGCAGTTGGTGTACAGAGCTGCCATCAAGTACAACAATAGATAAGTCAGCTTACTTCTAATTGACCCAGCACTCAATCCAGAGGAAAATGAGTTCTTGCAGCTTTACCAGCTCAATTAAACTATATTTCTACAGAAGCCTGCTGTAACAAGATTCTTAAAACGCATTAGTAAATTATAATTAGGGATTTCTTATCCCTTTTACATGCTTACGAATCAAAATCCGACTAAGTCAAAGAAAGGCTTCCACTGACTTAGAAGGCTTTGGAGAATCTCCCCATAATTTTCACTGATACTAACAGGAATTGTGTTTGTAAAGGAAAAATGAGAAGTTGATGTTTTACCAAGGAGAAAATTTCCTGAATTTCCTGAATTTTCCTTTAGAAGGGCTTTCACAGTGCCACGTGTGAGCAAAAACCAACCCGTAACAATGCAAACTTACTGCTGCAGATGCGTTTATACTGTTGTTTCTACTGAAGAACTTCTCTGAAGGATTCTTCTGAGATGAAGAGAAGGGTTGTTCAAATGCAGAACAAAATGTTTCTGCTTAAGCAAAGACTTTATGTGAATCCACATGAGAACACAAACAATGCATGTGGGAAAGTCTCAGTGAACACTGGTCTGTATACCAGGAGAGCATGCAGAAGAGACAGCTCAGTCTAAGCAGCAAGAAGCGAGAAGATACCTCCATTTCACAGTCATTAATGACACAGAAGCTCACACAGATGAATTAAAGCCAATTCCAAAGCAACCAGGTCAAGCTGACAGTGCACAGCCATATCACTCACCTGGTATAAAGAATCTGCCCAAAATAGTTAGCTTATGGTAAACGTTTCTTAATACACATACACATTGCCTAAGCCTATTTAGCTTAAACATTCGTGCAAGCACACTTACACGCACTTCCATGACCTCAGTGTTTGCGTCTTGTGGCTTAATTCTTCAGTACAAAAAGAGCAAGACTTAAAATAGTATTGCAAATTAAATTAAATTAATCATTTTTACCATGACAACCTAACTGCAATAGACTACATGGCCCAGCATTGTGACAGCTAATTAGGCTCTAGCAACAGAAGCAATGCTCTGTTTCTCCATGATTCCTATGCATTTCTGCATTGTGACTCTATGCAAGTCATTTTAGTTTTGTCTTTAATTCAATGATAAAATGAGTTCTCACACACATACAATTTTGAGAACAGTAAACAGAATTAAAAATTAAATGTATGCATTCCTCTTAGCTTATACATTTTGGAAGGACCACCCATAGCCTTAAAACACGTTAAAAAAGTAATTGTTCTAGACATCGCTTATACTCTTTGTAAGTATAAAAGTAGTCCACATGAATTTTGTATTGTATCTATAACAACAGGTGTGATGGCACTTCGGTTAATTCATGAAAGAAACTAATTTACAGGAATATTTTGGGGCAGCCAGCATCAGGACACTGAGCTATCAATCACACGGAGGTGGAAAAGAGACTCTGGGATGCTAAAAATAAATTTCCATATCTGGGGACAAAATTCTTTACTGGGTCTGGGGCTCTTCCCTCAGCAGTCAACAGTTCTAGAAACTCTTATATAAATAAGTTACTCCGGTAGAAAGGGAGAGCCCTTGCCTGAACTTTTACTCTGAATTGTGCTCAAATCCTTTATTACATTTAGCAAAAATTAACCATACTAATTCCCCAATAACAAGGGTGGCATATATATAACAAATGCTAATAATTCGTTGCAGTAAGCAATTTATTGTGTTGATTTGGTTTTTTTTTTAATGGAGGCTTTGCTCAGTGTATCCCTGCTGCAAGGGTAAATAGAGTCTGCATGAAAGGTGGCGGTGGGAAGCTACATGGGAGGAGCCGGGACAGATTTGGTGAAGAAAAGATGTTGTGCAGAAAAAGTGGAATAACACTGGGGCTACTACTGTTCTCAATATTACACAAGTGCTTTTTCAGTGATAAAATAAAGGATTTCTTTCCAGTAATCTTCATCATTACCATATATCAGCAAGATATTAATGGTCTTTTAGCAAATCTGTATTTTGCAAGTAGATAAATTAGCAGACCGACTACTCTTCTGTAAATGTCCACGTCCTCATTGGGAATTTCAGCCAAAAGCCCAAACTCCGCAGGGCAGGGTCCTTGTACTGCTTTAAACCCACCCAGAAGGTGAGAGCAGCTGCGGGTCGCCCCAGAGCCCCCTGAATGAGGGCTGGGAGTTTGGAAGGGCTTTTGGGCTGCAACTGGAGGGGTTGAAAACAAAAGGAATTTTCAGGGGGTATGAAAGAACTGCAACTCACTCTCAACTCCAATCCATTTTACAGGGGTTGCTTCTCTTCACGCAATACTCACGGTTTGCACAGCACCAAGACTTCGAGGGGCAGATTACAGCAAATTAGTATTTTTAATCTGAGAGTTTTTGCTGCTTGTTAAAGGCACCAGCAGCCCTACAAAGTGACAACTCCATATCCAAACCACAGAAATAAGCGCTGCTCAAAACTGAATCTGAAATAATTGGCTTGCTATCCTGCTCCGCAAGCCTGTCTCGAGTCTGACACTTCTAACAAAGCCAGAAAGGCAATCCGAGCGGTGAGGCTTTTGCTGCCCGGGGAGACGCGAAGTGTTAGTGCTTGGGATGGGTATGTGCACACTGTGTGTGATCAGATCACCAAATCACTTCACGTAGGAACTCAGGAGGATTATTTTTTTTTTTTTATAACTTTCAGTGTCTCCCTATCTAAAATATCTCTCTGTGGTTATAAAAAATTCCTATTGAAACTTTTTCAGGTGGAAAAATGGCTTGCCAATACAACACTCTTAATTAGCCATCTTAGCATTGATCACAAAAATATTTATTTTCCACTGAAAAAGTTGGCCTTGCTTACAGATGGGGAGAAAAAGGAAAAAAGAATTAAAAATAACAGGGGGAAGAACAGCACAAAAAAATACCTTCCCCCCGATGAAACATTTCTTCAGAGGAAATTATTATTTGCAACAACAGCAATCATTGCCAGTCAGGACTCAAAATTAATGAGGAACCTAGGGATGGGGAAAAAAAAATAATCCCCAAGCAAAAACTGTATTTGGATATGAATTTCCAGAACTATCCAGCACTCCTCTGAGTAGTCTTCACTGGGGCATCAACACCCACACAACCTGGGAGTCTATTTATCTTCAGGTTGCCTAACACTCTCTCAGTTATGTGTTTTGGTATCACTTGTTTTGTTGTTTTACCTTGATTTGCCTCAGGATCTCTCTATAAATAAGCCTAAACACTGTTCTCACACTCTTCTATAGAATCGCCATGAAGAAATATGCATTGGACAATGATGATTTGGGCTCCAACAACTTTGAAAAATAATTCAACATGCATGTGCCATAATGATACTTTTTTCCAATGTCTGCAAGAAGCCAACAATGGTATACATTCTATTAAAAAAATTAACCTTGAGCTCTGCTGCTCTGTCTGGATGTATTTTAGGAACTAAGGCAGAGCACTGGTAACAGGACAGCCACCTTCTCCAAACACCGCTTTCTAAAAGCAATGTAGCTATTTCTGGGGTGGAGCAGGGGGTCCTTTTTGGTGAGGTAACAGATATGGGGCAAAGTAATTTAGGTTTGTTTGAATAGTGCAGCGCAAACAAAAGATTGCTTGGTGGGAACAGATTTCCTGTTCATTTTAACGAAGCTGAGTTATGCAGGAGTTTGGCCAAATTATGTTGATGGAGAAGAACTTACCAAGTCAGCATTACATTACTAATTGCCAAGATATTTAAGATATCAAGCACAGCAAAAGAGTCAGTTGCTCAGTGCTGCACTGCTGGCATCCCCATCTGCAAAGGATAAATGAAAATCTGTCTGTTTTCAATCTATGTGGCCAACCACGTACAAGAGAAACCAATAAACGTGCCAAGACATCCTGAGATATGACTCAAAATAAATTTTTTTGTATTTATCACTCAATTAAGATCTTTACATATACATAACATTTCAAATACTTGACTATCATTACTAATGTGGGGCTCTATTTTAGCATCATTTTAAAAGGAAACTTTTTGCATTTGGCCTCCAGTTTGTGTTTCTGCGGGTTAGTGTGCTTACAGCTGCCAAGAAAGGCATCCCCTCCCTTCTTTGCCAACTCCAGATCTTTCCCTGCAGTACATTCCCAAGTACGTTCCGTGGTTTGGTTTTGAATAGCTCCAGCAAGAACACAGAAAGCAGCAGCAGCGCAGAGCAGCAAAAAGTAAAGAAGCGGCTTAAAACTACTTCAGGGGGAGGACTGTTAGACCAACAGGGTGATTACTGCCTGGCCCCCAGCCAGCCGTCCTCTGCGCTCGCAAAAGAGCTGTAAAACTTGGGATTACAAGTGGCCTGAATGGTTTTGTTCACCTCTTCACCGCTGGTAGGAAGGGCATCCTGGAGCAGTGCGTGTCACCCAGGGGGAAAGCCTCACCTACTGACAGCCAGCGTCTTCAAGCCCTTCAGCTTTCATCTGTAGCCCGCTGCCCAAGCACTTGGCTGAAAAATCCCCATTACATCACGACACTGGACCAGTCATCACACACAAAATAAAAACCCATACCCCATGCTGCACGGTCCCTGACGGTGGTACACATAGGAGTGCATACGCGGAGGGGTGAGCCCACTGTAAGATCAAAGTTAAAACCACTAAACTGTCTTCCCTTCTTTCTTTTTCCCACTAAAAGCACAGTAAGAAGAAAGAATTAAGTTTACAGCTTTTTTTAAAATGGGTAGGTAAGTTATTCAAAGGTTAAGATGCATCTTCAGATATCTACAAAGTAGAAATGCCTTTTTAAACATTACAATCTGAGCTGCTGTAACTGGCATTACATATTTTTGTTTTATTTTAAAATTCCACTGCACTAGGCATTCACGAAAGGCCAGCCCTCCATTATCACCTGACATGGATCTGTTGGGGAACTCAAAGGAACTGTGCTGATTAGAGCTTGATGAGGACCTGTCCTTTGAAGTGGCCCTAAGGTAGAAGGAATGTGGCAATTAGGACAATTTCTTTCTATATAATTTCATTCCTCTGTCAGACACATTTCGTCATTTACAAAACAAAGGGAGATACACCACCTTAGCACTTTTATTCCATCCAGGGGCAGTAACATCACCACTCCAAAATTTGGTCAAGCTGTTCTGGAAGGCTGAACAGTTTTATTTGAAAGACCGGGCTAATTACTATAATCCCCTACAGTGTTACTGATGTGGCAAAATCTCAAGAGACTGGAACTGGTGACGGAGTGACAATAGGCTTAGGGACAAAGTCTCTTTATATTGATAAACTGGGTGTATTCAGTGCCAGCAGCTGTAACTGATGTTTATTTCCTTTGTCTAGATTTTTCTTACATTCAGATAGTATAAATACCGGTAGCAATCAAATAGATTGCTAACCAAGCTATAGAAAACATAGTTACTATTCAAAAGCAACAAAATACAGCAAAGGTTGAGTTTTGCTTTAACACAACTTGAAAATTTGCAATCTGGTCATCTGACCTGTATGCATCAATGATTTGTACCAAAGTCCTAGAACTAAGAAAAAAACCTGCCAGAACCAGCATTGTGCCCGAATTCAGAAATTATCCATGTCAGCTCTCAGAAAAGCTACCATCAAAAAGAACTCTGTAGGAAAACATAATGTGTTAATTTCACAATTCATTGGGAATCTGTGACTTGATTCTGCAGACATTGACTTCACCACGTATCTTGGCGTGTTGAAGTTGAGCATATATGCAGGTCCTAGTATGTCTAAGTGTTCCAGGATTTCTGTTTTAACAGAAAAAAATAGGAGCACAAAAACTTTATTGGGCATTTTTTGCATAAGGAGGGTGGGGATGGAATTGTACAATCCCAATTACAGTAAATTTATACTGCAGCAGTGTTAGTGCAGGCCATTCAGGAATTATTTCTTTCAGCATTAAGCCGGATGTTGTGGTAACCTAAAAAATAATCCAAGAAGTGAACAAACTTCAACTTGTTTTCAACATCTTTTGACACGCGCAGTCCGAGGACATCCGAGAAATTTGAGAGTTTCTGATGCTACGACGTCGACCATGAGGTTGTCCTGGAGCGCTGCTCCTGGGAAAGTGCAGCAGTACTTCATCACCTACACGCCGGTGGCGGGAGGCGAAACGAAGGAAGTGACGGTGAAAGGTGACACTAACTCCAAAGTGCTGAAGGGCTTGGACCAAGCCACGAGGTACACACTGACTGTGTCTGCCTTGTATGCCTCCGGAGCAGGAGAGGCCCTTTCTGGAGAGGGAGAAACGCTTGAAGGTAACTGTTTATTGTTTCTATACAGCCGTTCATTTATTTGATCAATGTTTTCGGTGTCTTAGAATCATAGAATTGCCCAGGTTGGAAGGGACCTTTAAGATCATTTAGTCCAACCATCAAGCTAACTCTGATAAAAACCATCACTAAACCATGTCTCTAAGCACTATGTCAACCCATCTTTT
>JAOXJK010000032.1:3033857-3051945 GCA_025774025.1 Xenus cinereus
CTCAATATAGGATTCAACTTATTTCATGAAGGGTTTTGTTTCCTGTTCTTTAAGCAAACCCTACAGTTGACTGTATTCTGTTGAGTGGAGCACAGGCAAAGGCAGCCTCTATGTATTTCATACTGTTGTATATGATTTCATAAGTTAGATGGTATCAGCGAAGTCAAGGACTAGTGTTCGATACAAAAGGAAAATTAAACTTCAAGAACTTTCACTAAAAACACTCTAAGAGGGAGGATTTTTAAATACAGATAAAAGCATTACCATTGCGTATTTCTGTCTCATCTGTTCATTTAAGCATCTTAATACACAGTAGTTTAACCACATCAAAGACTGAGATGTTACTGATATTATTAGAGACCTGGAACAAATTCACATGCAAAAGACTGACAAGTCAGCTCTCCCACATCCAGCTCTACAGTAAAACAGGAGACTTCTTCCCTTAAGAGATGCTTTTTGTTGTTGTTGTTCTCTCCAAACAACAGCACGCTTCAGAATATAAACCAGATAAGTCTCCCTGCCCACAGCTGCAAAGGTCAAGCTGATCATAAGATCAGCGTTTTAGGAAGAACAGATCCAGGGATTTAGAAATGCAGCAGATGTAAGAACTCCTGAAGGAAAGCACAGTTTCAGCAGGCATCGCTGTAGCGAGGGCAGAGGGGGAAGGCTGAGCTGTGCCGAGGTGAGCTGTGCCTACGGGTCACACTTACCACGCGGAGACTAGAAGGGCAGGTCTGGAACCTGTGTTGTGTCCCTGCCATGTTTTCAGGAGACCCATGAACTCTTGAAACACGGACTCCAGAAAAGAGGCAGCAGCTGAACTCAAATTCAACCAGCAGAAGGGGCCACAGAGGCAGCTCCAGGGGCTTCCGCAGGGACACGGGAGCCAGCACAACCCTCTCCCCAGAAGACACGAAACTGTCTTGATACTTCTTTCCTGAAACAGAGTACTCTGCTGTCTGCTAAAATTCCTCCCTAGGCCTATCATCTAAAGGGTTTTGGCTTTTGTCTGACGACTCCTCTGTATAATTTTTCTGACCTGTTTTTTCCCCCCTTATCAACTCTTGCCTTCTTCCCCTCATTCTATCTCCTTGTGCTTCCCCCCCTCAGCGTTTTCCCTTTTAGCTAATTTGAACCCAAATATATATATATGTTTAATAATAACACACTGGGACTGTTTACCAACCCTCCTGCAGCTTGTTTGTCCTAGGCCTTCTGTTGCCCTGTGTGTGAATCATCCATTTAGGCAGCAAACTCTTCAGGAAAAGGACTGCCTGTTGTTCTAAATTCGTACAGTGCCTAGCACATAGAGCCCCATTCTTAATTATTATAACAACTTCATTAATGCCTTCGGTTTCCTTGCTTCTGTATTGTTGGATGTTTGCTTTGTATGCCTTCACTGCTCTAATAAATCCTTAAGGTGAAAAATTACACCCACTTTTGAATATAGATTGGACAGCATGTGGGGTAAAGCAGAGCTTTGTGTTTGACATAGAAGCTTTGTAGAAAATCTTTGCTGTAGATCAGCAGCTACAGTTGTGATTCCTGGCAGTTGAAAGCACACCCGCTCAGAGTGAGACCCTTTGCAGTAGAAAAACTTACTACATTTGGGGGGTTTTCTATAAACTAAAAAAATAATGTTGTTTGAAAGTTTAATTACAACCGTTCTGATGGCAGTACAAAGCAGGCTCTTGTGCTCCAAGAGGAGCACAGCAGCGACTGAAAGAGGTCCTGGATGCTCTCCCTGCACAGAGCATCATCTCCACCACCAACACGCACACACTCCTGACAGGGCCCTCAATCATAGACCCATATAATTGTTTGGGTTGGAAAGGACATTGAAGATCACCTAGTTCCAACCCCCTGCCATGGACAGGGACACCTCCCACTAGACCAGGTTGCTCAAAGCCCTGTCCAGCCTGGCCTTGAACACCTCCAGGGATGGAGTGGCCACAACTTCTCTGGGCAACCTCTGCCAGTGTCTCACCACCATCATAGCACCCTCTTCTCTTAGATGGTATGTGCAATTCCTGTTACCATCCACAGCAATTTCACAGGAAGCTTGTGAGGCAAACCAAGCCCTTGTTCCACACAAAGAAGAACTACCACAACCCAGACCCCGGCAGAGGGGCGGGGGTTAGAGGGAAGAATGGCATGTTCCTGCTCCTGGACACAGCGAGTTCTGCCTTCACTAACAAAAGCTTCTTTTCATTAAAGGGTGGAAAAAAAAAAAAAAATGTCCCCTTTTATTCTCTAGCTTTTGAACGGCTTACATCATTGCTTCTTCAATTTCAGGATTTTAGTGAAAACAAGCTTTCTACCGGGCCGGTCAAATGGCTGTTAGCTAAGAATTCCTGGGAGTATTTAATGTACACCCTTTACTAATTGATGGTTAGGGTACCTTCTCATAATGACTCATCTAATGAAGAAACAAAACCACAGCAGAAACCCTCCCCGCTCCTACAGTATTAATGTTACAATGAACCTGGGCATCTCTCCACCAAACAAGTCACCCAACCTTTTTTTTTCCTCCCTAATGAGACACAAGGCTTCCAAGGGAAAACCATAACAAGCTTTATATATTGCAGAGAATTTTTTAACACTATTGTTTCATCATGTACATAAAAATACAATTTTAACATCCAGTTTGTGTCCAACAGGTGCCTTGAATGTGAAGACAGGAATAATTTATGAATAGGAACAGAGGTACGTTGTCAGAATTAATAAGGGAAAATGGATAGTCACACCAGAACTGTCTCTTTTTTCCCCCTACAATTATATAATTTAAATATATATTTTCCCCAAAGATATCTCCATACATATTTCTGTGATTATTTTTTTTTTTGCTTCACATGCACATCAGCTTTGAGAAACCCACATAACCCGATAGCAGTACAGCCTTAAGAACATGAGCACACGTTTCACCTTAAGCAGGGAAATCCTATATTACAGGGAAGCTCCAAATTAAGGAAAACATTCGTATTTTGTTAGGAACAAATAAGTTGTGCTAGTGATTTTTCACCTGAAGGCTCTAAGTGCAGCAGACACCGCAATGGAAGAGATCAATGGAAAAGAACAGAAATTTTTGCATTTCTCTTTGCTGGGCTTCTCTGTTATTATACTCACCTGTCTACCTGGTAATGAAACACAGCAAAAGCAATTCTTTTGAACCAATTTTTGTAAACCGTGGTAAGTATAAAATAAGTAGTTAGACACGTCTATATAAGAAAAATACCCAAAGATAGAAATAGAAAAAAAACCCTAAGACACATGAAATCTCATTGCAAATAACGCACAGTGGTCTTTCAGATAAGATATATTTAATTATAATACTTCCTATGTTATTTCCGTCTTTAATTCCTCGACTGATAACCATACATGTCAATCAAAAAATGCACCTCAGTAAAAGGATGATGGTCTTTTTCCTGAAGCACAGGATGCTTGAAACAAGCTAAATGTACACAACAGAACTAAGTCAAGACAAAGTCATTACTTCACCTACTTTTCCTGTCAACAGGCTAAGAAAGTCTGCTTATACTAAAAGCTACTTTTTTTTTATACCTCAAGCACCACAGAGCCTTTAGAGAATGAACAAAAATAGGTTTAAATTTCAGGCTAAATGCCATGCTTTTAGTTACGGTTTGAGGTACTGAAACCTGATAGGGAATTATAACAATCCCTCATCAGCTCTGGAACAACAGCTTTCATCTGTCACCTGTAAATAAAGCTACTTTCATGAAAGGCTTTGCTACAGTGAGCAGTTCACCTACAGTTAAACTTTGTCTTGACCTGTAACGCTCATTGAAACTGCCTGTAAGCAATTCCTCACCAAAAGCCACAATATACTGAACTGTAATTTGCTATAGAATTTTCAATATTACATGCCATAAATCCTGAACCATCTCTTTAGAGTAAACAAGTGTCCATTCGTTGTGACTGACACAAGATGACAGACTGACTCACAGCAAAATCACAGAGCTGGCACAGAAAGGTATCACCGCAGTGTTAGGTGGAATTCATTGGTTTATTCAAAGTTTTCTGATGTTGAGGTCAGAACTCGGGCATGATACAACTTGACCGACCAAATCTTGGCAGGTCAGACCCACCCGTCTTTATTGGAAAGGTAGCTACCTCCAACAGGTAAAAACAGTACCACAGTAAGAAAATCAGTGTTGAAAAACAGCAAATCAGAGATGTAGCTGCATCCCTGTTTTGAGGATATGCACCAGTAGATATGAGAAACTGGAGGAGCTAAAGAGTAGACTTGCACACAGGATTTCCATCAACCCATTCCTAATCTACAGTTTGAAAAGGGTACTCCTAGAAAAGAAATTACTTGGAAAAGGAAAATTTATACTTTGTACGAGGCAGAAATAGAAATGCCATTATGCGTAAGTGTGGCTGAAGATTTCACTCAGTCACTGCTTTGAGATTTTTAGAATCTGTTGAAACAAAAACTTTGGGAATTGTTGGTGACTGAATTTAAACATTAACAGTAATCAGACAGGATACTATCATGCTAAATTTTAACAGCTTTAAAATTTATATTGTTTACATATACCATGTATTATATATAACATATATATACTGACACGTATATCTGTGTTAAGTTTATATTAAGAATCCAAATCAGAAGAATTTTTTCAACAAAACAGATGTTATTTTGCTTATTTTGTTACTTTTTTAGGCAATTTTGTGCCAATTCATAACATCAAATGATACCGTATTAGAATTTCTCATGTAATGCAAATTTTAAGTGTTCACCCAGGTCACTCAGTCTTTTTTCAAAGTGATGGTGGTCTTCAATGCAGGCCAGAGCAGAGCTACTGCTGGAAACTACGAACAGACTTTGGTCTATGCATGGGTAGGTGAATATTAAAGCTCCATGCAAATTCATGTATTCATTTTAAAATAAGATCTCCTAGTATCCATATGAGGTATATGACAAGCCATGTCAACTTCCATGGATGGACCTGACCTGAAAAAACCTATTCAATTTGTGCATATCCACTCAGCCCCTAAGCTAAAGATATCTGAGGATCACTTTAATGTCAATGTGTTTATGAGAACTGCAGAAGTGTCAGTAGGTTTGTGGTCTCTGGCATAAAATAGGAGAGTGCATTGATCACAAAATGCTAAATGCTTCACCAGTTATGTAATTGCTTAATCTGAAGGACACTCACTAATAAATATCAGCTATGACTAACTTTAGCCTAGAAAGTAGAACACCAGGTCCCAAAAAAGCAAGCCAACCTTTGGCAGACACAGCATTAGACATTCTTAAACGTATTTTGACTGTGAAATGAAATTGCATTAAAAACAGTTAACAGAGGTGAGCAGTTAAATTCAAGTAGATATAACAGGACTTCTTAAAGTTTGTGTGCTTATTTTCAGTAAGTAATCCCCACCAGTGATCACAATCTAAACCTCTTAATGTTATACTAATACTATAATATACTAAAGAATATACTAATACTATACCGAAAATAAAATGGGCCAGAAGGAATTTGCAGCTAGAAACAAGGCCTTGGTCCAAAACCAAGAGAGACTTACCTTCATCACGTTACCTAGAAAGAAAAATGTTTAATTGCATAAATGGAACCTGACTATTCATATGGTTGCCTCTGTAAATGTCTTTCTCTGACCTGTCCCCTTAAGCTCCGACTTGACTCAGATGCTTTCCTTCACCTCTGTACCAGACTATTTAGCAAATAGAGAATATGGATCCTTAAGGATTTAATAAAGAGTTGCTTTGGATCACAAAATTTAGATTCACTTTCCGATGTGACATAGGTAGACAACAGCACTTATGAATTCTGATTGACTGCGGTGAAAGTTTTTCATCCTGGCAACACCGTTGCCATAGCAATCCCGACTGATGGGATATTCTTAGCAACCGCTCATAACTCTCCATCCCCAGCGCTCCCTGGGTTCCTCCAAAGCTAAGCCACATAACCTCATTTCCAAAACCCCAGCGATCACCAGAAGAACGATTAGAGGAGCATGAGCTCATGAACCGGAGTGCCTTCTCCGCAAATCCCACACATGCCATCTGAAACGCTTGTCCAAAGTGCGCTTTGCAAATGGGAGGACATGGGAAGAACACTTGGCTTCTGGGTACTGCACAGGAAAAGAAAAGTTTGTGTTTAGCTTCTGCAGAAATACCTTGATGAGCCAGGATCCTAAATCTCATTGTGTCTTCAAAGAGAGGTCATTTACGTGAAACTCAAATTCTTCCATGAATTATGTGAACATTGTGAACTGCACTGTGTATTATCCTCACACAAAATTGCAGACTGAATTTATTACCAATTAAACATGTTGGTTCATTGCAGAAGAGGCCTGGACAGACATGACGTATCTGCTAAGTAGGGTCACTTATTACCACTGTCCTGAAATTCAATTCCAGCTTAATATTGGTATAACAAAATTTTTCATAGCTTTCTCTTTGACTGTATTTCTTCTACAGTTCTGCAATATCTTGTAAAGGGCTGAGAGTCTTCCAGTGTTTAATGTTACTTCTTTTAATTGCAATACTTTGGTGAGCAATGGTATAACCCTCAGGTTGGGCTCGCTAGCCCCTGGAGCACTTGCTGGGCAGCACAGGACAGCTAGAAGCATGGAGGAAGTACAGCGTTGCCCCTTTTCAATATGCCCTACACTGGGTGTGTAGAGCAATTAACTAGGGAAGGTGAATGAGCAAGAATTTTGCTGCCAGGACTTCCCTGACCCTAGCTGATGGCCTCAAAGAAAGAGAAAGAAAAGTCACGCTGGGCCTGGTCAGCTAATGTTTTCAAATCCTCAGGACACAAATAGGAGAGCAGTGAGGGTCTGTGAGGTTCCAAGACGGTAAAAATCCACCGTATTATTTTTACACACATACCTAGTTCACTATCACTCCTCTGTGCTACAGTAGCATTAGGTAAAGTCAATCTAAAAGTTACATCACCGAAAGCACAAGATACACCCAAGATGTCATCTCAGGTTTTATACCACACAGCAATGAAGCAGTTAACTATTGACACTATTAACAACTGTCAATCTCAAACAGAACTCAGCAGACTGCATTAACGAGCGTGCTTCTAAGCCAGCTGAGGACAAATCAGGAACTGGCAAACCGCAATACCTATGGTACTCCAACTACACACACTGTGTTTGGCAACCGCCTTCAATTCCCATCGGAGGCTGTGTGCCACCTCTGCTGCTTATGGCTGGGCTTCCCTCCACCCTCCATTCGGTGCAACACAGACGAAAAAATAGGAGTACTCGGGCCCAAAATAAAATGGGAGTTTTCACGCTGATCCAATTTAGGATGGAGTGATTCACGTCACTTCACTCAGGTGGTGGTTTATGAACTTCATCTGGGAATTAGAGTGGGAATAGTAGAGAATAGTACTCCATGTGGCTGCCACATTAAGCCAGATTTGGACCTGCTGCTCACTACCAAACCTGGGTGTGCTACCACTAGAAATACCAAGTGGTATTTCTTGTGGTGCCAAGAGCCATGGATGTGACATGACTGACAGATAGCTGCACCACAAAGCCTGATGGAGCAGGCGTTCTATTCTGCACAGGTACTCACAAAATATAACATTTACAACCCCTGTAAAGGAAAAAAAAAAAAAAAAACAACAGCATCTGCTCAAAACAAACCACATGAAAGTAGACCTTCAAGGAGGTCTCTTCAAAGGTAGATGTAAAGTTTACAAGATGCATGCAAACAGAGAATACTACCTAACTGCACATTCTGAAATACAAGAACCAAACTACACAGAAATAAAATTTAGAAGGCTGCCTTGGCTCTATTTCCAAATGCCAAAGAGCAACAATTTTCAAGAAAGTACGTTCTCGTGTCATGTTGAAGATTTTCTATTGCTGTAGCAATTGCAAGCTTCAACTAAGTTCAGGGTCCAAAATGCTTTCACACTATGAATGTGGAGTAAAAGACTCACTAAATGAGATACTTCACTGTCTCCAGGCAAGAAAGCTTCTGATAAATTTCTGGCTCCCTTCCTAAACAGAAGCCTCTGAACGTTCCCCATTGTAATAATAAGCACCCCTAGTTTGACACCATGAAACTGGCAGTTTCCAAGAAACATAGCAGGAGAAGAGCAGCAGCTTGGCAAAGGGCCTGATCCTGACCCCACACCAACACGTACCAAAGGAAACTTTCATCAGCTTTTCAGAATCACACTAGCTTGCCCTCAATATACATAAATAAAACCGAGATTACGCCTGACATTTCAGCTTTGCTACTTTTTATCAAGCGGAAATTAAGCAGAATTCTGCCAGAAGCTTAGCTAATACGCAGATGATTTGATAAATATCAGCTAGTGCTTTACTTTATCATTTCCTGCATATTTCTGTTCAGAGGGATCCTGGGAAGATGCTAGACATGGTGCTGCAAAGCGCCCAACTATATTGTATTTACTTGGACAGATTTTGTCGTTTCTTTCAAGTGTGCTAAATATAGCTGATTATTTTTCTTTCCAGCCTAGAAAAGGAAAATCACAGCTGACACAGATTTCTTCTCAGCAGTTGCCTGCAAACCCTGGTTGCAGATCTCCTCCCACAGTGAAGAACAAGCAGCATCATCCTGTGGTTGCAGGTGCTCTGACCACACACTGGAGTAATACCATGCCTTGCTTTCTGTTCCAAAATTAAGTACAGATAACAACACTAGAAATATCAGGACTTCAGGTCAGTTGCCAATTTATTTTATTTTCAATTTAATCCAGAAATAAAAAAAGAGAAACCACATAGCATATCATATTAACCATTGGGCTTAATATATTCTCAGTCTAGAATCAAAGCAATAATACTGCATATATTACAGTATCCAATTTATACGCACAAAGCTCCCCACCCCCCTTTTTTTTTTAAGACCAAAGAAATGCCAATTGACAACCTTTCACAGATATGTCACTTTGATGGTGCTGAGCCAGAACCATCACATTAGGAACCCTTACATAATTTATTCAGGTCATTCTCGTTCTGAATAGGTGAAAAGAGACATTTTAAAGATTCCATAGTAAGCATGGCACATCTTCCCTTTATAGTGTCTTTAAATTGTTTTTAATAAATACAAGAAGCTGAAGATACCACCGTCTACCCAATGAAGTTTATCCTCCTTATTTTCAATAATCTCTTTATAAAGCTCTGTTTTTCAAGGTGAGAAAAATGTTAAAAGCTCTCCATTAGCAGCATACGATGCATTAAACAAACTTACTTATGCCACAATGAAAGAAACAGTGCTAAAAGAACATTATGCTTGCAAATCTATAAGCTCAAACAGTAGGAAAGCTAGAATTAAACAGTTTAAATCTGCCCTTTTGTGTATATCAATACTGTGAATCACAATACCATAGCAGAGAGCATTTTTTTTTCAGTAAGATCCCATAGTAATTAGGAGACGACTCATCCAACCTCCATTTCTTCGCTCCATTTTTGGCCCTATTCTTTTCTGCCTCAGCTGGTCACAGAGCAAGGCTACTCCATCTTATGGAGGAACATAAGGTAACCACTCACTCTGGAAAATACCTGCATTTTTATGTATGAAGGTTTATTTTCAATAGAACCTCTCACCCCTCATCATGCATGAGGCTCCCCAGAACATCCTCAAGCCAATTTGGAGCTCATTAATATGACTCCTAGGGCTACTTGCACACATGCAGCTTTAAAGCAATCCTTCCAGTAAGAACCATGATGGATTCCACAAATCATTAACACCACAGTGGGAAACTTATCTTTTTTTTTTTCCCCACGCATCACAGCCAATACGCAGCTTGTGTACAGCAACTTCAAAACATCTGCAAATATCTGAACTGCAAGAGGTCAGTGGAAATAAACTGCGTTGAAAATGAAGTTGTTAAAGCGATGCAAATTGTACAGTGTTAAACATAAACGAACCATGGCAACTGTTTCAGAGGCGGAGACTCCAGCCTCGTTTCACTGACAGAAGTCTGAAAAAACTGAATCTCCAGCCAGATTCTACATTCATTAAAACTATTTGTTCCAGCAGTTCAGATAAAG
Organism: Xenus cinereus; assembly: GCA_025774025.1. Lineage (NCBI taxonomy): Eukaryota > Metazoa > Chordata > Aves > Charadriiformes > Scolopacidae > Xenus > Xenus cinereus. Next base: position 3,043,890 of record JAOXJK010000032.1, read on the forward strand.
GAAAATTAAACCCCTGACCTAAGAAAAGCAAAAGGAATTTGGTCGCAAGTCAAAGGAACCACCGAGTTCTTTTGTTCCCTTCCTCTAGTTGGCAGGGACTCGTGGAGGTCACATCCCTGCTGCCCAAAGCAGGTCCCGTCCACCAGGCCGTACAGGACAGTATCCAGCCAAAGACTGAACATCCCCAAGGATGGAGATGCCACAGCCTCTCTGAGCAGACTCTTCCAATGCTTGACCAGTCTCATGGTGAAAATTTTTCTCCCCATTCGTTACCAGGACTTGCTGTGTTGCAACTCGTGCCCAATGCTACTTGTGTTAGTCTTAGCACTGTGCGCCTCCAAGGTGAGTCTGGCTCTGCTCTTCCCTAGTAAGTAGCTAAAGGCAGTAATACCATCTCCCCTCAGGCCTTATTTTCTTAAGGCTGAATTACAAAACCTGAAGGGAAACACTTACAAAGCAAAAAAAATCCTCTCAAGAAAGTTCTAAGGAGACATGCAAATGCATGCTAATCAAAACCGTATCTATTCTTTCTTGAAGATTCTCCACAGGAAACTACAGAGTAACATTTATTCCTTTTTATTTTCCCAAAACCTAAGATGTTGGAAAGCTTTTCCTACACACGAATGGCGAAAATGATGTTCAAGAAACAAATGGCAAAACACCAGAAATAAAGAATAATCAGCATACTTTGCACACTGCTAGGAAAGGGGCAAAAAGGAGGGATGTCAGGAAAACTACGTGACAGCTGTATCTAGGAAGCTAGAGAGAACACAGCAGAAACATTTTATGGCTTGGGGGTTTTCTTGTTTTGTTGTTGTTGGGTTTTTTGGGTTGGGGTTTTTTGTTTGTTTGTTGGATTTGTTTGTTTTTAAAATCACAAACTACTTGCTGGCTGGTGGCCATTTTGGGTTTTTTACCAATTTGAATGGAGCACTATATTAAAAATAATAAATTGATCTATAGCATAAGTTGCTTGGCTGTGAAAATCTTCCACCAAGTCTAGAATGGTTATTTCGACATATGTTCTCTCTCAAAGAAAAAAGTTAATTCTTTAACTAATCTATAATATTTGTTGTTGTTAACAGATAAAAGACAAAGATTTTGCAATGGTTCTTTAATTTTAAATCACTGTAACTAAAAGGTTCACCGATTTAAAAAACAGAGTACATGCACTGCCTGTCATGCGATCAAAATAGTAAACTTGATTTCTGGAAGCCCTGGCTGAGCAAATGAGGCTTATGCAGTCAGGTTGCCTTGAGCTTCGCTGAAAGGAGAGCCCATTTATCCTTGCCAAAATCAGGTGCACCACTGAAGGTTTTTTAAAGCGTATTTTATTTGTTTAAAAAGAGAACTTCCATAGGTTAGTGAGGGAAGATTCTCAAATCTTCAGCAATTCCTGTATAGTACAGCGAGGCATACTGTTCCTATTAAAAGTTACTTGGCAATTTTTTGAATAAGAGTCCAGCAAACCCAGATCCCTGTGCCATTTAACACTGAATACGTGCGCAGCATATGTAATCACTGCTGGAAAAAATTCAGGCTGGAAATATGTTAACAGCAAAAGGCCACTAGCAGTTGAAATAATATTGTGAGAGAGAGGGAGCCAACCGTTGCATTTATCTCTGCACCATGAGGAGACGACGATGTAAAGGATGTGTGCCTCTTTAACTACAAACTACTGGCTTCGTGCTGACCGTCACACAACTGCACCCTCTGGCCTCTGTTACACTAGGCCAGATTACAGCTCCACGATGCTTACTTGTAGCCTCAAATTCTACTAGTAGCATTAATGCTAAAATATACAAACAACTATGATGTGGTCACAAAGTGAAATTTCCCCCCAGATTCATGCAGATCCCTTTATATACTGGATTACTTTAAACCCTTGTTTATATACAGGGAGGCAAATTACATAGAGAGAGGCAAATCCCCTTTCTTCACCAGCAGAGTGCACGTGCCATACTACCACCATACTAGCCACCAGCAGAAACTGAGAACAATCTTTTCCCCTCACATGAAGAAATACTTTCCGTTCTTGCTTTGAGAACGTATTGTGAACTATGGGTGGAGGAGGCACGTACATAATTTCACTTTGCATATGAAAATCACTGCCCAATTCTGGGAGCATGTTTAGAGTCTGATCCTGCAAACCTGCAAAGCTTTCTGCTTTCATCTTTGAAGAAGCTTTTGCAAATTTAGCTCCATCTGTTATTAGTAAGGAAAGAAACAGATTTAGGTTTAAGTCTTATCCCCTACAACCATAAACCTTAAGCTGTAATAAAATAGAAGCTATAGAGCTTATAATAAGTTCTCCCTAGACTTATAACTGAAAAAAAAATTTTTAAACTGGACAGAAGTCCAAGATCTAATTTCTGGAAGTTCTGTGTTAGTAAAAGGTACTTACTGGATCTTTGGGACCAAACACAGGAGAGTGATGCTAGCTTGAATTTAAAAAAAAAAAAAAAAGAACCAAATTAAACCTCCACCCCACAGAGCCTGATTAATACTCTATTTTCAGAATATACTTCTCAGAGAACAAAGAACTAAAGCAAAGAGACAGGGGGATTCCCCAGGTTTTTAATATTTTTTTTGCACATTTTAATTTGTCAAGAAATCAGATTTTCAGTAACTGTTAAGCCTCGAGCTCTAACTCAAAGTAAATAAATAAATATACAAATACAGGAAGATTATTATAAAAACCTTCTGGAGGTATACCCTATATAGCTGAGAGAGGCCAAGATTTTATACATATTTAGCTGAGTTATGCTAAAAGCTTGCTGATCACAGAGATGTGAGGTAAAACAAATTAAATCACCAGAACACACCAAGAGGTCCTGTATTTTAGCATCTTTCTTGTGACTCTGCTTGCGAGGTGAGTCAGGGCTGAAGTCCATGAGGAGGGACCATCAAGTGCCACAGAAGGAGCAGAGGTGAAGCAAAGAGTTAAGAATGGGAAGACTTACTGGAAGAACAAAGAAAATCAAGACAAAAATAGCAGGGTGGAGCAGTGAGATGTTTACAAAGCAAAAAAAAAAAAAAAAGAAGCTTAAAGACTAATCCTGAGGAGACCAGTTATGAAATGACAATGAAGACAGTATTCTCAGGATACTGGCTACACTCTTATTAACCTGTAACTATATATAAACATTCAAACAACAACTCAGCAATCTTTTTAAATCTTCCACTATTAAGAAAATGCATTAAAGGGAACAAAGAAGGATTGCCTTTAATTTTCTTTATACGGAAAATCCCACCAGGCAAGCAAGCACCATAAAATTGTTATGCTATAAAATATTTTGTAATGAGAATATTCAGTAATAGTATTACTAATGTCAGCGTGCTATAACTCAGATGACCTAGAAATCTAATGGCAACTAAAACCTCACGATGAATTTGTTGTTTCTTCATACTAGACTGCTGTTTCTGGTTATTTTAATTGGTTACTACTCGCAATATCATCTTCGGGGAAATTAGACAATAAATTATGTAGCTAATCATGTGGTCACATGAATCATATAAACATCATATTACTGTGTCTAGGAAACTGCCTGCTGTTCTACTTGGAACTTGAGTAGAAAAAGAATAAAATCTGTCACAAAGCCAGTGAATCTCGATGTGATTTTAACATTGGTGCTTCGTTTATCCTGATCCCCTGCAGGCACACCCTGCTGAGATGCCAGCACAGGGTTACTTCAGAGGCAGAGACCAGCAGAACCAATGCAGCATTATGGGTCAGGAACTGCTGCATCCCCAGAACAGTGAGGAAGGAGAGAGGATCTGGGACCTCCTGCCCCAGCACTTCAAACCTCTTTCACTCCTGGACCCATACGGAACTCCCATTTTACCAAATCTCCACTAGATTAAACCAGTTGACTTTCAGGGAGCCATTCACACTAATTACTCAATCCAAGAAGTCAATAAAGGTGAAAATACTTTACTTGTAGGTATTAGTTGTGGTTAAGGGTATCATAGTTCTGCCACAGGGAAAGAAACAGTATCTTCTCCCCACCCTACCCTAAGGATTATGGCTCTTTTAAGGAGCTGCGCAGAATTAAAAAAAAAGAAAAAATTCAGGAAGTGAGTAGGACCCTGTTTTCCCTCCCCCAGTTTCCTCTTCCCACTCTAATTTCTCTCAAGACATTGAAAAGGCTCATTGAAAATATGGTTGAGTGGGTGATACGGTACATCCAGTTTTGGTTCACATGAGATTTAACTCTGGGTCAAAACATTTCTTCAGTAAATTTTCATTTCCCTTGGAGTGACACCTACATACTAATGGGGAACTCCCGGTGTTTAAGATGACAGAGATTCACATTAATGTTATTCCTTTTGGTTTTGCTGTATTCTTTCTAATGAGTTGCTGCAGGGAATGCAGGGAAGAAAATGCTGGTTTTTTTAAAAAAAAAAAAAATTTTGCTATCAGAGAAACACGGAGTAACTCCTGTGCAGGAAGCAGGAATTCTCTCTGCAGTACACACTCCCCCCATATCCAACTGAACAGAACCTTAGCGATGGCAGTTGTCAGAGGATGGCTTCTTTGGTTACATGTAAATAAACTGAAAACTGACCTATCTGTACTTTGCCTAACAATTTTCAGATAAAACTTTGACAATTAAAGTTTGCCATCACATTATGTCCTGCGTAACTGAAATTTGCATTGCTCTACAGAAATAGGTCAAGAGTATAATATACCCACTTGTAATTACTCTATTAAAGTGGTAAATAATCTTCAGGCAAAACTTTCTACTTTAAATATTAGCATCTATGGGAGTAACGTTGTTTCAGCCATTCTAGTGTCATATGAGCTCAAGTTAATTTAACTTTGAAATTTCCTTCAAAGTCCAAAGCCAAGATGCTCAGAAAGCAGAAGCATACAGCTGAGATCACCGGATCAACTCTGTGCCAGAAAGATCCCTTCTGTAAACAGAGAGAATCTTTAATGTTCTTGGTTTTGTTATCCACTGATGGCCTTATGGCTCTACGCCCTAATCAATAGCCATTGATTTACCTTTAGATTATGATAAAGAAAGATTCTGTAACTCAGTTGAGCAGCACCTTTCAAACTCAAGTAGCCTCATTAAAATCAAATAACAGTGTCTAGGTTCTAGTTGGTAAATGAAGTGGAAAAACCTACATAAGCCTAGTTCAGTTCCAGGAAATACTTAGTTGACACTAAGAACACTCATTAATTCTTGCAAAAATGAGTAAGTAGTCAAAATTAATTCCTTATTCCAACGTCTAAATATCAAAGCATTGTCCAAACTGGCTGCATGGCAGAATGCTACAAGCTTTGCCGCAGCTCTTTCCTCCCTAAGAAGACAGCTGAGTGCAAGCTGCTAATAATTTTTATTCTCACTAAGAAGTGGAGTAAATTGCACACAAGCACTCCAAGCACCATTTCCTCAATTTCAGTAAACTTCATTCTGCTGTTTGTCTGGCCACTGACATGAGAGTGCCTCAGTCCACGATGCCTCCAGTAGCATATACTTGCCGTGGCTAAAGGATAAAACGGTACTTGAAAAATATTTACATCTAAAAGCTGAATTCTCTCACCACATTCATGATGTGGATCCATATAAAACAAAGACCTCTACCAAAGCAACAGTGGTGCTTCGTGGTGACGTGCTCCCACAGAGCTCTTCGGAGCCAAGCCTGCTGTTGCCAGGTTATACTTGGTGCCTGCAGTGGCTCGTCAGAGCTTTCTAGTTACCAAGGGAAGCATTCTGGGCACTACACAATAGAAAACAACACCTGATACATAGGTAAATCACAACAACAATACTGTGAAAATCCATTAAAAGATATACATAGGAAACCCCCTACCCCAGAGCATCTATAAACAACATCAAGAGTCCCCAGTGTGTTTCCACGTCAACCTGATGCACAGTAAAAAGAATGGACTTGCACTTGCTTACCTAGAGTATTGCATAAACTAAGATTTATTTATGACTTTAATTAGCTCAACCTACCAAGAAATCAGTATTTCTTTTGGAATTATATATTAATTATATATGTAAAAATAATAATCTAACTAGCCTGCAAGTTTGAAGAGACACCTTTCTCTTCCTTTTTCTTTATTTCAAGAGGTTCATAACCCTAAGAACTTTCAAAAGGAACAAAAAAAAAAACACGCAGTGATGAACATCACTGTAAAATGATTAAGGTAATGTTCAAAAAAGTCCAGAACAACAAAAGGCTTGGGAATATCAATAATGCATAGCTCATATCAAAATTCAAAAGCTTGTCAGAAATCACGCAAGTCCAAGTTAATTTTGCAGAGAAATTGTTGCCACAGATAAGAAGAGAACAACAGCAGGGTTGTTTGTAGTGACAATAAACTCATAAAATAGCAACACACAAAATTAAAAGATACAGCATACAAAAAAAGTAAATAGATTGGCAATATTTCAAACTGCAAAAAACAAGACCAAATAGTAAAAAAAGTTTTTTATGCAACATCACTACATATTGCCTAATATTACTTATAACTATTGTTCATCCTGGTCCTTCTCTGAAATGTTTTATATTTCTTCCAAACCAGCTATGTCCAGTAACCCATAACACCAATTCTTTGAGGTTGGAAGTGGAGGGATTTTTATACAGAAAGCACAGAGAAGCTCACATTATTTACTTATACTCACTTAAATTTGTTTTGTGCTTTTTGTCTACATCTTTGTACTCTCTGGATGTTCAATTAAATTGCTGCTCAAGAGACAAATCCTAGTACTTTCTTTTGGTATCTATGGACAGGAAGATATACCTTTAAAGGGCATACACATGTGGTCTTTTTGCTACATCCCCCTTGAAGACCACAGTAGCTGTTAGCACCTGCAGCCCCTGTTGACTCCTCCTTTTCACAGCCAGAGTCAACAGCAGGTAACATCAGAGAACAAGCATGGTAAGACGTAAGCCCAAAAGTGGGACAACTTAACTGGCAGGAGGACCAAGCCTCCCTCCTTGCTCCCCTCCAAGCAGAGCATTGCTTTTCCTGCAGGAAAGCAAGTAATTGAAGTCACTTGTCTTTAGAATTCCGAGTCCTCTGATCTGTATTTTTTACAGGGGATTCAGGAGATTGAGATAGCAGTAGAAAGAATAGTGGATTTAGGAAACGGTATGACTTTCTCCAAATTTGACCTCAACAAAGAGCCAGTAGTATGACAAGTCCATCTTAAAGCTCCTATTGTCTAGTATCTGGTGTGAGAAAGGCCAGTGTAATGCCATCTTCAGGAACAGTTACAGATGTACACAATGAGAAGAAAAATCCTTATGCTATTAGGCTCTCCTATTTCTTCCATTTTATAAATAGCATTAAATGTATCTGAAGGAATATGAGAAAGCCAAGAAAGACATGACTAAAAGATTTCAGGTTTTTCATCAAAGCACTAAATCTTTCTGCTATGCTTTTTTTTTTTTTTAAACCAGATAACACCACTGATAGAGGCAGATAATATCAGGTAAGAAAATCCACACTGATTATTACTACTATCAAGGATCTAGCCTAAATATCCATCATCTAGTTCATATATCTAGTAAGCATTCCTAACCTAGATTCACTTTGTGCTTCACCATTACTGCAGGGCATATACCAGTGCCCGCCTGTCCGTCTGCTGATTGCCAAGCACCACATCAGTAGTGCCATCAACAAAGCAGAAGGATCCAGAGGCTACTGTGGAGTCTAAATCGAAGTCCTCCTGGTACCTGCACCGCTGCGCTCTACGCAGCCCAGATGTGTTAGAGCTAAGTGGAGAGATGGACTCTACCACCTTCTACCCAGCTCTAGCAAGAGTTGAGAAGCAAAACTTATAAAGCAGCTGTTCTTCCATCCAGGAACATGACGTACTATGTCTAAGAAGATAGTTATATCAACAAGGTTAAGGCTAGAAGCCTGGAATCAAATCTCTCATACCTACAACAAAAAAAATTAGCAAGTTAAGCCATCTGAAGTCCCATTGGAATGATGTCTACACCTACCTTGCACTGTATTATCTTGTCCTGGTCTGAGAAACCATGACATCTCTTTCTTTTGTGGGTTTTTTTTTTTTTGGCGTTTTTCATT
>JAOXJK010000032.1:3052174-3079065 GCA_025774025.1 Xenus cinereus
GTCCTCAGTGATGCTTCGGAATCATTTTGTAGAAATACCAAAGTATTCCTGAAAATCTATTAAAAGTAACACTTATGGATGGCCTGCTAGTGAGCAATATCATGATTCTTTTTCACATTTCATTGTTGAGTGACTGACCCACACTGGTTTGGTGAGGTGACAGAATCCAGCAGAGGGCTCCTTAGGCTTCAAGTACATTTTCTGAATAAACAATTTTATTTCCTGTAAAAACACTCCCAACAAATGGATTTTCAGCAAGTTAAAAGATGTCCTTGCAAAACCAAAAATGAGATGTGACAGAATATGGTTTTTTTTTATTTTAATTAATACTAACAATATTGAACCATGTTAATCAAACACTATGCTACAATTTTAATTGCTAGATATCTGTATTATTCATAGGCAATCTTAATATTCAGACTGCTCTGCACGTCAGAACTAATGTTTAAGGTGGTGCATTGTTATAAATCACTCAGAGTAGATGCACTCAGCTACAAAAATCATTAGAAACTACTGGGTTGTAATTCAATGCCTTGTCTTTCTACTTACTGGATACATGCCAGTGCACATATTGTATTGACAGTTGAAATGAATGGCAGTTAGGAGCTTAAATAACTTCAAAAACCTGACTCAAGTGCCATAGTGAGATGCTTTATGATACATTGAGATTGAGAAATCTAATAAAAACGTGCATTTATTAAATTTTCTTCTCAAATTCTTCATTTATCTAACAAAAGTATAAGGAATACCAAAAAGCAGTTTTATGTCTGCCTTATTATTGGAGCATGCACTAAAAGCGTTTTACATACTAATACAAAAAAAAGGTTCAACATAACACACTGGTATGTTGTGGAGTAGTCAGAGTTGATATACTTCAATCTAGCTATTCCCATGCTGCTTTTAACACACCTTTTACTCTCGACTGTCAAATTCGGGCTCAATTTTCACAAACTAGACTGTGCTACTGTTTCAAATTAAAACAAATGGAGAGCTCCCTGATCTCTAATTTGCTTTCTTCTAGTCACCTCATGGCACAGTTCAGTGTACAGTAGAAAGAAGCGTCTCATTAAAATCTAGCTAAATTGGGCAAAGCTAAGCTCTTTCTACTGATTGAATTTTTCTGAGATTTTGACAGAGATCGTTTAAGAGAGCTGCATTTCTTCTACTGACACCAAGCATTTAAAAGTATCACGCTGTTTTGTTCTTTAAGCATCTGAAGAGCTCAAGAGGTGGGCTTTTATAGCAGAAAGGGTAAGTCACGATGTTATAAGTAGATTCTCCCATATGTACAATTGTTTGTTCTACATCTCCATTTCAATACATACACTTACTTATTATGTACACCAATTAAAGAAAACTACAACTTTGCTTAAGTGATAAAACAGGGAATTCAACCCAATGCCATGTGTGTTGTAAATCACACTTTAGGTCACTTTTTGGCAATTCAGAATCACAAACCACACAAATTAATTTTCCTCAGAATGAGAATTACTGGGGGGGGCTGAGCGGGGTTGTTGGTTTGTTTTATACAATTGATACACCTGGCCTCTCCTGTACTGGTTACGGAAAATGCCAAACAAGTTACTTCATCAAAGATTCCCAATCCTTGAAGATATTAAAAAATTAAGACTGTGTTCCTTTTGCAGACCCACAGAGCTGAGAAGTTTGTTGACAAAGGCTCTCTCTCATGAGGGACAAACTCATACAATCAAATCCCCCCCGGCCTTCCTCACATGCACAAAATGAACTTGGCAAACCACAAAATTGATCTAATCCACGGTCACAAGCTCTTCCCTTTGTGATTATGGACTGGAACAATCAGCTGTCAACTTGACTATTTATAACGCGAGACAGAATCTCATTAAATTGTAATATCACCATACTTTTTTTTTTTTCTTAAACGCATTGACAATTTGAAGTCTCAGGGATCATCAATTCAATTGCAAAATAAAAAGGCATTATTCAACCTTTAAAAATATATATTGTAACAAACTTGCAAGGATGACTTTTAATAAATCTTCACATAATTTTTATGAAGTTTTTTTAAGATGACATGAGTTTCCTATTATCAAGCAATTGACCTTTTAGAACACATGCGATTTTTACTTCTACTTTACCATTTTCGGCGGATAACTAAACTAAAGCTAAATAACACAAGAAAGGCTTCCAAATACGTCTCTAAATAGGTTTGCAGTAACAAACAGAAAGAGGGACTCTTTTCATTCCATGACAAGTATCCCCTTACTGCAACAGCAGCACAGAACTACAACAGGCCTCTTTGAAGAGCTCAGTAACAAATATTCTAAGAAACAGATATAAAAATTGGTAAGAAAAACAGTTACGAGTAGCAGGGAGGCATTCCCTTGGGGGCATTTCAAGAAGCGGGACAGCAGTGCATAACTGCTCATCTCTATTGATGGAAACCTAGAGTAAATGGGCATCCTAGACAGAGGGACACAAACTGACCCAGCTCATTACAGCCATCACCGGGCAGAGCTGCGATGCTTTAGACTGTTCCCTGTGAAACAACAGTGATGCTGACGCAGCAGTTGCCATGCCACACTCCCATCTTTAGGAGATACTTCAGAGAGCAAGTGCTTGCCCACCTGCCAGCCCAGATGTTTTCCCTCCTGTCAACAACCCATGAGGACAGGCATTATCTGCCTCTCCACATCAAACCGAGCCTCTTCAAAAACATCCATAGACACAGATTGTTTGTTGTTGGGTTGGTGGTGGTTTGGTTGTGATTTGGGGGTTGGTTTTTTTGAAGGAGGCAGGTAGAAGATGCAAAAACAAAAAAAAAAAAAAGTGACTGCTCAAAGAATGAGAACAAGTCTACACCACATTTAAAGTTTGCTTAAGCTCTGCTCACCACAGCCGCTGGAAAATAGCAATGCATAAGGAATTAGTCACCCAAAGTTGTCATTTCTACTAATTTGTCTTCTATATGAACAGAAGCACTAGAAAGATTTTTAACTGCTCCCCCTGCCCCCTTGCAACAGTCCTGATAGCACGCTGCTAGCTAAAGGATGAACAGAATGGTGTGATTCCTGCCCCAAAGGGTCCGCTACTTCTTTTTAGTGATAAAAGTTGTTGTGGTCTGGAAAACAGAGGCTACTTCCTCAAAATACAAAAGAGCTAAAAATAGTATAGACCCCCTCCTACTGAACAGCTCCTCTTTTCTACAATGATTTACACCATGGTGATGAAATGAGACAAAAATAAGATAACAGAAAATCCAGTATTGTAAAATACCAAAGCAAACATTAGTTAAAAGAACATCAAGTGACAGCATGATATCACACAGAAGAACAAAGATGAAAATAAAATCATACAGTTAGAGTCAAAACAGAAATTCTTTCAATTCTTCTATCAAACATTAAAGTAATAAAAAAATTGAGGGTAGGTCTCTAAAATGTGTTTTTAATCACTCTCTTATTTTATTCATACTCTAATAGTATAATTGCTCTCTGCTTGAAGGAGTGAAAAAGCAGAAACCCGTAAGAACACTTTTTATAAGTAATCTTGCAGGCCCAGATATGATCATAAGAGTCATGAAACACAGCAAGTGTCACGAGGACACAAGCTGCAAGGGCAGATTAGCTATTTTGGTTCTATATCTAGAGATCTGATCCATTAGCACATGAAGATTAGAAATCACTTTGCTACAGCTGTGGCTCCATCTTTTTTTTTTTTTTTAAATTATAATTTAAAAACTTTGGGTTGAGTTCTAACTGATCCCTGAGTGATCAGCAGCAAGTGAAAATGCAAAATAGTAAAAAGAGAACTGCTACTAATAATAGAGAAATACCTGGAGGAACCACTGTATCTAACCCACCCCTTAGTCCTGTTACAAAGCAAGAAAACCAACAAAGCCAGTCAAAACAACAATGCTTAGGAGTTATTGCCTTTAGTTTTTATCATCAGGAGAAAAATTACCTATGCAAAATTAATAAGAAACTTGGTCTTTATGTGAAATGCTACAAGGGAATTTCTTTTGTGCCACTGATGTAGTAGAATATTTATGAGCATTGGGAATCGGGGCAGTCAGAATTACAACAAACCGAGGTCACAGAGGGTAGGATTGCAAGGTTACATTGCTGGGGGTTTTTTCTTTTTTCTTTTTTTGCTTTTATTGAATGCATGCAACCATGCATCTTTATGAATATTTTTTTGTCATGAACAAAAAAAAAAGAATTGTTGTGAATTTATTTGTATGTGACCTGGATATATGCACTGCGATACCCATTTTTATCCATTTTTATTAAATATCTCCATTTGGACTAGTTTTCCAATGTGCAGGAAGATGCCACTGCTCAAATGCACGTCTTTAACCATGAAACTGCTTGAATCTGAAGTATAACAAAGATGATAGTGAGCTGCACACATTAGAAATGTATAAACAGGTGGATGGACACAATAGTAGTTACACCAGGAAGAATGTTTTAATGTATTTTTTGATTCTGTATACAAGTACTAAAAACTTTAAAATAGCAACCAAAGCAAGAAACTGCCTCAGATCCAATTTGCAGAGCATTAAAATACATGCCTGCATAGAACAAAAAAATGCCCTGACCTTCAGCAACTGTTTTGCCCGTAAATTGGAGCAGAAACCTCTTGCTAGTTAATTGGTGAGAAGATAGAGTTTCACAGTAATACTGGAACATACACCCATCTTTTGTCCTTTTCTTTTGTATACACACAAGTGACCCAATTTAGCATAGCACTGAGGGAATCTCCCGAGACAGGCAAAGTTCATGAAAATATTAATAGGAGGAAAGGTATGTCATTATCCCCAGGCTCTGCCTACTAGACTGTAATTAGAAAGATCTCTCTTTTCTTAGCAGATAGGTCTCCTGGCCTCTTTCCAGTCTACACTTCATGTTGTCTATTATAGCAATCCAAATTGTGAATAAAGGAAGTAAAATAAAATGCTTCATAGTGTACCCTTTGGAGAGATCCAACTCTCATACATATCACATGTGAATACAATTTCATTATTTTTTAAATAAGAGACATGGTAGCTCAATAAATTAGTAGCTAGCTACGAGGCTAGCTGGATCAAAGCTCCTTCAGCAAGGCAGAGACAGGGTCATTATTCTGTGACAAGCTGGTGATCTCTTTCTAATTACTCCAAGACAAGTAACTGCCAAAAAAAAAAAATACAACTACAAACACAGTCTTTGTCAGTAACCTTAGCAGGAAGATCAGACAAGAACTGAATGGCCTCTTCACTTCTTCAATAGTTTTGCCAAGTCAAAGCTAGCTAGGAAGTTGGTACCAGTGCTGTCTTCTGTCCCAGTGGAGAGAAACCTTCATGGCTGTTCAATTTACCCTAAATCACAGGTATTTCCTCCCTCAGCCCTGCCAAACAAAACAGAACAGACAGTAGCTTGGTTTCAGCTAGAAAATAGCTAGGTAGCAAAATAAAATTACAGTGCATGTGGAGGAATGGCTAAGAAAGAAAGATATCATACTAATATTCATCAAAACCAGAACATAATAGCAGGCACAGTAGGAAAAGTGCTATCATAAACCTTTCCGCACTGTTTCAGCGGCATTTCCCCAGCGAGTTCTGTGAAGGACTGAATTCCTGCATGAAAACCCCATTCAGAGCTGCGCGTTGCCTGGTGTCTCCGCAGCTGGCAGCAATGAGGTTGTCAATTAATATGAACTGTGGAGGTGATCCAAGAGATGGGGATAAGTCTGCCGGGAACTCCCCAGAGCCCATCAGCCTTATTTTACACGGACTACTGAGTAACTATCAGATGGTGTCAATTTTCACTCACTGTTACAGCTGAACAAATAATGAGAAAAATGATATGCAAACAGCCCGGTGAATTCTGTATGATTTTGTTCCAACTGTGTTCCCACATTTTTCTATTTGTTTATCATGGATGTTTTATGGGAAGAGTTTGCTCTCGGTATTCTCTCAGGACTACAAAGTAAATCTTACTACCAACAGCAATTTTCAGGAAAAAAAATATTATGCACAAAGTTATTATAAATAGCAAACAAGTTTGTTAAAACTGTAATCTGTTTGCAGACAATCTGCAATCAAGAAAGAAGGCTAATTCATCAAGCAAATTGTTACTGAAAATTGTCTTCCTCAGCTATAATCACTCATATAACCAGGGCACTTTGAAACTGAGGTACAAGATGCCAGTGCCCTAGCACTGATTCCCTGTTTTATCCACTCATCCCAAAATGTAAATTTAATTTAGGAACTCTGTATGTGGAATGAGTACCAAGAAGCATGGAATCTCTAGTAATAAAGAACTTTGAACACATCTTCTTAAGGGAATCCAGAGTGGCTTTGACGCTGTCTGACACACCATACACCCACTAAAGGCTCAAGCCTGTCATATTTATTTGGATTTAGCCATAGCTGAGGATGAACAGAGCTACTACCTATCAGACTCCTACTCCATTTTGGAAGCTGAAAAGACTTCTGGAATTTTTGAAGGAAAAATCAGTCATTTTGGCAGAATCATTTCTGTCTGGCATACAATTAGTTTACTTGGGGAAGATGATTTGCTCCCTATTTGCCCACAAGCTTTTCTGTCTGCAGAGTGCATCCTGAGAGAAAAGATAGCGAGAGGTTAAAATTAGCAATGAAGGCAGATGCCATTGTCTCTTCCCATTACCTCCTCCCACAGCAGGCGTCTTGCATTCAAACCGAGTGGGATTGAAAAACACAGATCTAAAGCAAAAATAACCCCTTTTTAAAACAACTGATACATCAGGGTTTTCTGGCCAGCGACTACTTAGCATATAATTTTACTAACTATTAATTACAGTATGTGACTTCATTAGCATCTTAGGGCTGTACTCCCCAACACCCAATGTCAGTATTAAATTTCATTACCTCAAGCCTAGAAAAATCAGGAGAATATGACAATTAAGACTTCAAATATCAGATTTTAAAGAACACAAGAAATCCTTTGAATAGTCTGTTTCTAGGATGACATGCTGTAAACAAGGACGTCAGCACTGACTTCAGCTCAGCTGCCACAGAAAAAAAAAAAAGCATCTGTTTTACTTCCTGGCGCATACTGAACACAACTGAAACAGTCTCATGTATTTGAGATATACTTACACCTCTCAAAAATATCATTTAAGGAAAAAAAAAATCCATTCCTCCTATGGTCACAGCCTGACAAAATAGGGTGTGGACCAATGAATTCCAGCACCTTGAAAAAAAACAATTCTCTTCAGGTCTCCTACATGCACCCAGAGAAAAAAGTAATATCTGGATTTAGAACATCCCTCTTCGTTTTGTGCAGATCTTACTGATCTACAACTCGACCAGTGAAACACTCCTGCATGCAGACAAAATGATGCCTTGATCCATAATTTGCAACTTAATCTTAGTCATGTCATGCCATGTGTTACTTAGGAAATGGAAAAAAAAATACTTACATTTTAGATTTTTGTGCGTGTGTAGAGAGAAAAAGACTGGCATTACTGTTGTGATGAAATCAATTCTGCATGATAAAGCTCTTGTATTTTTGCCTAATAACCTTATTCTATAGAGACACATCTCATCCTTCTTTTCTTACCCGATAACTGGGGAGACTTGCTGGCAGGCACCACAGAACAAAATCAAGATATGTTTGTAAAATTTGTCAAGACGCTTAACAGTGCAAAAGATTATGAGTAAATTAATCCTTCTATCAAATGGCTGACAGCATCATAAAGGGTCAGGGCTTACACATACACAGGGCTCCTCTTGAAAAATTACTAAGCCATCTCCTGCTCCCAAACAGAAGCCAAGAAAAATTAAGTCTATGTTGCCCTTGAATAACCCCAATAAGCAGATCTTTCCTTAATAAACTTTACTAAGGATAACAAAGCAAGCAAGCCCCTAATCACAAGGTTTACTCAGAAATTCATGAAGTCTAACAAAATAATCTCAGAAAAACCAAAGATGTGGTTTGTTAATACAAGTATTTCATTAATGATTATTTTTAATTACAAGTTAACACATATAGAAGGTTTTGTATTTCTGTAAGCCTCTGGTATCTTCAATTAAATATATTCATAAAGGTTTCCATTCAAATCCAACAATACTGCCTATTCATAATTTTGAAAAGCAAGTGAAAGATTCAGTGTTCTTGGATGGCACCACTTCCTACCACGAAGTTGTTTCACAGGGGATACAGCACATCATTTACCGGTTCTGCAAAAGCAGTGAGCCGCACTGGCTTGTGGAGTATTCGCCCTTAGCAAGGGACAGCACGTAGCTACGCTGGCCAAGCCCAGTCCAGAGAAGCAATTACTCCCTGATGGAAGGTCACAGTTCTCCGGCTCAGCTCTCACCTCTCTGCTCACCTGTCGAGCAAGGGGCTGGAGTCCCACAAAAGCTGATCTCTCCACTTATCAAGGTGGGGGGAAGGATGTTCAACAAGGGCAAGTATTAACAACTCAAAAATCATTGAAAATTAAGTTTCTGGAATTAGAAGTCAAGCATTTTTTTTATTTCAAAAAGCTGAGACTACTAAGTAAGAACTGCGCTTGGTTTGGACAAGATAGAAATGACATCATATGATTAGGGATAAAATGTTTCATTTTCAATTAAAGACTAGAACTGAACGGAAATTGAAAAGCAGAGATATGTTGGGATAATGACCCCTGAAATTATGTATAGCTCTATGCCAGGCTCAGATTGGAGTTTAGAGCCTCAAAGGAGTATCCTGAACTGGCTGAGGTTTAATGTAACAAAGGGATTCCAGAGGCATTAGTATCAATGAAGAGAGGAGGTTATAAAGCATTTGCTCTCTACAAGTCGAAAGGATAATGAAATTATGCAGCTCCTTTCTTCCCCTGCTGTCAGCAGATCCTTAGTTAGCTGCAGACTCATTACTGTCGCTTTTGACAGATGCAGTACAACATGGAAAACCATCTAGGGCTCAAAACGCTGTCATGAAAAATCCTACTCATGTGGCTGAAAAGACACTAGATCTCTACAATGGCAAACACTGACTTACTTCAAGTCATGCTAAGACTTCTTATTAACTGCAATATCCGCATGTCTGGAAAATATACCAAGTGCACAGGTATAGATCTGGAACGACCACTGGGATGCCGTAAAAAACCCAAGACAACTCATATGCAGCACTAGCAGATACAGGGCCTCCTAATGGATGTCCGTAACTGCCCAGAAAAGCATACAACATGATTTTCAACCCTGCCAATCAATCCAGGAGTCACATCTGTGAAAACAGGGAGCAATTTTCTTGACCTTCCCTCACACAGAAGGAAGAGAAGAGTGCTTGTTCTAAAACATCAGGGAATAGGTTTGCGCTCTAATAGCTGATGGCAGCTGTGTTTGCTGTGGTCACTTTCCCATTGACCTTCTTTCATTTATCAGCCATAGTGCACATTTCTCAAAGGTGCATAATATTAGATTGGAAGTTTACTATTTATTACTGCAATGAAGACATGGGCTTAACTGGGACGCACTGACCCACACTCAAGGCAACATTACAGTGACAAAGCTTTGAAAAACATTCTAATAAACACAGACCTAGATACCACAGCAAATCTGCAATGATTCCCAAGCATGAATTAGACTTTCTTTTTCACTTAAGGATGACGTTAGCCCAGGGATCTATGCCCCCTCTCTCTTCAACGCCCCCTCATGTCATGCATTAGTAAGCAGAACAAACCTTGGTCAATTTTTCACGGCTTTTCAGACAGAAAGCCCTAAACTGGCATTTTTCTATTCTCCCCTCTTTTATCCTTTCTTCCTTTTTCTCCTATGTTGCCCTCACTCTTCCCCACCTCACTCTCATCCTTTTTTCCCCTCCTTCATTTCTCACGTTATTGTCTTTTCCTTGATTAGTTCATCTCCCAGTTCCATGCTCGTAAGCCACACGGGGATCTAATGTAGCTATCCACTCATGGCAGCTCGCTTTGCCAACACAAGACAAGGCTGCACTGAAGTGAAGCTGTTCCTGCAAACAGCTCTGTAAGAGGTAATCACAGAGGGAGGTTCAAGGATACAGCCTAAGCATTAATGGCCATTTACCTTCTGACCCAGCGATGGCTTGACGAGCAACCCAGCACACCGATCAGAGGAAACCAGCATCCCTCAGCAGAGCTTCCTGCATCAGACACAAGCAGTCCTTTAAAGATTTCTTGCATCATTTCTTGTTGGCAGCAAGAATATACTCTCCACCGTTTCCACTGAAGGAAAACATTACCTCAACACTCACTAAAATAACACCTGGGCAAATGGCAAAAGTTTGCACTAATTTTAGTAGCAATTGGTTTATTAAAAAACTCCAAATTGATGTTTCATTCTGCAACTAACTGATAGTGTTGCCCAGGGTAGAGGATGCCCAGAGGGAAACCCAGGCAAGACAGAGCTAGACACAGGCCAAAAAGCAGACTTTCCATGCAGAATAAATCTATTCAAACATCAACATTGATGAAATTAATCTTAGCAGGCAGTTTGACATCTTTCTCTAGTTTTATCACTGAGAATTTGAGAAACATCTGGGTTAAGACATTCAATCTAGATCTTCAGGAAAGTTCAGCCCCTGAACGTGCCAAATCCTCTGCTCATCTGCCTTTTCCTTTGCTGCCTTCCCAAAGAGCCTCAGCGAGTGTCACCCAACAACACGCCTGCTTCTTCTTTTAGATTCCAGCTCCTCAGTGTTTAACACCAGGACATTAAACAGCCATCTCTTTCTTAACAGCACAGCTCCTTACTTCAGCTCACACTGAAAGCAGACAACCATCTTGTTTTGCAGATCACAGGCAGTCCTTTGGCAAAAAACAGACCGTGCCCTCCTCCGACCTTTTGATTTTCTATGCACAAAAATGCATCTGTGATCCAGCCTCTCTGTGATAAAGAGGGAATGAAAACATCCTCATCAGATGCACTTAACTCCTTCCATTCCTTATGGGAGTGAGGCAGCAGAATCCAATTATGCTTATCTGTACATCAAATACAATACAGGAGAACGTCCTACATGTTGATACAGAAAAGTTAAATACAAATTTTCTATACATCAGCTTGCACTCAGATTCCCAGAGACAGTGCACCAAAAGCTCATTAATCCTCCTACCTCTCCTACCTCCTCTGCTTCACAAACAAGCACTTGATCCAGAAAGAGTTTGTGGAATTTCATTTTAATACAGGGTGGGGGTTTTTCTATGGTGCAAAAAGATTCTGTAACTTGAAATCCCTGCCTAGATGATCATAAGGGAGTTTTCCAGAATCTCTCAGAGATGACCTACAGAAATGCCCAGGCAGACAATCAAAGACAGGAAGCCTCATCTAGTTTTCTGACAACCTTGACAAAACAATTTGACATGAACGTTGTGCCTGTAGGACACAACAGAAGACAACACGCCCACAGAAATCATCATTAATGCATCAGGCAGATAATGATGAGGAATACTCTTCTTTTCAGTGCACTGAAGGGAAGCAGACATTGGTCTGGTGTTTCTTATGTTTTAGGAGGTAAAATACTCAAGTTTCTTCACACCCAGACAAAAACTAACTACATGCAAGAAGATAAAGCAAATCCAGGAAACTACACAGATGAAGAAAGTATGCTGTTCTGTTTGAATTCATATCAACGTTACCTCTATGCACACAATAAAGGTTGACCTAGCCTGGTTAAAAACAGAGATGGTTTTAATGGAGGCCAAGAAACAATCACCAGTCACACCTAGAAATTCATGTGCTCTGATACACTACCTTTCAGATGCTTGTGGAAAATTTTTTTATGCTGGTTGTCCACTTTGCAGCAGCAACAGCAGACAACTTCTAACACACAGCCTTCAACACACAGAAGTCACTCAACAGGCCTTTCTCTTAATCTTATGATAAAAAATGTGGAGCCTGGGAAGGAAGTTACTAGCCATGTGTAGGATACAGGAATGGAAGGGCTTGCAAACCCCAAGAGCTGTCAGTCCAAGATTTGGGCTTTCATAGTTCTAGATTTGCGCAGATTCCCAGCTGAATCTGGGAATCTGATAATTCCTAGATGGATAAATATGAAATACAATCTATACTGAAGAACTTTCTCCATAGCTTTTATGGGAACATTAAATACACATAGCAATTAAATTACTGTTTCTATTCAATTCAATTGATTCAGTGAGAACTTAGTTTTATACCAAGTGTAAAAACAGAAAGTAAAAGGACATTTTTGGAGTTTCAGTCTGTGAAAGCATTTGACACATCCTGTAGCTCCAGATAGCCAGATAGAGACCAAGATCAATCCTGATGTTATTTTGTTGCCTAAAAGTCAGACGTTACATCAGAGGTAAAGGTGACCCTCTGACTGCCATTTTCTGGTCTATTGAAATGCACCTTCACGAAGGAAGGTTTAATCTGGTCTAACAGAAAATGTCAAAGCTTGACTAAATGTCAAGATTTCATTACACTCTGAAACAGTGTTCTGAAAAATAGCTGCAAGTGAAAGCCAATTTTAAGATACATTTAGTGATACTACACAAAAAGCCCACAAAAATAGTAAAAAACCCCAAACATAATATGAATAAAACCAGATTCTGACAAACTGAAGTGACTCTGGTACCCTAGTTATTTTATATTTTGTGACAACCTCAGTCTAATTTGTAATTCTTAAGAACATCATTTCAAAATAAAATTTAACAGCAAAGATCAGATACTTATGAGGCTGTTGTCTAGCGAGCCATAAATGAAAATAAAGCAACAAAAGTTGAAAACCAAGAAATACCAAACTGAAGTTTCCCAAGCAGGAAGGCAACGAGAGCCAAAATAGGAATGCCTGAAAAAAACTCTACTGTTATATTCTGACAACTAATATATAAACCCAAACCTTAATTATAGGCAAGTTGAAGACCAATTCCCATCAATCAGGTCTGTAACCACATAACTTTTGCAAAACAAATATTCTTTGTTTTATATTACTGCAATTATTATTGATAACGTATTACTTAATCATGCTCTCCTCAGCAAATAATCTTTTCCTTAAGTGGAAACAGGCAGGAAAAGAGAGAAAAAATCCACAAAATTGGAAAAAAAACGTATGTACCATGTGTAGCCAGGTTGCTCTTATTCCATTGCTGAGATGCTCAGCAGCCTAAGTTCTACCTTCATCCCGTCAT
The DNA here is from genome assembly GCA_025774025.1 of Xenus cinereus. Taxonomy (NCBI): domain Eukaryota; kingdom Metazoa; phylum Chordata; class Aves; order Charadriiformes; family Scolopacidae; genus Xenus; species Xenus cinereus. The sequence continues at coordinate 3,065,288 of JAOXJK010000032.1, forward strand.
TTCAGCTCACATAGAACAGATACTAAGTCAAAGCAAACTGTAACAAGTACCACCATCGGCCATCTCTGAGGCACCAAAACTCAACTGCCCTCTTCCCCTTTGAGATGCCACCCTTCCAATAACATAACAGCGGCTGGACACCAGTGGGGCTGAAGTGGGTTGAACTGTGGCCACTCAAGATGTCAGATTATGAGTAACTGCACCCATCTAGACACACTATTTAACCACACAGCTGGTGCATATGTCTCAAGACTGATTCTATAGCATCTTTTGTTCTTAAACCTCAAAATACCACCTGTATGGCAAAACTAGGCACATGTTCCTCATTTTCAGATACAACATAATATTAGTCATGGACATCCACCTTCAGGGAAATAAATATTTTGTGGCTTTATCTGAATTTTGAAGAAATTTTGTCTTTAAACTGAAAGTGACACACGCCCAGCAAGCCCCATCTATCAAGGATCCTTTGGTGAGCAAAGCTTCAGTGAACCGTCTGCAGCGATAAGCATGACTTTGAAGTGTGCCTTGGTGCACCTGCCTGATAAATTGATTTCAGAAGAAAAAAAAAAAGTGTTGTAAAGCTGTGCAAAAGCAACCCACCTGGGGAAAATAACTAAGTGAGAACCACAGATCCAAGAGCGTTTATTCACATTCCAGTGGGACTGGATGCCACCCTTCACTAGAGTGAAACAGAAGGCAGGACCACACGTGGGCACTTGTATAGACAAGCTTTAAACAGGTTAAGTTGACTTAAGTTAGCAAATTAAAATAAATCCATACCATACAGATTTAAAACTTCTTTGGATCAATTTTATAACAGAGGAATAAGTTACCATGAGATAAGTTATAATCTATATTACCATGAGATAAGTTATGATCTATATTAGACCGGTAAGTTCCCTTCTTGCACCCTGTGGCAAGTCAAAACAACAGAATACCCACCTGTGCATGCCCCTGGACAGGTACCGCAGATCAGTAACTGCCATTACCCATATTACAGCCCTTTATATTGGCCACAAGAGCCTAGGTCCAGCCAAAATTAAGCATGGTCCTGAGCAGGCAAAGAACTCACCCTGTAAGCATCTTCAAAGTCTAACCTACTCCGCAAAAAAAGCCAGGGCAAGTTAGACGTGATGCTTAGCCCGGTTCCTGCTCTGCACAGAAGCTTCCATGCCTAGAGACTCATTTAGGTAAAACGGCATCAAGGTGGATGCAGAGGGATTTATCTTTTTAAAGGATGAATGCAAACTGAACAGCAAGTTGTCAGGAGATAATGAATGACCACCTGCATGTTTCACACACCGGTGTCCGAGTTGCTCTCAGGTACTCGTGCAGCTCAGCAGCCAGCTGGCTTCAGCAGCCACAGCAATTTTTATCGTAGTTTAACAGACAAAGCAAATCTCTTTTCTAGCCCTTAACATCAAGGTCATTAAGCTATATCTATATGTACCCCATTTGCCTCTCAAGGTTTGAAGAGCCAATTTTGCACTATTTATAAGTACAGGTAAAATTCGATGCAGTTGAGGACCCGCTGTCCTCCACAGCACACTTACTGTTAGCTAGCCAGATTTAGTTCTCCTGCAACTCTGACTCCACATTCTTTATCCTCACAAACTGCAGGTGTTGAGCAGGTTCAGACAAAAAGAATTTGCTCCTGGTGTAGCTTTTAAGAAAGCCATGCCAAAAGAGGGGAAGAAGAAATTGGTATATAATGATACACTTGCTTCGTCACGGAGCTCAGAATCTGTGAAGTCTCAAGGCTGTTTCTCTTCCTATCTAATTCTCCTTGCTATAAGTACCTGTTAGGAACATCACCAAGTTTCTTCTGTTCCCTCTCTGTCATGAACTCTACTAGAGGACTAATATGCCTTTCAGCTATAATTTAAATTGCACGTTATTTCCAGCATTTTTAAAAGGACCAATTTTTACAAGTAATATCCCAAGGTAGCTGATATTTTCCATTTCTCTCTGCCTGAATAGGGTTCCTAATGGAGCAGGAGGAGCTAGAGTCAGTGTTTGGGCCAGATAATAAGTCATAAATGCTGACAGGATAAACATTCAGGGGCATGCTTTCCAGACATCACCAAGTAGAAATCTTTGGAACAAATCAATACGCTTTAAGTAGTCAATACTACTTCTATAATTGCTTCTATTCCCTATTAAAATGGTCAAAGGTTTAAAAGACTCAAATTCTGCGATTCACAATGCAGAATACACAACTACTGTCTGCTTCAGTTTGCGATTCATGAGCTTTTCAGCTAATTGAAGTCAGACTGAGCTACTCTGTATCAGAGGAATGGCTTACGTCTTAGTTTTCCAAATGCTGAAAATTACCATTCATTTTCCTACAGAAGACATTTTCTTTGTGTTATTTAAACAGGTCTCTGCATTCAGGAATCCAGAAGAGGAACTGACATTTCCTTTTGGCACCACTTTCTTAAAACACTGTATAATCAAATGTCATCTCTAATGCAAGTTCCCAAGCGCAGCACATTACTGCATCGCCAGTGCGTGGTAGAAAGATGTATGAGCACAAGGTGGCAATAGAGCATCAAATCAAAACCTGTGTATGTTTTGTTCCTAATTAGATGTTTGCTGTCGCCACAAAACACACACACACATACATGGGTCATACATCTCTACTGACAACACAATATGATTCAGCATGATTTCTTATGGCTACAGTATTCTCAGGTAAATGTAAAAAGAGTACCTTTCTCCTTGGTAGCTGACATAATTACAAGGCTTTCCTAGCCACTTACATTTGACATTACTGTTTCAAAACTCTGCACAGGTTTTCTAGCTTCAAACCTCTCAAAATAAAGATTCCTATTAACATAAACGTAGTAATTAAACAAAAATCTGTTTAGTGCTGCCAAGCTAGCGTCCTGCCTTCCCCAGCTGGAGCCCACCAGGCGGCAGTGCCATACAAAATTGAATTCCATAGAACCATACTTATTAGCAATTATTTAAGGTTTAAGTGCTAATGTTGCAGGCATCAGGAGCTGAAGCCCTTATCTTACATGCATTTATTCCCCCTTGCACGTACACCATGGTTACTACATGCCAACCAGCTGGTGTCAGTGACGATGAGGGCACGTGAAAGCAGCCTGATTAAAAAAGGGCAGTGGCTGAACTCCCCACCTCAATAGCAAACGGAGGGGAACCGAGAAGCAGAGTGTGAGTGAAATTCTCCCTGGCTCAATTAGCAGAGTCTGCAGCTGGGGACGGGCAGGTCGTGGTCCTTGCAATCTATCACCTGAGGCTGGAAACTGATACACAGCAGGCAGCGACAACATCTTCATGTCTGTACAGTGATTATAACGTGCCAAGCAAACATTTCTGGCAACAACTCTGATGGTCTGCGAATATTTCAGCACCCCAGCGCTGCCAGTTGGAGAGCCGTGTGAATACCAAGCTATAAATACATTTGGAGACTTTGGTCACTCCTCATCCACCACGAAAAGGATGCCAGGAGCACATCCATTGCTACACACATCACTGTAAGAGATCAGATTTAAGAAAACCATCAAAACGAAGCAAATGGAAATAGTCAAAATACCTAACTTTCTAAGAAGTCCACAAGCCTCAGACACAATGTTAGTAAAACTTACTGAAGTGGCACAGATCCTCAATTAAGATTCCAAATGAATAAATATTTAAGTGCATTGGTGTCTAGCAGCCTAGTGTGCCTGAAAGCTGTCTTTAAAACAGTACTTTAATATTGATGCTGAGTTTATAAATTGACCATTTAAATGCCATGATAAGCCATGCAGAACAAGCATCGCAAGGAAAATGAAAGTATGTAAAACCTGTAGTAAGGTACTCGTATGTGCACATGTTCTGCTAAAATATTAAAGAGATCTCAGCAGCTGTGATTTCAGCAAGCTCAAACACCAAGAAGCCAAGCACACCTGTGCTGATGCTCAGGACCCAGGCAGCCACACGCTCATCTCCCTCACGATTTCAATCTAAACTGTGAGTGCTGAGCGCTGAAATATATGAAAGCCCATTTCCAAGGTATCATTGGAGACTATTTCTCAACAGCGGTCTTCTCAACACTTAAGTCATTGCAGTCTTCTGACTGATTATACTTAATTTATTAGCATAACAGTTTTCTGATAACGGAGGGGAAGGTTGAAGGCCACTGCTGTAAATCAGTATAGCTCCATAAATTTCATCCAAAGCACATATTCAGCTTTTTTCCTAGAATCGCTCTATACGTTCATTCACAATGAATCTAGCTTTCCAATTTTGCAATCAACCTATAAAAATACCTTAGTCTTTTCCTTCCACCCCCCACATGTAAAGAACTAACATTCCAATTTAAAAATGAAATCCACATGCATCAGGAAGTTATGACAAGTTATTTACATTATATTATTCATATCAATATATAGGCAATTTCAAGACAATGTTCTCATCATACAGCTGAAAATCTCTTCCAAATAATGCACACTTCTTCCATTGAGATTAAGGAGTTAAAAAAATTGTTATGTCCCCCTCACCGGCAAATAAGAAAATTATTAGTAGACACTTTCTGAACAAAACAGTCTGACTTGCTTAAATTTTAGTAACTTATCATTACTGAGCAAAATGAAGCCATTAAAATGTAAAACAGGAAACAAACTGTGTGTTTATTCTTTAAAAAAAAATACTTAAAGGGTAAGCTATATAACATAGCAACCAACGCTTCATTGTCTCTCAATATCAGTGTTTTTAAATAACTTTGCTTCACTACGATCACAGCTACAGCTTCCTGACTGGTTAACAGATAAAGAAAGTTATTCAGAAGCTATTTCTTGCCCTGGCTTGCCGTCTGGCTCAGTGACAGCATTACATGACCCCAACTCTCGGACAGGCTGGCAGGGGACCATCGTTCCCATTTAACCTTCATTCCTGAGCACTGGCCTTTATCGGAGAAATGTTGCACTTCAGGCCCATATAAATAACTTTGCTTCCCCTTGAAACGTGGACTTGGACACAGTTTGGGCATCAGCTACATTTGTTACATGCTATAATTGCCTGTATAGGGGAGTCCAGTTTCAGGGAAATGCTGACTAAGATACATTTTTGGGTTTAGTGGTTGGTAGCTATAAAACAAATTAAATAGAACAAACTAATTAAAAAAAAATAAAATAAAGTAATAAAGCTATGAAAGATATCTCCTTTAAAAAAAGATAAAACGATAACTTCTAAACATTATTTTTCTTAATTCTCTGTGTCCATACCTCTTCAGTAAGTTAAAATTGACTTACATGCCATGAAAAAGACAGTCACACACCCAAAAATGAACTTAGTAACTACCAACTCCTAAACCTTGTAAAATCATAATTTTCAAGCTGACTTTGTACCAGTGACATTTAAAAAAATAAGCATACCGATGTATATGTTTGGAGAGAGCAACTTCTCTTTAAGGGCATATCCCAAACACTGATAGCATGAGTTTTAAAGGAACAGTAATGGGAAAACTGTCAAAACATTTATACTCAATACATAGGTGAAAGCAAATGAAACCTCCTGTTACCTGAATGTGTACTTTCACACCACAGTACTCACGTAAATATATGAACTTTTATTTTATTCTACCCATAGCCCTTGGAAGGTACTGTCACGTAGGACTCCAATTCTGTCATTATACATATGTCTTTTGGCAATATTTATTTTAAAAGCAATAATTTATTGGTAATACTTTGGTGTGCCAAACTGTTTAAACAAGAGCCCTTTTTTTGTTTACTAACATTAGCATCCAGTTGTTTTACTGGATGAGGTTATGACTCTGAAGGATGTATGAACAGCAGCATTCGAGCAGCTCCTAGTGCCATGGAGATCTAGAAAATATCAGATGCGTTGTATTAGTGCACTGTTATTGTTGAGGACGTGCTGCATCCCAGATGTAGGTTTAAGGGACTGGCCTTTGCTTCCTTCTGAAATTGCCGTGATGCGAGTACATCAATTCAGTGCTCAGCATTTCTATAATTTCTCATTTGACATTAAAGCAGAAATTGTTTAAGAAAAAGCAAAACATTGTCTTAAAAGTTCCTGACGAGGCACTAGAGAATCTAGACTAAATTCCTACACTAACAGATGTTACTGCTGTGGTACAGAGAGCCATGTTTGCAGATCTTCTAACAAGTTACAGTATAAGGGCAAGTTGCTTTTTATTATACCAAACTTAAAACACTTTCAAGTGCTTGGAGTCTCTCTCAGGCTGATAGTTTAGCCATATAAAGATATAATGTGTGTGCAGAACTGATTATTTTAGGAAAATTCTTACCACCATTTTGCTGAAAACCTCTAGAATATTCATGCTTTGGAGCACAGACTGAAACATCTGGCTGCTGTGTCAGAGATAAGCTTTCCGCTACTCCCATGAAAATTCATCCCAAACTGAACAAGTCACAAGCCTCTAAAAATGCATCTTACATTTACTGTTACAGTGCCATTCCCGTGTCTAGTGCTTTCCATCACTAGTTCTCGATGTGCATTGAAATGAGCACTTGGCTATTATTTTGCTGCTTCTTTAAACAGAACTTTAAAGGCAAACAATCATTTTCTGCCAGATTCATTCGGCATCCTCTGCCCCCTTCCATCCCTGCTGACTATCTAACTGTGCTTGTGCTATTGCCCCATGTCACCCCTTGCAAGCCAGGCACGCAGCTGGCAAATGCCACCGACTGGGTGGCTTGGTTTGGCTCCATGGGATGAGGCTCATTTTTGACACATTTTCTAAGTTTGTACACTTTAACAAAGTTATTTTACATTCAGGAAGCTACCAAAAAAAAAAATATTTTCAGTGTTTGAAATTAAAGACAGGAACAACATGTAATGCCAAAAATAAGAAAATAGAGTACATTAATTTCTTGTGCTACACAATCAATAGATGTTTTTTTCATAAAACTCCTGCATCATTCAGCACACAAAATGCATGGAGCGCCTTGGTAAAAGCTTGCTATTTTATCTCCACTTTTTAAACCCAGCTGTGACTACAAAGTTATTCATTTCCTGATGGCTTCCTTTTGAAAGCTAATATTTCATAAATAAAGCCATACTTAGGAGAGCAAGAGAACTGACAAGACAAGCAGTCAGCTACTGCAAAGACTCAAATGCCTAGTCATTTGAATAAAGATTTTTGTATTACTTTTTTTAGTGCTTTGGTTTTGTTCTTGATCATACGCCCTTATTCAGCACAATACTTCAACTGTGTACTTCAACAATAATTATCCATATTTTTACATCACTATTTTCCCTTGTAACCTTTGTGTTTCCCCTCCCTGAATCAAAGAACACATCCCATATTCTAGGACAGAAGGCTTTGGATGTCCTCCCACCCCAGGGCCTGCAACAGAGGTGGTGGCAGGAATTCCCCTTCATTTCTCAAGAGTTGGAAGGGGTTTACCTCGGCTCAAGGAGGGATGAGTTTGTGAAAGAAAACTACTGAGGGTTATTAAACACACAGAGGCAATATCCAGCTCAGGAAATCCCCGAGCCGAAAACAGCTGGAGGCTGGGAGATTATTCAGGGGAAGTATCTGATATGCTTGCCCTGCTCTTGCTCTTCCCCAAGCACCAGGCTGTAGCTACTGTTGAGGAGAAACCAGTGAGCACAGACCCTCGGGTCTGATCTTGAAATGCAGTTTTTATCGATAATGAACATGGTTAGGATCCAAATGCCCAGGCAAAGTTTATTTCACCACATGCTTTCAGACTGCCTGAAGAACAAGGTAAGCAAAAGTTCATCGATTAACAGTGTATTTACAGTTTCAAGGCTATCACCATCACTAAAGTGATTTTTAAAAAAATTCAGTTAACAAAACAGAAAGAAGAATGAGAACAACGTAGATTGTTTTGCAAATTTGTGGCCGCATCAGAGGTCGTAATCTCCAGACAAACTCCTGCTATAGAGTTATGAGAAGATATGGAGCAAATAGGAGGGTTAGCTGGGAGCCGCCAACAGGGAGAAATAGCCAAAACCGTCACATACTCTTACATTAACCTTTTCCTAAATGGGAGGCTCATTTCTTTCTCCTCCTCTGAAAACACCTGCTGTGCTCTCCTGGATAGTACCAGCCTTCCTTGGACAGTTTCTGGTTTTCTGTTTCTGATATGTTTTAGGACAGGTATGGAAAGTTAAGCATTATTTATAGAGGATTCTACATCAGACTTTTGTTTCAGTATTTCCCCGGTTCTTAACAGACGGCAAAAATGCAGGTTTTCCAGCTGCTACTCCGTTTTAAAGTTCTGGAAAACTAATGGCTCAGTCCAGAAATCATGAACTGCTTTCCTTGAATGGTTACTAAACGTGGACCCCAGCAGCTTCTTCCATTGCACGTTGCCTCCCATTCACCCACAAGCCATTTCTCCCATCAGAAGGTGCAGCCGAAGGCTCCCACCGCCCCAATAACCACTGACCTAAGGTTTGCATCACTCACAAAAGACACTGCTCAGTTGGTGTGGTTTTTTTTAATCCCGCTATTTGTGTTCACTTAAAAACCTCTTCTTTAACAAATGTAAACAGACTCTTTATAAAATACCCAGTTTCCATCCCAAAAATGGCTGTTTATGTCTAAGGGGTAAAGAAAAGAGCTAAAATGTAGCAGAAAATGTGGATTACTTACTGCTGCGCAGGATTTTATCCAAGTACTTTTGAGTTTTTAACCCATCTATATCAGTTGACTCCCCTCTGAGAATTTATAGATGTTCATTAACATTTGCTAATATCAAACCACGAATAGAGTCTTTGTTTTGTTTAACATACACTTATACACTCTATATACCCACTCACATGCACATATACATACATATATATGTATACACATACACTTCCATATATTTTAATTAAAAATGTTTGGGAAAAATACTAATTGCGCAGCTCTGATATTTAGGATACACAACTTCCTCCCTATCATTTTTATGACCTTTTTAGTTAATATAATTACCGCTACAGCAGATCATAATTTGTTCTCATGGCTACAAATTAACGAGACAAATTGCTGTGACACTACAGTCTGAGCAAAACAAGAACAGACAGTGAGGCAGCCCAGCTTTCATCATCTTCTTTAGCTAAAAGGCTCCAAGCACACAAAAGAAATAAAAATTACTTCCCCTGTGTCCCCGCCTCTGGAGCAATGCAGGCACCAGGTGGTTTTAAAGACTACAGAGCAGGTTTTGCAGTCACTTTAAAAATATATGCAATATATGTCAGTCCTTTTCCTCCTTCCATCTACCCAAGTAAATCTGGAGAATGGATTTTGTGAGGGACTAATCAGACTGCTCGTGTAGCAGTTCATTCAAAGCTTTGTGCTTTGTGTTCCTAACCTGAGATATACATTGGGGGCAATATTTTGTTACCTCAGCTTACTCACTTTCGATAGATTAAGAGTTTCAGGGTATTATATTTTTTTTAACTATTATTTCATGCCATTGCAAAGTAGTCTAGGGAAGTTGATGATTTATAAGAACGGAGATATTAACTGCCTGCCACTGATACTTTATGGAGGAAAAAAAACCCTATTCTGTCCGTTACAGCAAAAAAGAGTGATTGAGGGTGAACTAGTTCACCCCAAAATGTGTCAATGGGAACCTTTCCACCATTAACAGTTATATCCAACACAAACCTCACTTCCAATGGATTTTGCATTGACTCTTGAAATTCAGCCAGCAAAACAATTTCCAGAGAGAAGATGCATAAAGCACTCCGATTGAGAGAAGATTAGATGTGCATTTTTAAGTGGCACTTAAAGATGGAAGAGTGACATTTCGGCAGTATACAAATATGCTTACAAGGTAGGCACAGCTTTAAAGGATGACTTTTGACACCCCCAAATCTTTGGTGGCGTTTGGAACCCTGACAGAAGTCATATACCATGGTCCCATCTACAACCTCTACCTGTAGCAGAAACAGCACTGGAACACGGATGGAGAAAAGCAGAGGCGACAAAATTCTGCATTTTTGCTTCATCTAAGAACATTGCTACCTACGATCCAGCTTTTACTCCCAGCCAACAGCTAATATACTGGGCAGAAGACACAGCAGTGCCTCCTAGGAGGTGTTGTCTAGCTGGAGAGGAGACAAATTGAAGACAAGGACAACAAAATAATTTAACTGCAACTTCCAAAAGACACCAGGAATTATCCTTGCTTGATTTACCAACCTTATCTGTTTAGTGCTACAGATATATAAAAATTTGTAATGCTGCTGGTTCAGCATTATATGATTGCGGGACTGTTTGTCAAGGTGTATCTCTGCTGTTGTTTAAACACAAAGGAAACACAGAATGCCAAAAAGTGACTGGTATCCAATTAATTTGTAAGAACATTTGGGGAAAGTTTAGTTACCCATTCTCATTCACCTCTTGAAGTCTTATCCAAAACTACCTGTTTACAAACATTTAAATAAAATAACAACACCCTCTGACATACAGTGGCATATATCTTTGAAAGCAGCCCTGAAAAGCCAGACCCATGTTTTCATCTTTTCTGGCACAATAAGGAAACTGCAAAAACCGCGTGAGAACAAAGTGTTTTCTCAACACATTCTGTTTATAAACATATAAGAAATTTGGCTGGCTGGTAAGAACTACCCATTCTCTCACTGGAAAAACATAATGCCCTTTTGACTGCCATGCTTGTAGTTAAAGGAAATAAGGTACTGGCAAAAAGGCTAAAACAGATTAAATGCAAGATGGCAGCCAACCTGTCGCTCTTTGCAGTCAATGATTCACATGTCAAGTTTTACTTTATGTCTGGAAAATGAGCCATGGAAAGGCTTAGAACCATATCGGACACTTCCTCAGGATTCATACTTTGGGCATTCCTATAAATAAAGCAAAGTCACTTTGGGAGATCTTAGCCTATCTGATGTGGCTTCTTCCTTCTATTTTTATGCCCAAGGAAAAAAGAAAAAACTATGTCAGAGGAGAACAAGCCACAGAAGGGCCTTATACAATCTGCTTATTAAGCAGTGACCGCCTCAAGCAAGAGATGCTTTCCGCCCCCATTTTCTTCCCAGCTGCTAAGCTGAAAGCTCTTTTCAAGCATGGCTACACAACATCTTAAAACAGCTAATACTCCCTCACAGTGCATCACTCAGCCTTTGGCCAACACATCCAGCTTCCCACTCCTTCTGGTAGCAGTCTAGGTTCAGACCTCATGCTGGACACTTGAATTATCCTGTGCACCTTATGGCCCATTAGCTTCAATTTTGGATGAAGCAGTCCCTCTTCAGTTGCATTTAGCTTAGGTGCTAATTGCACCAGCATCTGAAAGCATTCCATGTAAAAATCAATCACCAAGAGTGAAATACTTTTAAGCCTTCATAGAGCTTCTGGAATTTCTCTCATTCTGTAGCCACAGAGCCCAAGAAAACAAAAAGAAAATAGCCTTGGCATCTTTGTGATCATTTTGGTTACAATAAAAAACGCTTTTCCTTACATTTTGTAAGACATGACAGATCATGATGGATTAAATTAATCATGAATAAAGCCTCACACACCTACAGAGAAATACAAGGCGGAAAAAACCACTGCAAACTCACCATTTCATTCTTGTTTTAAAGGAACAATCTAAAGTCAAAAGGTGATTTATTCATTATGCCCATTCAAAGTTTCATGTCCCCTGAAACTGCCAACAAAAATACTATTTAACGTGACACGCTATGCTGTTGTTATCAGATGCAGATATCTGTTACTTCAAAAATTCGAACAGGCAGATAATAGTCACAACTTAAAATCACTGTATATCTTGACAGAATCTGAAGATAAGCATTTTGTACCCTTGTTAAACATAGCACAAAAATAAATATTAAGCTACAGCCACACAACTGGAAGGAGAGGAGGAACACAGCTGGAACTATGACTTTTCACAAAATCATTGAATCACAGAATGGTTTGGGTTGGAAGGAACTTTCAAAGATCATCTAGTCCACCCCCTGCCATCGGACAGGGACACCATGTTCTGTGTTTGCACATATAAGCCTTTCAGACACAGACTTCAGAAGGTGCAATTTAACTTTCAATGTACAGTAACAAACAATGAAGGAATCCTGAAGTGCTGCATCCACTTTTTAAGGAGGAAAAAATTACAAATAAAGATAAGGTGCAGACATCAGATCCTTCTGTCAGTTCTAAAACTTCCATCACTCACTGTAAAAAAAACTTAATACAAGCGTACATGTCCTCTGCTTACAGCTTTTTTCACTAATATGACAATGAAGTTATCTAGAGGAAAATACCACCAATAGAGTATGTGACACAAACAGCTAAGTACTCAGAATCAGCTTGGATTAGAGGTCATCTCAGGCTCAAAAATATTTGGTAGGATGATCAATTCTTTCATACACCGGAAAACAAGTTTTCTTTCCCCAGACAACTTCTTTACTACATATCACCATTACTTCATAGAATACCAGTCCTGGTAAGCAACCAAGTAGTGTAAAATAAAGATCTTCACTACTTGAAGTAAAGAGGAAGACTAATGTTGCATTTGTTACTGAGCTCCTATGAATCAAGCCTTCCAACATATACAAATGAAACTATGGAAGCACCCCATTATAGATTACAGCAAATCAAAACATTTCTCCAGGCAAAGCTGTAGACCACGGCCAATTCTCAACTTTCCAAACAAAATGTAGGACTCAATTCTGTATTCATTTCAGTAAACTAAATCTTTGCCAATGCTTGTAAGTCTAGTTATAAGGAGTAACCAGAGTCAGTTTTAAATTAATTAAGCATTATGCAGCTCCATCTCAATTCTTTTAAATCAGGGAGATATATATCAGAAACAAGTACATTCTCCCTTTGCTCTGCTTCCAAAACTTGACTCCTCTCCAATGAATTCAGCATGCAGAATTACCCTCTTAGTCCCAGAGAAACTGAATCTAATAAGCATGGGCCTTTGCCCAAAAAAGTGATACTATGTTGCTTAGAGTTATCAATACTGACTACCGTTTTATTAACCTAATATTCTTTGGTATTCTTTGCATTAAACAGAAAAGCAAAATGCCAGGCACCTCAATGCTTCAGTGATTCTTGCATGCACTAAATGACTCTTTAAAAAGTTTACTGGGGTGTATATGAACAGTATACCGTCAAGTTACAGAATTTGCCAAATGTTTCAGAAAACAAAGAGAAAAATACAGTTGTAACTTCCATCTTCAAGGAAATGCATGGAAAGCTGGGGAGAACATGTGCCATAAACCCAGTAAGCATCCTTTATCAAAAACTGGAAGAGTAAATAGACAGGGCAGCATTTCCCTGCTGCACAGCACAATGCTGCCCTCCCTGTTACCCACCAATGTCACGGAAACATGTTTTGTTCTGATTTTATATACACACACACATATATACACACACACACACACACAGAGGTCTGGTTGCTGAGTCCTTAGTGTCTTAGAAGAGAAGACGAGAACACCTACCTCTCATTCCAGGCAGCACAAAGGCTCAGTTGAGCACTGGGAAAAAAAATCAGTGTGAACACGGTTCGTATTTCCACCAGTACCTCTATAGTCATACAGGCTAGAAACTTGTGGTTTTAGAAGGTAAGGCAAAATTACCAGAGAACAGAGATAGTCTGAAATCTTAGAGGATTTTTACCTACTTTTGAGAATCCCTGACCTTAGCATGTTTGGCATTTACCTAAATGAACCGTACAATCCCAGTATAATGCTTGAAGGCCTTCATTGAGAGCTCAAACTTGTGCATATGGCTCAACAGAGAAAAATATAATTTAACAGACCAAAAAGGGGGGGTGGGGGGGGCGGGGTCGTGCACCTGT
>JAOXJK010000032.1:3086248-3110494 GCA_025774025.1 Xenus cinereus
CCTTCCTTCCCCCCACCTCCACACCCCCCCGCCACCAAAAAAAAAAATTTCTTTGGTCCTGGGTAGCATTCTGCATCCAAACCAGCCAAGTATAGATTTCATACTTAGATTAGGCTGTAGGCTCAAGACTGGGGGGTTTAAGTTGAAGATCCTACTCTGAATGAGGTAAAACAAGGATTTGAGCTTTATGACAGCAGCATACCACGCAAGAATCCTTCTTGATGACTGAGCTCCAAGGTACTTTGCACAGGCATCTCAGTTTCTTCTGTGGAGCTGCTCCACTTTGTGTAGTTAAATATTTATTGGGTTGGGGAAAGAGGATGCATAATGTGTGCCACAAAACAGTGAAGAAATCAAAGTAATTGATGAGCCATTAAAAACTACATCTAGCAGTGCTGGTAAAAGATGTTAAGATGACTACTCTGCAAGTTAGGCTCACCATTCGTATGAAGAGCTGATTGTGCCGTTTCACACTCCCTCCTCCACTTTTCTCAATACCTTACCAGCATGTTACAAACAACAGGACCGTCAGAAGTGTTACTGTACATGATAGGCATGGATTTCTTCTCCAATATTAATTTTTAAGAGAAATGATACCTACTGTAGAGAAAGTAATAACAACCATAATAGAAGCAAGTGTAATAATACCAGGTTCATCTATGAGACTAAGCCACACCCTCCTCCAATTTTAGAGGAGGAAAAAAGTGCAACAGTTAGTATGAATCACAGAGAAAAATCAGTATAACAGCTTAAACACTGAGCTTCTTGTGAAATAGGATTAGTGCTAATGGATGAAGCTGTCTCTTGTCTGTCTAACAATTAGAAGTGATCCTCCAAAAAACTCTGGCCAGAATTGTATTAACTAGCAATTACAGACATAAATATAGCTATGAGACTGAAATAATATTTTTCCTATTACTGCAGAGGACTTCAAATGAAAATAGTTTACTCCAAACCCGCACACTGCCCTCTACTCTCTGAAAGACTGACAAATCTCCTTCCTTCAGGAACTGTGTCCACCAAATTATATCAATAAGAAGCTGCCTTACCTTCGAAGTACTAGTTCCAGGAGTCAAGAGTGGCAGGTAAAGTACTAATGTCTTACAGTGATTAACTGTTCAGGCTAATCCTGTGTCTACCAAATAATTGAGTTCTTTGGTTTCCATGCCAGATTCTTGCATCTGCTTAGAGCACCTTATGCAAGAAACAAACACTGTTTGTGGTTTGGTTTTTTAAATTAGAATGTGATTGAAAAAACACATTCTTCCAACCTAGTAACTTTCATCCTTCACTGTAACATACATTCTGTTTGGAAATCTTATTTTGAACTAATCTTTTAAGAAATTCAGTGTTATTTTTTGCTCCCTCCTTTCTGCAACAATTTATCTGTCTTCCACTACTTTTGTTGCTTGGTACTACTGCTTTAATCTTAGATTTTTAGATAGCTGCACAGGTCGGCAGGAAAGGCAAGCAGCAAGAAAGAAACTGCAGGTCAATACTCATGACAGCAACACCAACAGTAACGCATCAGGAAGTTGTATGAATCCTGTCAACTCACTAAGATCACATCAAGCAAAACTCGGAGCAACTACAGACATAATGCAAATTCATTTTACTTTTAATTGCAGTGAGGTGCATTTGACTCACTCCAAAGAGCCATTAACACAGAGCAAGTTGCAAGCGAAAACAACAGCCTAGCAGAATTATACCTAAATTATACTCAAATTATATATAGCGTTCTGATACTGAATGGATGGTCCTCAGTGAACTTAGAGATATCAGATTCATAGGAATAAGGTGCATTAACCGTCAGAACCTTTGCTTCGTATTTTTGAAACAAAACCATGCCAGTGAGATTTAACTTCGTGTTGCTCAGTTCTTCACACACTCACAGTGGTTAAAATCCATACCTCGTTACCATTCCTACCATATAAACTGAAATATTAAACCCTACAGCATAGTAAACATAGAATGCAAATCTTAATTTGTAACCTAAGATACAAGATTGTCTCGAGGAGATAATTATGCACTGCTTAAAATGTTAAAAGCCATGAATTTAATGTTAAGAAGTGAGGCATTAAAATAAATTTACCTATTTTTCTGCTTAAGCGTTTTCAAACCAACTGCCTCTGCATCCTGCTCTCTTCAAGAGCTCTGCAGCCAGCTTTTTTTCTTCCGTAGCAAATGGTTTCGGCACCCTGGCAGGGCACCGAGTCACCGGGGTCACAGAGAAGGAGAACAAACGCTGCCTTTGTGCAGGTCCCCTGGAAGGCAGCGAGAGCTGGGCTCACGGTTACAACACTGTCAGGGCCAGTGTCGATTGCACAACATGCCCAGTATTCAAAGCACCGATAGCATGAACTCCTTCCCTTTGACACAGGCTTTCAAAGTCCAAAGCTTCTCTCAACATTTCCAGTTTAAAAAAAAAAATCCTCCAAAAAACATGCTTTTATGTCTAACTAGAGCTTTAACGTTACAGAGCCCATTTCGGCAAACTCTTTGAAGCCATCGGTACCACCTATAAAAATAGCAACTGCGTCAAAATAGTCACTTAGTCTCTCTTCCTCCTAACCCTAAGCATCACCGAAAATATTTTAATAGCTTTTGAATAGTTTAAATCCACTGTGTAATTACAGCTGTCTACCTTAGAGCACGCCATTAAGTTTTGTATCAACAGCAAATTAATGGTCTCACAAATTCCAATTAAGTCTTGAGGGTGGGGTGGCAATCCAATATGTTTTTATATATATATATACACATACTATATATATATGAAACTATAATGCAGTATTTTTATTTGGTTTCATTTACTGTAGTTACATCAATCTTCTTAAAAGCACTAGAGTGCAAAAGTCTAGTATCTTGATCTAGGCATTAGTAGCAAAGTAATCTATTTAATCCTTTAGGGAAAATAGGATATAATATTTCTGATCCTCCAACATAAAAAAAAAGAACAAGCAGGAGAGAAGAGCTCATAACATCTTTATTTCTAGAGCAGCTCTCTGAATTCTTCTGCCATATTGTCTTTTTGTAGCTGATTTTCTGCTCCTCACATAGAACAGTAATTAGTTAATGCCAATTTGGCTTAATGAAATCTATACATTGAGGAAAGATTTCGTAGGAAAACCTACAAGCCATTTATTAAGTGCTATACTGACATCAACCACCACGAGATGCCTGTTTTGATGCAAGTAGACGTAGTGTAATAGCAATACAGTTGCATGATGCAGTCCCACCTCGGCTTAACCTTCGTTAGCAAAGGGACAGTACCCATTGACTTTGCTCAGGCCAGCTGACAGTCTCATGCTCGCTACCAGGTACTTCTGAAACATCTCACCTCCAGAGCTCGCTTTTGGAAATGGACAAAAGCATTCTGAATCACTTCTTATTTTTTCTGCCCCAGATGAATTACTTCACAGGCCTCAAGGAGAAGATTCTTGGGCAAGACATCCTCACATCACCCCTACCTGTCATCCTCTCTCAGGTTTTGTTTGTTTGGGCTTGGAGATTTTACTAACGCAATAGACAAAACTTGCTACAGTTAATGCTAGTTCTACAAGCATTGCACCAGAAGCCTCATAAGGACCGACACAGGCAAAGTAGAAGACCATCTCTGCTCCAGAAGACTGGAATCGAGGACTGATTCTAGAGTAGAACAGGACAATGACAGCTAAGTACAAGGAAACAAGGAGGCACTGTTCGACATCATAACAGACAGACAAGGCTGAACACACGATGCCATAAAACATACTCCATAGAAACTACAGTAAAACACCATCAGAAGAATGCTGGCCCAAAAAGAAATGGCTTTACATATATCTGCATACAAGGAAAGCAGAAGGCAAACACTTCTAAGCTTCTGCTTAGAAAAGCAATTTCAATGCCTTTCTCCATTGAAAGGCAATGAATATTGTAAATTCATATTATAATCTGCTTAGAGAGAAAAGTGAACAGTTTATTAGTAAACAAATAATGTTCCTTTGAAGTGGGGAGGAAAGAAGCTCTGGAGAACCCTGAAAGTGATACCTGTTATATTCCATATTAGAGGGAAAAATGGATCCAGTAAACATTACCACAAAAGAGTAGAATTAGTTTCATGTTAATACTTCACACAAAAAGACTAGTTTTGGCAATGACAACCATTGCATTCTTCACCGTCATAAAAACTTGAATGAGAGCTGGAAGGCTGACCAAGAAAGGCACATACAAAAAAATGCCCTGCAAGAAAAATCCAGAGCATTCAGGTTCTACTCACACAACTGGGCTAAATCCATTTAAGTCGAGACTGACGCTAAGAGAGTCATACCTACAGAGACACACACCCCCCCAATGCAAGATGTGCTTACGTCACAGGCATAACTGAGTTATTACAGAAAATAAGTAAATAAAATTAAGAGTGGAGGTATTGAAGAGGAAAGGAAGAAGCAGTGAAAGTTCTGCTGCAGTCACATCAATATGACAATCCAAATATAGACAAGGTGCCTAGGAGTGGCTAGGACATATTTCAGTTTGGATTTGACACTCAACATCGTAAATACATCAACGTCTTCTATATCTTTTGGATCTCCGCATTACATGTTACTCAGTTTTGAAAGATGACTACGTGAAACAGCTGTTTTACACAGTAAATAAAAGCAGCTATTCCTCAGACCATTAGATCTTTTTCCTTGGAAATATTTTCCTTGGAAACCTGCCATTTTCTCTCCAACAATAACATTCCAGAGAGAGAGAGATATCTCATTCATTGCTACATCAAAGCTAAAGACTATTGGAATATGGATCTCCACAAAGCTGCCCAGTGACTGAAGATGGGGCCGTACCAATGTGCAGTAGTGAAGGACCGTATCTGTCTTCCTCTCCGGCTTAAGTCCTGATTCAACGCACTGACTTTCATCCCTGACGGGGAAGCAGCAGCTGGCATTAGACCAGCTTCAGCACCTTTCCATTTCACATCAGAAAACAAATCCCACACAGAAAGGATTCTCTGAAAGTCGTTCTGGATCTTCAGCAGCAGCAAGTGCAACCGTGTTTTTTCCTTGCCTACATCATGCAGAATTTGGCCTGTAACATTGAACTAGGGAGAAAGGAGAGAGAAAGAATCGAGGGAACAGTCAATCAATCAGTCTGACGTTCCTCATGTCTCTGAGTAGGGTCAGAGACTAGAGATACTCATTAATGGCCAGTAATTAGATAATTGTTCACCATAAATATACACTGTTGCTTCCACTGAGCGCACAGGGAGATTAACACTGAGAGCACTTGGAAAAACTCTTAGCAGAAATGACTGCTAAATCACTTACAAATTATTGATAAATCAGTTTATAGCATTAGTGCATTTTGACACATTTTCTGAGACACCTCACTACTTTTCTTCTCTGTGATCCAAGAAGATTTTCTTACCAGCTCTCTCAGGACAGGTGCTCTCCGATGACCGTGCTCATGGTATCACCAGGGACTCCTGAGCCCCAGGGTGACAGCACGGCTTACCGTGACATTCACCGGGTGCCAAGCAGCTTCAGACTTCAATATATGGCTTAGGAAACTAAGCTGAAGGACGCACAGTTGGGGCCCCTACTTGCAAGATGAAATTATCTCAGCAGTCATTTTGTTTGCCTTCCTTCCTATTTTCTGTGCTACATGTTCAAGAGGCTTTAGCTAGATGTCTTTTATTTAATTAAAATTAAGATGCTGATCTAATTTTTTTAAAAGGAAGCAGAATATAAATGTAGCTTGGGAAAGAAATAATCTTCCTTACTGAGTCTTGCTAGACTTGCAAGTTACTGCCTGCTCTATAAGGAGAGATTATGGGAAGCAGGGAGGGATGACACCTCAGGAAGCAAAAGGGGCTTTCAGAAGCAATAGCAGAAACCACTATTTTATTCCAATTATATGATTACCCAAAACTGGTAGCTCTAGTGATTCCTGAACAGCTGTAATATAAAATAATCTGAATGGAAGGTCACAAAGCTCTCTAGCTGAGTAGGAAAGAATGTCAGTCACTAAGATACGTCCTTACTATATTAAGGATCAAATAGGAATTTTAATGCTCTTTAGCTGACAAACATAGGTATTTCACTCCTCTCACTAGTTACTGAGCCATTAGCATATTATAAAAATATAGCCGTGAGGATGGCTCCACACAACACAGTTTGAGGATTAAGCCACTTATGACCTTCGGTTCAATATTTCCTTGTTCAGCATGGAAAGCCTAGTGAAGGAACGTTTCCCTACAGTCTGGGGAGGTCTAAAGGGCAAGTGCCATAGGGCAGAAATAGATGACCATTATTATTATTTTTTAATCAGAGTAATTTTCCTTTCAATATCTTTTAATTCATTATTTTTATTATCTAAGTTAGAAGAACCAAGGGATCCCCAGAGGACACTAGTAACTCTTATTTCCTTCACTAATGAGAAGAGAAAAAAAACCCCACAGGTGTAAGAAATTCAGATTAAAACCTGCAGCAGCTCTTTTTTTTTTTTTTTACTGCTCCTAGAGCATGAAAAGGATGAAATCTTTTCTTTAGATAGATAGATAGAATAAGGGCAAAAGGGAAGGAATGAGTGGGCAGCATAACATCTTCATGTTTCAGGGGAAAAAAAAAAAAAACAAAACAAAACCATTGCTTAGAACAAAAGTGAAACAATCTGCTTGAGAAAAGGCCACATGCTTTCCTTTTATATTTGGCCTTCTAGAAAAAGGAGCTATCGGTCACCGTTAGCCAGCCTGCCCATTAGCTGTCATATTAAGAGGTGGAGCGTGTCTGCCGCACTCTGATGCCTCCCCTGGTTTTGAGGCATCTGCAGCAGGGAGAAGCAGGGCTCTGAAAGCCCTCCCAGTTTCATTAGGTTATCCCAGGCTTTCAGCAACGCTCATTACATTAGCTTGCGCATTACGCCTGTGGGCCAGAACTGGCTGGTGGCCAGCCAGGCTGGGAAATGGAGTGGGACGGGCAGGTTCTGCCTGTAAACGGCGAGGCAGACGTGCCCGCAGTCCGACTGTACACAGCAGTCAGCACAGCAACATACACAGATGATTTCTGGGCCTATATTTGGACCTAAATTGGCCAAATCCAGAGTGATGGCCATAACTGAAGGATGGTGCTGCTCCCCTCTCTCCTTTCCAGATATGAAATCTCTGGATCTGGAAACTAGTGGAAAGCACACAGGGGGAAGTTCTTCTGCTTGACTTGGTTTTAAAACTGAAGCTTCTATTGGAAGTTGATCTATTTGGACTTTCCCTGCATTTCATTCAAAAAAGAATTAATTGAATTAACAACATCTGAGAACACCACCCCCAGAAGTAGACATCAGCATGGGACCTTCTGCCTGAAGGATAAAATGCTCAACTGAAGCTCATCTGGTTTGGGATTAGGCATAAATTTGGCACAGCATTGAGGCTGGGCTATAATATTCCAGATTAGAGAGTACAAAACAAGCTCCAATTCAAAAGCTACCTGTTCTTATGCAAGTCATTTAAGAAAAACAAAACACTAATATTTTCTCCTTTTTTAATGTACTCAAAGAAAACAATGAATAGAGTGGAGAACACACACAGAGAAATGTAATTCAGAAATATTCTGATTTGTCCCATGTCCTGTAATAAAGAGACTTTCTGTACTTCTTTCTTCAGCAGTGGGGTGGGGGAGAATAAGAACACGAAGAACCTGGAAAGATTTGGCCCAGAGTTTGGGAACAGTAAGAAATATTCCTGAAGAGCTTTGTTTGACAATGGTAGCATTAACTACCACAGCAGAACTTCAGAAGTGTGTGGGAATGTGTGACTAAGCACTCATTACACTGGAGTAATAAATATTTTGCATTAGTCAGAAATATATATCTGCTTAGATAAGTCTATTATCTTAAAAACATGCATGTGTGGTTGCACTAGAAACTCCATAACCAGGGTCATGACAAACTCTTTCAACTCCATTTGACTCTCATATCTTAATTTCTGAAGCAGAGCCGCCACTGCAGCCAAACAGCTTTCTCCAGAACTCCTCCACACAGCTTTCTTCTTTTAAACTTTTCTTTTGCAAAAAATTATGCAAAAAGCTACATTTGTAAGCAAAACAAATTAAGATTTCAAAACCTCCTATCTTGAAAATGATACAGTATCATGTAAATTTGCAATTTCCAGGCTTTGAGAGCAAAAGGCAGTATTTTTCCACATTAAGAATTGCTGACAGATGTTCTCCCCTCTGTTGTTAAACAAGTCTTGACAAAAATACACTCAAGTCTTAATAGAACTGGGTGTACCCTAAGTAGGTTTCCCATTTGATCTGTTGTACGCCTCACAGGCTTTTTTGTCGGCTTGTTCTAGCACAATGCACGTTTGGTACCACAACAGCGACAGCTGACAACTGTTTGCCCTGTTTGCAAAAGCTTTAGCATTCAACCTGAACCAAAAGCATTTGTCATGTTGCATGGCAGTGAAGTAGATTTAATCAGATGAGGCCACTCGCGTTGTCAGTGCCAGGCTGAAAGAATCTCATAGAACAAAAGCTGGATTTCTCTCTCGGAGTCCGGGCAGGGAGCAGCAGTGTATCTTTGTGAATGCATGAGGAGGAATTTCAAAAGGAGAAAATGAACACAAGAGAGTATTTTCATTACAGTTAAACCAGAAAAATCACTGTTCTTAAGTGGCCAGCAGGAAGCTACTGTCAGCTGAAAACACCACAGTCAAAATTTTGACAACATGAAGTGAACCTTCATGTCCCTTTTTCAAACGTTACTAAGGTGGAGAATGATACCTTCCGTGCTCTACTGCTACATCATCATATTTCCAGAATAATGAGCACCACCTGATATCTGGTCACTTTCAGCAATAAAACTGCAAAAAAATTAATCAGTATGGATGGGAATCCCCAAACTGCAGAGTCAATCCTCCAAAATACTTCATTAGGACTTCAAATTCCTTAGAAATCATAACAAAACACGTTGTACCTCTTCTAGCTACTGTCAGAGACCATGCTAAAAAAAAAAGTAAACACACCACTAAAAGGAAGTCATCATTTTGCGTAGCCACCAAGATAAGATTTCTTACTCTTTGTATCCTTTTGGATGACAGAATCATTCCAGAGCAGATTTACACAGGGAACTTCAGAAGAAAACTATTCTTCATATACGTAAAAATCAAGTTGGATGTTTGCAGCTGTTCAAACTCCCAACAGTGAGTGAAAAACTGCACAGCTCCAACTCAGGAGCTTTGCTGATTTACATCACCTAATACGGTCTCATCATCAAGTCCTAACCTTGTTAAGAGGATGCTGGTGCAATAGGAAGGAGCCCCACAAATTCATTTAGAAAGTCAAATTGTGGAGGAGCCCCACTTTCACTTAGAAAGTCAAATTGTGGTTCTGACCTGCTAAAAATTGGGGTGGGAGAAAGGACTAGAAGCACAACTTCTCTTAAAATTAGACTGTGAGACATAACCTGAAAAACCAAATTAGGGAATATTATATATGAAGATTATCTAATCTTCTGTGAAGATTTGGAGTTCTACATCCACAAATGACAGAGAACAGGAAATTAAAGGTTTTTGGTAACCAAGAGAATGGACACCAACAGTGTTGCCTTGATGTATTG
Organism: Xenus cinereus; assembly: GCA_025774025.1. Lineage (NCBI taxonomy): Eukaryota > Metazoa > Chordata > Aves > Charadriiformes > Scolopacidae > Xenus > Xenus cinereus. The sequence goes on from JAOXJK010000032.1 coordinate 3,095,834, forward strand.
ATACTCTCTTGCATCATTTTAAAGTGACAGTTAAAGTCTCCCCAAGGTTTCATTAACTGGCTGCCAAAGGTCAGAGAAAGAGGCGCCTGGATTTTGCTTAGAACCTGCTGGTATAGCTGGTTCTTTGGCACAACGCAACCCAGTTTTTGGCATTACTATATTGAAAGCTGCCTACAGCACATTAATGAATTAGAGTTCAGCCCTGCATGAAATGTTTCAACATTCACTTCCCACTGTGCAACAGGAATTTCCCCATTTGCTTTTTTCCGCTAATTAGAGAGGCACTGTAACGAAGCACAGCCTTTTGAAAGGTGCAGCCTCTCCTTCAGTTCTGTTAAATCAGGGAGAGGTACAGGATATTTCGATCCACTCCACAGATAACCCTTACCTCTGAGAATCACATTAAAATTAGATAACGATTACAACCTTTCTCTACCTTGACAACCTACAGGCACTAATAACCATCTAGACTTAATCTAGCCCTTAATCCAGGAGATACAACAGGTGATGAACGTGTAGTTTGTTAGAGACTTAACTCACTTTTGGAGGTACCTGCCTTGAGTGGCACATGCTTTACACAGACACATCTTCAAGTACACTGAGGCAGAACACAAAACCCAAAGCAACTCTTCCAAAGCGCCTTAAAGCAGGCATTAAAAAAAAAATCTGTTATAAAGCCTTGATACAGCATTTAATTGATTGGAACCTCCCTGCACCTGCAGACAGTTCAGCTTCAAAAATCATGCCCAGAGCCGTGCTCACATTTATAATGCAACCCGCTCAGCAACTTTCATAGGTTTATTCTTGATTTCAAACTGAAGAAACTGAATTTTTGAAGAAATGTCAGAACCACTTCAGAAATGCCTTCCTATTTATCCTGGACAGCCAGAAAAACACCTAAAATCTGAAATGTTTTAAAGTTAACTTCGAAAATGTGGAAATCAGATGTCTGCGTTCTTGTGTGACGCCACAGCCATGGTATGCTTTATTTGCATCCAAGGAAAACACTTGCCGTGCTTCTGGCTGCGCAGTGCCACATGTCTCTCTGATTTCAGCTGCACAGCAGGCCAGCCAGAAGATCAGTAGGAGAGACCTGCAGGTCTGATCCTCTTGCCACCAACATGGTCATCCTCAGTGGAGTGTCTCCTGCTGTTTCGCCTCCCACCGAAGCAGGTGAATCCTTTCAGCACTGCTCAGTAAGCATTCTCTCATCAACGGAGGCATCCCCTCCTGCATCACTCTCTCTGGTTGCACTGTTTTAATTAAGCAGCATTCTACAATAACTTGCAGAGTACACAAAGCATTACAGTTATCTAGGATACTTGGCAAATTATGAGAATCTTAATACAGTCTGTTTCAATGCTTTCAGATTGAAAGCCAACCTACTTTCCTATTTATTTGATTTTTACACCTGCAATAACTTTACACTTCAAAATTCCACTATGAGAAAGACCCAAAAATATAGTTTCTTTGTTGTTTTGCAATTATGCTAAGTATATTTGAATATTAAGAAAATTTAGTATATCTGCGTTTTAAAGCACAGAAAACTAATAACCCGTCAATAAAATTAACATAGTAAATGTTTAAATAATCACAGAATATTAAAACACACTATTTTAATTGATACTAGCTTTCATGGCTTGATTTATTAAACTGCTATTTGAACAGCAGGCTTCACTTCTGCTGCAGTATAAACCAATACTTACTTATAAGCCCATATTTCTTTTTCAACTTGACAAAAATGTATAAAGGTCTTACATTATTACTGAACTTTTATACTTCTGAAAGCAAGCTTTTTTCTAGAAGACAGTAGCAGTTAGCCCAGTGGGGAAAAAAACCTAAAGCTGAAAGCTGAGTTTCTTCCAGATGTTATATATCTCCAGTAGCAGTACCAAGAAGTGCAGTAGGTTCATCTCTAAACACCTTAGGCCAACACGTGAATTGGGGTGGGAGAAGCAATGAGAGCAGGAATAATATCAGTAAGGCAATAACTACTACAACCACATCTTTCCTTAGCATGCAAGATGCATTTTGTTCTCCTTCTGTCAGTAACTTAAATATTTGCAAGCAGGCCAGGTTTTGTAGACAGAATTTCAGACACCAGCATTTCAGAAGCCTCTTCAGAAGGAGCCTCAGAGGAAGGTGATGTAAAGGGAGACTGAAAGCAAAGATGGCAACAAAGAAGCAAAGAAGGCCAGGTAAGAAGAGCAGTATCAGTTCAAGAAGGGATAAAGCTGGCAATGTTTTATTTCCTCTTGAGAAATTAAAACCATGATCAATTCCATCTGTCACCAGCTGCACCTCAGAAGCCAGGCATGCAGACCTCCAAACTTGCTTGTGTCAAGTGTTTTATTTGCCATTTCCATGTTCCATTCCTGCATTCTGCTCAGTGACAGGTCTTAATTCCAAAGGAGAGTCCCAGTATTACAAACATTGGCTAATACTCAAGAGACCTCAGTCATGGACCCGAGAGGAGTTTCCCTTCTATCCAAGGAGACAAGCAAATCTGGCTCCTCCACATCTTAAACTAGTGTCCTAATCCCAGGTTACAGAAATTGAGGGGTTAATAAGTAGTCACCATGTTTTTCTGCATTTTTCACCAAATTAATTAATCCAAATTTCACAAACATTATTACAGTTAATATAAGAGTTATAGTAGTTTAGTCCTTACAACCTCTTAATTTTATTTTTTTACTCTTCAAAATGCATGAAAATTTCACATCACCTTGAAATATTGACTTTTTAGATGAATATTTCATGCTGATTTTAAAGAATACAGTATTTTTTTCTTAACACTTCTGTTAAGTACAAAATGGCAATTCTACACTCTCAGGTGTGCTCTCAGTACAACAAAAAGAATTTTTCATCTTGAACAAAGCAGACTATAAACACTGACTACTGCAGAGAAACAACACATTAAGGATGAGTTTTTTCAAAGCTACTTAAGTAATTACGGAGCCCACACAGCTCCCATTTAAATTAATAGAAATTGCATGTCTAAATCTCTTAAGCAATTTTGAATCCTTCATTACTCTATGAAAGATTTTCCCAGTTTAAGAGCAGTAAGTTTAGAGTAATAAATTGATAACATATCTCTGATATACAATGGAAAGATTTCTCAAAGTAGAAGTGAGAATTTATTTTTTAAGATGCCCCAATTGTCCTTTTTTTTCTACCCACAGAAAAAAGCCTCCCCATATAGCATGCTTACTTTTCCAACAAAGCTCTAAAAATATACAAGCACAATAAAATTTAGAAACAATTGTGTCATTTATACGTAAGCTATAACACTTAACTACTTTTTTCCCTTTCTACTTAGTATATTTCATCTGCAGAACAGAAGATGTCCAACCTAGATAAAGCAAATTAATGGCAAATGTCTGAATTCTATGTTCAGTCTAATCAGTTCAGAGAGTAATATCTATTTCAGCCCTCTTTCTGTCCCCAAGTCCCCTTTCTTAAAAAAAAAAAAAGAAAAGAAAAAGGTCTTTTAAGGCTGCTAGAAATGCAACAGAGTAATAGCAGTGCTGTCGTTCAGCCTTATTTAAGGAAGCTGGGTCCATAATTGGCTGAGACAATAAGGTAAGGCAGGTGCAATTTCTTTCCCTGATGTTAAAAAAATTGGTGCTGTTTATTTATATACAACCAGCACTGTGTCTTGAAAAAAATCCACCTGTTCAAATATTTAATTTAAAACAATCTTTTATACTGTCATATATGGTTCTAAATATTTATATTTTTTTAGCAGACAGGTGTGTGGAGAGCCAAACAGAGAACAGACACTTTAAAAAAAAAAAAAAAAGAGTTACACAGAAAAAAGTAGTTATTGCAAGTCAAACATATTTTAGTTGAAAGAAATTCTTTGGTCTACCTTTCTGAAACATCAAGGTTACTATTTAACTAGTGATAACTTTAACTCTTTCTGTGGGAAAGTAATTTTATTTCACAAGACCTAAATACATACATTTTAATATAATTGCTGGTGCACAGCCCTGTTTGGAGACTTCAATGCTATACATCCTAACAAGCAACTAGAAGGCCTACAACAGCATGAAAAAGCCAGTTGAAGTTGTAATAGAAGCTTAGCACATTTAGAAACTAAACTATTGATGTTCAAAATGCCTTGCAAATATTGCCCCTTCCCACAAAACTTTATGGGTCAGTGTACTAACACCATCAGTCTTTTACAGACAGGACAGGCTGATTAGCATTTATTCCTTTTATTCAATTTAAGCTCCATTCTTGATATTTCAGCTGTCTGTGGATCACAGTTTATAGCAGAAGACGTCACCTTCGCTAAAGGCAGTATATTGCAACAGAGACTGTAGAATTGAGCAGCTTGATGAGGTAACCAGGACCATCTTAACTGGCTTGGAAATTGTAACATCAAACCATCTCCATGTCATTCAGGGCTCTCTTTAGGAGCGCTTTGTTGACCAGTGGCAAAAGCCCTGCATCAAGTTTTAGAGATTCCAGACCTCAGTGGTTCCTGTGCTAACTCTTACTGAAACAAGGAAATACATTAAAAGTACCTAAAATATTTTAAATAATGCAGAATACATATGGCTTCCATTTTCTTTGCTCTCAAGAAAGGCTAAACATTCTCCTATATTTAAGGATATTCTCAGATATTTTAGTCATAAAATGGTCCAAAAAAAGCAATTAAGCATCCAAGTACAGGGGCAGGGGGAAATAAGCATAGAAAGAAAATAATTTTTCAGAATATGAGAAGTGTGGGTAAAAAAAAAAAGGGAGGTTGAATACACTGTGCTACAGTAGTTATTACCAACATAACTATTAGAATTAAATTAACATGGACACGAAATACCACGATATAGGTAAACAATAGACTATGCTGTGAAATCCTAAGAAATTACTTTTATTTGCCAGTAATTCAACCAGCAAAAGCCATTTCTGTTTATCACATGTAACATCCAATACTGTGTTGCAGTGTTTCGCTTTTTTTTTTTAACTAATATCAACTGAAGTAAAAGAAAACAAAAAACATTTTACAGTTTCACACCTTTCTACTTGGTACTGCTAGCGTTAGACATTAATTACGTGGAACGATCAAATATAGACAGCAATTTAATCTGAACACTAGATTCAGTTTATACAGAAGTCATTTTATTTTTCAGCAGAAACAAGTTAAAAAAAAAAATCAAATAGGTCTCTGCTCTTTTCCCCAAAGACTGAAATTGCAATATTTCCCAATTTTTTTTTTAAGTTTCATTTTAGTATTCTCTGCCAAAGCGACCACAAACTTATGATCAAAACAACACACCTTGAACAGTTATGCTCCAGATAGTTTGCAGCTTATCTATATACTAACTTACACTGCAGAGGTCAGATATTTCACAGTAACTTAAAATTCTGGATATTCTTCTCATACATCAAAGAGTATCTAATGAAATAAAGTCTTCCATATATTTAAATATACAGTCCCTTCTGGGCATAAACCAGCTGATATTAGCTTTACTTCACTGCATTTAGAAGCCATCCTAACATCCACATCAAATGCCAAGAGTGGGCAGGTGGCAATAATAAGAATGAAGATAACCTGAAGTGACAAAGACAAGGCAGCACACCAATTCGTGCATATCACCCGGACCATAAGGACATGTCACAAGACTGAGTGATACCATTATATCATTCCATATTATATTCATCTTTTCTCTCCTTTTCCTCAAAACGGGAGGTTGCCACAATAATGTTACTTTTTAATACAAGTGAAGTCTTGATAAATATTCAGTAACTTTGTGTGCAATACAAACTAATATTTAATACATCTCACAGATTGCATACTTTAAATATAATACTGCAGTCATTACCAAAAAGTAGGTCATATGAGCGTACTGCACATGAACATTTCTGTTTAAGAAAGGTGATTCCAGATCCATTTGATAATATTACCTTTATGGAAACAAAAAGCATGAACTATGGGGTTGTTCAGTCTGAAGAAGAGGAGGCTGAGGGGAGACCTGTCACGCTCTATAACTACCTGAAGGGGGGGTGTAGAGTGGCGGAGGTCGGTCTCGTCTCCCAAGTCACAAGAGATAGGACAAGGGGAAATGCCCTCAAGTGGCGCCAGGGGAGGTTTAGATTAGATATTAGGAAAAATTTCTTCATGGAAAGAGTTATCAAGCATTGGAATAGGCTGCCCAGGGAAGTGGTAGAGGCACCATCCCTGGAGGCATTCAAAAGACAGGTTGACATGGTCCTTAGGGATATGGTTTAGTGATTTTTATTGCCTTTTTTTTTTGGTCAGAGTTACGTTGATGGTTGGACTAGATGATCTTTAAGGTCCCTTCCAACCTAGACAATTCTATGATTCTACGTACATAAAGTCTGTTAGCAGGAGATAAGGGAAAAAGGGCAAGAAGATAAAGTGCTACCTGTGCATCTTGTGGCTCCACAAATATACAGACACAAAGTATTTTTATATATAGTGTATGTATATACACACAGGTATATAAATAGTTCTCTATTCTTGAGAAATAAATGGAGACAGTGTAGTTTAAGTCCTTAAGGGGTAACAGCAAAAATGCTCCCCGGCACTTGCCTTTGCCATCAAGCTTAGGTTAGTGCTGAGTTACCAGCAAGAAGTAAAAACAAGACAAAATAGGCCCAAGTTTTGAAAACTTGAAAGTTATCATAGGACAGGTTTGTCATCCATTCACTATCTCTGCTTACCATCCTACAAGCAGTGAAAAAATGCAAGTCACTTATAATCTAGCCAGCTTACAAGTACATAATTCTTGAAGTTAGTTTTAGCATGTTTCTGTCATCTTTTTTTTTCCCCCCCACCATAGGATTTTACAATCAAATTGTCCAAATGTATTTTCCCCTTCACTCCTGCTATGAAAAAGCCCTTTAAAACCAAAACAAAACCCCAGCTTTAGCCAAGCAGGGAAACAGTGAAGCTACCTATATGCTGCCAGAGGCTATTAACTACACCATTAAAAAAAGTCTCTGATGGATGAGTGTCATGTAGTCTATAAAACACACAGCCATTCTTCCTTTCGCAGTAATTAAGATTCAAAGTATAGGACACAGAGACGAGATGTTCTCAGCCACAGGACAAATATGGCAAGCAGAGGACTGATCAGATATTAAAACCCTTTAGACAGCAACAATGTACAGACATAATCAAGTTTTGCTTCCATAAAATAAAGGGAGGGCAAGAGAATCACAGCTGAGAGATTTTCCCCACCTTTCATTGAGACCAGAGCATCCTGAACTTCAAAAACCTTTCTTCGGAATCCAGACAGCTAGTGAAAACGGCAGATTTTCAAGAAAATGCATTTTATCTAAAATATTCTGAACACCATTAGAGCAAACGGTTGCTGCACTCGCTGATGTAATGCACTGGAAGCTTCACCACCCATTTCACACTTCTTACTCTTCCTTCAGACAGAAGAGCTCTTTTTTATGCCTTTTTTTTTTTTATAGCCAATGTAATAGCTTGTGTTAATTAACAGTGTAACACATTTTTTTTACTTGATACTGTTGAGAAGTGGTTTCAGTAACATGACTGCAGTCATTTGATTTATAGTCATTCAGTCACCACAGTTAGTTAAAATTTGTAGAAATTAAGTATAAGATGTACTTATTCTGTAAATTCATATAGGTGAAGTTGGTAGAAGACCCAACATAGGAAACGTTTTGATGGGTTTTTTCCCCTTTCGTTAAGGAAAAATCCAAGAGAAATCGTAACATAAAACCCTTGGACAATGCCAAGATCTTTTCAGAGAACCACCACCAGTATACCAGTACCTCTCATTCCCCAGTATCCAAAATACACCCAGGCTTTGTGCTGGACAGAGCAGGGAGCCTGGGGGTAATGTAGGAGGGGATCATCCCTTATACTCCCTCAAGGTACAGAGCTGTATAGAGAACACAGTATAGAAAAGAGGATATTTTTGTATCTCCTGGGACAAAAAGGAGACCTCTCCTGCAGTGGCATATGCTGTGCCGTAGGAATTCCAGTAGCTGCAGCTCTACATTATTAGCGAGTCATTTCAAAGACTGGAAATAGAAACCTTTTTCTTTTAAGTGCCTGTACACCATTACCCGATCTTATTATGGAACACTAACAGCTGAACACTGCTCACCTCCCAGGAAAAAAAAAAAAGTAACACCACAACTCTTTTCCACCATTAAACCAATAATTTGTTCTATGGTACACGATAATTTTGTTTCATCAGTGTATGCATTCCATCTATTGCCTTTCAATTAATCATTCAAGATCCATTCTACAGGAAAAAAAAAAAAAAAAGACAGATGAAATGCTTTATTTTTCCTAAGCCGTGTATAGCAAATAACCTAATAATATCAACTGCAGGAAGCCAACAAATGTGGGAACGCCTGGGAGCAGTGAGCACTCAGGGCAATGAAAGAGCAGAAGAGGGAGCCAGTGAAGATGACTTTCTGAAACAGGACTCGCCAATGCAAGAAGCAGTTTGATTAATGAATTTAATTGTATTTATAAAGATTTCTGCTACCTCTCTGAATCAAAGCAGCACGTCTGTAAAAGTTGAGGGGTATCCTGGAAGGCATCCTAGCAGTCATTTTCCTTTCCAGGCATGCAACCTGCACCAGTCGCTGCAGCACGGGCTTCATCGATTCCATTCAGCATCCTCCTCTCCCACCGGTGACGGCGAGGAAGGATGCAGAACACCCAGCAGTGGCTACAAAATTCACCCAGCGAGGAGAATTTCAGCAATACACAGGAGGCGGCAGCTGGCTGCAGAGCACCCAGCACCAGACCGTATACGTGATTGTACCTTTTCATCTTTATGCTCAACAGATCAAACCCGTCAAACCCTGGTGTATGAAGTCAGCCCAGCTGTTCTGCAGGTCAGAGCACAGATGCATAAATAAGAGCTCTAACTGCAAGCAATTAACATTTTAAGTCACTATCAGCAATTAAAAAGACCAAGAAATTAAAAGAGCCCATAATGCCATGTTTACTTCATCTCAAATCACATGAATTTCTCCAATTTCAACCACCTCTTTAATCAATTTATCTTTTTAAAAGTGACAAATACTGAGTTCTAGTAGTCATCAACTTTCTGTTCAAGACAAATAGAAATGGGAGCTCTTATAGATAGGTGCTTCCTGTTTAATATAAAAAAAACTGTCCTGAAAACTACCTCTTCTGGATAAGGCACAATAAGGAAAATTCCTTTGCAGCTACTTTTGCAATTTCCCTGTAGGTAGATTATAATTGTAAGCCATAACTGATTTATTTTAAGTAATCTGCATGTGTTAAAATCTCACCACTGCCCCACGCCTTTTCCCAGAAAAAGCAGGAAGAAACAGCATTAGGTTCTCTCTCCAGAACTTCAAATAGCAGATGGCAAAATACCTAGTGGAGATGTTTCTTATGCAAGTGAAAAAACATACTGCCATCAGTGAAGCTCAATAACTTGGATAGGACTATATACTACAACCTCAAACCTGTGCTGAGCCACAAAATAAAAACCACAATAGTGCTTAGCTATTTTTAACACTGTGCCTTGCATCAGTGTAACACGGGTCAAAATAAACCTAAGGGATCGCTATTTTATGCTTTCCTTAACACAGGAAAAATAGGTCAAATGACTATTCAGAATAGTCACCTTGATAATCAAGGATTTTAAGACTACTGAATTTTATAGGAAGTGTTCAATATTAAGTGCCCATTGTTTTGGTGGTTTTTTTTTTTTTAAAAACAAGCAATATATCTCATTTGAAAAAGTTCTCTCCCTTACTTTCCAAAATTAATTTTGAGAGTGAGCTAAGAGATGGCCAGTGACTTTTTCAATTTTACATGTACATGTGCACTTATATGTTTTTTAAATACATATATGAGTACATATTTTAAAACTTATTTGCTGCTTCTCTCCAAACCACATTGCAAAGTTGGGGAAAAGTGTAAAGCAAAAACTTTTGTCAGAAAAAAGGAAGGGAGAAAGGATGAAGACATTCCAAAATAAGTTGAAATTAAGTTTTAGAAACAACTTGAAAAGCATTTTTGGGCCATTATTTTAATAAGAAGAGACTTCTGCAGCCAAGAAGAAACCAAATTATATAAGTGTCTCTGAAATTTAACCTATGGGACCAGATGAAGGTCAATGAAACAGCACAGGAGGGCAGCGAAGTGACAAGTCTCAGTTTCTAGTTTCACTGCAAAGGTTGAAGATGGGATCAAGAAGAGATCCTGGGGGGTGGAAAGGCAAAAGGTTGTCTATGGAAGTGGAACAGGTGTTCTGCCAAAAGTGCTAGCCAAGTGAAAACATGGAGCTCACAATATCTTATACAAATTACTAATTTTCTTTCAAATAGAAACGATTAAAAAAATAAACTCAGTCTAGATGATGATGGTGGCAGACTTGGCTGAAAGGAGACACAGTTGATGCCTGCCAGGAGGGAAAGACCCCAAAGAGCCAGCACCACTGGAAGAGGCTGGGAAAGCTCAGTGCCCCGAGCACTGCTGCACTCCCTGGGCTGGATCCTACTTCCAGAGCTCAATAACCACACAGATGACCAGCGCCATGTCCATCCCACCTCCTGCTCAAACACCCATCATGCACTACCACACGCCAAGGGTGAGGTTCCCCTCCACCAGCAGCCACACAGCCAACATCGCTGACCTTGGTGACAAAAGTGGGAATAGACGCTGTAAAGCAATGGATTTAAAGAAGAAAGCAACAGAATCACGTTTACATGACTGGTATTTTATATGACCATTAAACTCTAACACCAGCTATCATAAGGTGTTAGATATAAGATAGTAAGAAAAAAATATCTTAAACAGTCTATGGCTAATTGCTGTGCATCATGACCCATTCAGGAGGCCTAACTTATAATTAAAGTTGCTGCACAGTTTAAGAACTTTCTGCTCTGTGTAATTAACAGCCTCAATAGAGTTGTTCTATGGAAACACAAATATTTTGCTTCCAAGCAGAGAGATATACCACAGTTCTACACTATCTTGGCATTTTATTCTCCTAAGGAAAGGCTGATGTTGTGAAGCTTAAGGAGTAACTTTATATATATGTATTAATTTGAATATCAGAGTTTATGTTTAGTTTCAAGACAACCAACTGTTTCCATTTGGTTGAGCATTCCCCATGAATGGTGCTGAACTACTTTCAGGAGCTAAATCTTCAAAACCTAATTGCCTAAATAATTTTAGATTACAATAGGAGCAGTCACAGGAGGAGACATTTGCATGCCATTATCCTCAATGCACAGGAATTACATATTTAAGTCCTTGTCAGAGTCTGCATTATCTTGTCATTCTAAGACACAACAAAATTCAATGTCACATTTAACAACTGGAATGGTCTCCAAATACTAGTTCATAATTGACAACGAACAAAGGCTCTTCTCATAGTTCTCTCAAATCAATATTCAGGATTTATTGCCAAAATGAAAACCTAGCCCCTTTAGCTGTGCTTGTTTACATGTAAGTATATTATAGCATGAAGCACATTTGTAGGATAGGTTTACAAAGCACATATCCAGTTGTGTATGGGAGACACACTCTTCAAATGTTTTGTTTCATATTGTATTTTTATAGTCCCCTCATAAATGGCTGTAACACATTAATCTTCACAGCGTCCTGTGAAAAAAAGAAGGACGTATCATCAATCCTATTTTCCCAAAACATTTAATGACTTGCCCCAGGCCATATAGGAAATCTGTGATGCAGGGAATGGCTCCTGGGATCTCAGAAATCCCATCTCAATATTCTGGCCACACTACCATCCATCCTCAGCTGTACTTAATACAACTAAATTACTGATGGCAACAAACAGCAGAATCTGACTTTCAGATGAGCTGATTTGTACAATGAGTCAATCCATAACTTTTGTCTCCTTCAGACACTTAGATAGATGGGCTGTATGCCCAGCATGTTATAATAACCCTGAAAAGCTTTTGGCTCAGACTGCAAACACATTAGCATTAACTTAAATCTGCTGCTTTGTTTACTATATGAGATGAGATATCTGCTTCTGCTCTGTGCCTAAGTGATACCAATTAAAGAGACCCAATTACAGAACAGTTTACAGCATGAGACAAAAACTACCCACTAATACAAAATTTAGTAAACTTTAGCTGGTATTTAGTCCTCCAAAGCATTATGGTCTGACAGTCACCTTTTTCTTTTCCAGACAGTCATGGACTTGCCACAATCTACATTCAAAACTTTCACAAAAAAGTTATTCAGAAAGCATTAGATGCTGGGTCCACTCCCACTGCTTCCGAAACAGATTAACGTGACTCCAGTCTTGCATCCATACGACTACAGATTACAGGAGAGACACCCTTGATTTAAACTGCCAGAGACCAAGACAGGAAAATCATGTAAAATCCTCCTCTTTTGGCTCTTTAAGCCCATTACTGAGTACACACATCCATATAGGTAACTCGAGTAAATTACTCAGTGGGAGAGGACACCATTCAGTAACAAGAGGCTTTCTTATTTCTTTAGAGTTACAAATGTAGCAGGCCTAGGAGGGGTCTAATTACACTCAGAACACCCAAGCAGCATTGGAAGAGGTAATTTATTGACCATATCAGTGTAGCTTAATGCACAGACTGAAAAGACAAGTAAAGGATTGTATCCAGGTTGCCAGGGTAAGCAGATTGCTGCATGCCAATGAAGTTCTGACAAAACCATAAGCAAGATTTATAATAAAAACATCCTTTGCTTTTACTGGTTTTGAATGAAACAAGAGAAAGGTAAGTTATTATTTATTATTATTTTTAAATGCTTAGAAACAAGTTCAGGGATCATTACCAAGACACCCTGCTGGAATCCACAGTCACTAATTACCCAGATGGGCAGCTAGGGAGCCGATCCAAAAATCTATCCAGGTCAGAATGCTTTTTATCAATTGTAGCAGCCTTCAGATCAAGCCCTAGAATATCAGTGATGACCTGACTAGTACTGGCTTATCCTTTAAACTCAAGTGAAAATTACCATCAGGTGCCAACCTTCACATGGCTCTGCCCTTTTGAAAGCACATAGATGTGGAAATAAGAATGATATACAATGCAAAACCAAAGTAGCATAGAACACAGATTGGCAAAAACGGTTGTTAAAACATGCTTTCTTGCTTTTTCTACACTAACCAACTCTTGCCTTGTGATACCAAGAGGAGGTTTCTGAGCAAGTGCAACATATCATGAAACACATTTTCCATCAGTTACTGCATGCTACTTCGCTTCCAGTGCCACCTCCACAAAGACCAAGCCCGTTTTGCAGAAAAATGAGAGGAGCAAACAGCAACAGGAGTATTTCAGACATGACCCCTGTATGAAGTCACTCATGGTATTTTAAGCACATTCTTCAAATAGGTTTTCCGTCTTCAACACGCTGCCACAAAGAAGAATAAGATACATCAGCTGGCTAGTTAGAAATAACCAAAACTAAAGACAAATTTACATCACCGGTAATTCCTTTTTTCCCCTCCATACAAAGAGACAGGAAACTAGAAGCAAAAAGCACAGGTTAAAACAATCTGTATTTTCATCAGCTGACACACCCAATTCAACGCTTCATCCTCAGCTTCTGCACAGTCAGAATCTGCACACTGCTGCCAACCAAGCCCTAAGCCTGGTAATCATTTGGTAAAGCACCTCACATGAACAGCCTCTACACGCAGCTGTTTAATATCGCTAACTACTGTTGCTTGATCATATTATGAAGGAAGTTAAATAGGAAGCAAGGGACTTAACGTGCTTGACCACTGTTCACACTCCTTGAGGATAAAGAAAGGAAAGGAAGAAAAGCTCGGGAACTGAGGACATTTTGCTTCCCTCAAGCCCTCGTTCATTTAAACAGAAGACTCAGAAAACCTGACAATCTCCTCTAACAACCCCCTCCCATCACATTGAGCAGAAAAATCTTGTGGAATACTCTTTACAGTGGATACAAGAATTACTGACAAATCTCACTCGGCATCTTCCCACTCATCTCAACAATCATTCTCACCCAAGGACTGGAGAAACACAGGGTTTGGCACAGCCGAGGCAAACCCCCCTTCCACACAGTCCCTCCAAAGATGCAGAGAGACCACCTGTGTCTACCAGCCCTAGACTGCTCCGGGAGGGCACAGAAAAATCTCCCTGCCACTAGCGATTTCAATGGGGGCTTGCTATCCCATGCCCCCGTCCGCCTGACGTATTACTTGGCCAGCAGGCAGACTTCCTGTTCCTACTGAGAAAAATAAAGTGAAAAAAAAAAATTAAATAATAAAGCTCCGATTATTCCTCCCCGCTATTTAGAGTTCAGTGGTTTCTTACACAGTGCAAGTTCTGGGGTTGCCATCGACAAATACCAAAGGGGAAAATACCCGTGAACAACACCAAAAAAAAAAAATGCCAAAAAAACCCCTCCACCCCACCCCCAGCCACCAACCAGAAGACCCTTACGACTGCTCCAGAGGGAAAGGGACCCCGGGTGACTTACGCGCCGGTGTCTGTCCGTCCCCAGCGCCGCCTCCCAGCGATCCTCCCCCGGCGGAGCCGGCGATGCCCGGCTGCCGCAGCCAGCCCGCCCCCCGGCGAGTGACAGCGGGGACAGCCCTCCCTCTCCCCACCCCCCCGCGATCTCACGGCCACCTCCCGACAGACCCCAAAGAGGAGCAGCAGGCAGGACGGCAC
>JAOXJK010000032.1:3110594-3121309 GCA_025774025.1 Xenus cinereus
CCCCCCCCCCCCCCCAGTTTCTTACTGGGGGCGCAGAAGGGAAGCACTCGGACGCGGGGAACGGCGTCCCAGGGGCTCTGAAGAACAGCGCGGAGACCTACAGCTGCTCCTTACCCCCCTCTCCCACCCCACCGGCTTGGGGAGGGGGAACGACCTCGACTGCGCTTCAGCCGGGGGCTGGCCCGTCACAGGAGCGCCGGCGGCAGCGCCAGGTTGTGGGGGTGTGTAAAAAAAGGGAAACCGAGAAAAGCATCGGCTTCAAAACAGTTTTGCTGAGCCAGCTTTTGCCAGCTGACAAACCACACTAGTATTGTTTAAAAAAAAAAAAAAAAACACAGACATCTTAGTTTGCTTTACAGCTGCAATATAATACGCTTCCGCGACTCCGGCGCTGATAAAATAATAAGGCGCAAAGAAAGTAAGTCTAAGCCGGTACTTCACGCAGCATCTGAAGGAGAAACCCCGGGAAAGGAAAGGCTGGGAGAAGCAGGGACAGAAGGAAAGGCACCTCACGGGATCGGGCTGGCAGAGAGCAAGCGGCGTGTCAGCACCACCAGCCAAACACAACACAATGCAGAGACCCTTGCTTCAACAGCTCCACCTCCTATTTCTCCACACGGCAACCCAAATGGGCTGAAGAGCAGTCTTCAGCTGCGCTGCCTGAAAAGCACACAGCGCTGGGGTGCTCACAGCGGCTTCACGGTGGGGTGACAGAGCCCTGGAACAGGCTGCCCAGGGAGGTCTTGGAGTCCCCTTCTTTGGAGATTTTCAAGCCCCGCCTAGATGCAGTCCTGAGTACCATGCTCTAGCTCTAGGCCATCCTGCTTCAGCAGGGGAGTTGGACTAGATGATCTCCATGGTCCCTTCCAACTCTTAAAAATTCAGTGACATTCAGTACTCGAATAAGACTTACAGAAACCAAATAAGCCCCTTGTATACGGTAACTCTCACAAGATTTGAAGGGAGTTTAAGCCTATAAAGTATAAAAAGGCCACTTGATACAAATGTCTCATTAAAGTGGCTTTTTATTTTTTCCCCCCTCCATGCCTTGCTGCCTATTACTTGGGATTTTTTCCCTCCCAAATGAACTTTAACAGCTTTAAGGAACAAGTTTAATACAGGAAAGCAGCAGCTAATTTGATCACAAGGCTTTAGGTCAACTTCAGTTCATTTAAGTAAATGGCTGGTTTTCCTACCGGTTTAGCGGAGGGCCCTGTTTTCATAACCACACATACAGCACTCAACAGGAGTTTTCAAATACATTTGCTACTCTAGCCAATCCTTCATATTACAAGTCTCCTTTCTGAGCACAAAATAAAAATTGGCAGAACATTGCCACAGCAGAGAACAGAGCAGGTCAGCGAGGCAACAGTCACTTCTAAACAGAAGGAAATATCCTAAGTCAGCAGCACTAGGATTTATTTTCTAAAAGGGTTTCAATAAAATACTATCACTTACGATGTAGTTCAAAGAGAACAGGTAACACCTCTCATTCTTCTAATATATCACCACTCCAGCACAGAATGGACAAAGTTTAGTGCTATTACAATTTTAGGGCTTCCTCACTGCAATAATAGGATCTAACAGTGAAGGGTATAAGGTATTTTCCCTAGCTGTGCAGTTTTCTAAGGAAAAAAGCTCTATATTAAGCACACAAAATCTTGTAGTGCAAGCACATGGATCTTGAAGCCTGAATTGTTTCAGTCACACAAGGTTTGATAATTTTAGTAAGAAAATATTAACCCACACATGAAGAAGTAACAGAAGATAGGCTTCAATGTGCTATTAAAATCAGGAGATTGGAGCAAAAGTTAAAGAGAACAGGAAGTACAAAGAAATGTGAAAATAAGAATAAACTATTTGTGATGCTGTACGCATTAACTCTGGTCAGTGCTATCTGGAGCTGATTCTGAGAAAGCTTTAAGAGTTCTCAATACTCCTATCATTAAAATTCTAAGTTAAGATATTGATGTTGGAATCTGGCAGGGTTTTTTTTTTTTTAAATAAACTTCTCTTTCTGTACTTCCCCCCCCGTCTAAATTATTTGTCTTATGCTTCCACATCACTGACATAAAACGACTAAAGAGACCTACAGCTTGATTCTAAACCAAATCAAGCGGCAATATTCTTTGCACAGCCTGGTGAGGCAGGGCATTTTGAATCCTGGAGCACAAAACATGCACCAAGTATAATATGAAGGAAGTCAGGAATAAAGCAAGCTAGGAAATTGCTGCATTTAAATATGTGGCATGAAACATTCATTTGTTTTTCCTCTATTCCTCCCTCTCTCATTTTCCAGATACATCTAAGTTGTTTCATTCATAGCAAATGAAATCGATAATGCTTTTAGCTCTGAGTCCATAAAGAGTTCAGCATAAAGCTGCACCCCTTTCAAATCTAACCCCTTCCGGAATTAAACAGGAGCAATTCCCAAGTGTAAAAGAAAAGCTGGAGCACACCCAGCATAGCCATACAGGGGGATTTTTTGATTTTTTTTTCATTTTTTTTAAATAAATACATATATGTATACACATACATTGGGACTCTGAAGAGGATGGGGCAATGGACTGCATTGGGTGTCAAGACAGCTTGAGTAGGAGACTCCTCTCTCTTGGGGTGGGGGAGCAAGCCGTTTTACTAATTAAAGCTGTTCTTCCATGCTTCATTTTCTACCATTTGAGCAGTCCAGTCTCCCTCAGTGGCAGTTGCCTTGCCATGGGCGGAACAGGACATGTCACTGAGCTCAAGCCAGAGGCTGTGCTTTTAAGGCTGATAATTTGTGACTCTGCTCAGAAACAAATTTTAAAAAGCCAACCAACCCACCCAACAGGTTACTATCCAAAGATGCATTTCACAGAGGACACTCATATCCACTGAGCTTTAGAGTGTCTTTTCCATCATAGAGTTAAAGTCTTTCTTACATTAAAACTAGCGGGGAAAAAAAAAAAAAGGCAGCAAAAACAACCTGTTGCCAACTAGCAGAACAAGGAGCAGTTTTCTCCTTCTAGAGAATGCTTTGAGGGTTTCCACCATAAAACATATGAATTTTCTTCTTCGTAGTAACAGACTACTACAACAAAGCACAATATTTAGAACTAATCCCTTCAGAAATAAGCTAGAAAAGGCCAAGTCTGAAAAGAGCCCTTCACGTGCTACCTCCTAAACCACTAAACAAGGGACAATTTTCACCTTCCTGGCAGAGCTAGCCACAGACTGCAAGAAGCACTTGCCAAACACACATTAGCCCATGTCCACATAATAGCTTTGAATTACTGTAGACCATAGTCTTGGGTATTTCAAAAGTGAGTTTGTTGGTTTGGGTTTAAGTTCCATTCTTCTTGACAGTTACATCTCATTAAAATAATGGCAACAGCAAGCCTGCAGATCCCTCTCCAAAGGTACTGCTGCTAAAGGGATCAATCAGAAGTTTTATATGAGAAGCAAATCTATGTTCTTCCTCTCTTCCTGGAGAGTCTCCACCTGTAGAAAGATTAAGATGACATCTACCCACCCATTTGGGTCCTGGCCCACTCAAAAAAAAAAAAATTATTAGTTTCATGGTGCCAGTTCTGTCCCTATCTTACCTATCCATCACTAACATCAAACCAAATCATATGGAGTCACTTTCATCAAGAAAAAGCATAGCATTTACGTCATTGTCTTCCTCTTTCAAAACCTGGTGGTTTTGAGGGGAGGAGCAGCAGGAAACACAAAATGCCCAAATTAACAGGCAAAGGATGCTAGGTACTCACTTTTTGGTTGAAAGGGTAACTTGAAAGAATTGTTCTATACTCTTTCCGTTCTTCTTCACCATTGGTTGCCCTCCCTCTCCTCCCCCTCAAAGCCTTACTGGCAAGGGAATCTAACTTCATTTACAGTATAGGCAAAAGGAAGTTCTCTGGTATTCGTTCATTTCCAGCATTAGATTTCTAATTAGATTTCTGCATATCTCTGTTTAGTGTCCAGGACATAATTGAAGGAGGTGGTTCCTACAGTTCAGCCACCAGCATGAGTCAACCTGAAGATTTTCCAAAGCTCATGACAGGAATGAGCAGCTTTCCGACCAACCTATCAATTCCCCAGGGAGCCAGAAGCACAGCAGATAGCTTCCACCAATGTGCCCAGAGGTGCCCATTATAATCCTTACAAACACACAGACTGGATTTACTCTGAGATACTCTGTGATATTTTTTACACTTTTTTTTTTCCCCTCCAAGGAAAGCTAGTCTGTTATCACATGAATTCATCCTACAGACCATGGAAATCAGAGCTACACTGCTCCAAGATAATTAGCAGAAATGTGGTTTTTTTCCCAACTTTGTACTTCATAGTAAATTCTGTTGAGCATAACTTTCCCTCAGGCTTTCACCTACTCCAAAGGGCTGCGAACTATCTTCTGGGATTAAATTCACTGCAGAAGCCTTTGGAATGTGCCAAGTACTACTTGCCCTTGCATATAGAGCATAGCAAAGCCAAACTGCCAGAATTTATTGAGAATACTTTTTTCCACTGCACCTAAGGGATGGTTGGGAGCAAGTGTTTTGAGGAAAATGAGCAGATCCTGAAGCTAAAGAGTAAGATGCTGGCAAGAGGTGGTGTGAGCAGGAGGGGATTTCATAGTGTCTTCTCTTTTCATTTGAAAAAAAGAGTTTTCCGTATTGAGATACACCCCCTCAGCCTACAGATTAATCTGTACTTTTAAACACAAGCTTATTGTTAAACAGTAACAATTAAAAACCAAAAAAACCCCTCCTCAGCACATTATATATTTTAATGGAACAGTCCTTGACGGGTGATATGAAGGCAAATTCGTTTCCTGTCAGCCTGACTCAGTCTAATGGACTTTCAAGCCGCAGTTTTTCCACTCCCCTTAATGACTTGTTGCAATGGAGATGAGTGCTCTGCGTACAGCAATGCCATCTTCTGGCACAGTTCCTGTGAGAAAGGGAACTTACTGAATACTGCTAAAAGAAAGCTCCTGTTTGGGGAAAACAAACTCAGATTCCACAATAAATCTCAGATTTTCCCCTCTCCATTGCACCTACTGTTGGGCTCTAATTGTTCAAGGGACTGAAATGAAGCGGTGAGAATGCACACAGTGCACTGTAGGGGCAAACTCACCCAAGTGTCTCTTAAAGGCACACCAAGTACATCACATTCACACAAATTCAAAGGTAAAGCGCTGTGGCTGAAGACATGGATGTCTTCAAAGCTCATCCATGCAGGAACCTGGCAGGAAGGGCAAGTAGTCAAACAGAGCCAACTTTGCATATTGCTGGGAAAATCCTTTCTGTATCAGCAAACATTTCACACATCTGATTTATTTTACTTTTGTATTCCCAGCCAGAAAGTCTATATTAAGCAACAGCAAAGATTGAAAACACATGCTATTTACATTGAGGAAATAAACAAGGACTAGCAATTCATAACTTCCTCACAATTCTGACTTTCTCATGAACCATCTCTATTTGTCATTTGGACCTATAGTAGGATGGGCTTAAGATAAAAGTTTCCCCCTAAACCTAATACCTATGGGTTGGGTTTTTTTTCAAAATTTGCAAGATTGGTGTTACAGTATGTATTGAGAGCATAGATTTCAAAGACTGAACAAGAAAGATCATAAGTAGTTCTACTCTGAAATAATACTTGAGGAGAACCAACATCATGGAGTTCTTATTTACTAACCCCTCTGGGGATTAGATGTGCTACAGAGATGCTACCCTTGCAACCTCAGCCAAAACAGCCCGTGCCCTGCTTCCTCTGAGGTACAACCACCACCAGTAAGACAACAACAGGCAGACAAATTAGAGCCGTTTCCTTTCTCTCTGACATTTTCATTCCGCAACTCATCCAGTGATCTCAAAAACATACATTTCAATACCCATAAAAACACAACTCTCCAATAAAAAAAAAAATAATTTGAGGAAATAATTTTGTGAATAAAACCAGATGTATAATTGCTCATTACAGCTCTACATATTTATTTTATAAAAGAATAGCATATTTTAAGTGTTTGTGCTTTCACATGAGAAAGGTATTTTGGACTGTAATTTGTTAAACTGTTAGACAAAGCTGAAAGTGTTCTGCTTTTGTTTCCAACTTCTTTGATGCCTTTCATTGTCTTGCCTCTGCTACTTTCCCACTGTCAGTTTTGTTTTCCTCTTCTCTCTCTCCCACTGTGTTTCTTTCAGTTCCCATAAGAAAGGGCCTTCCCTAACTTCCCTGAATTAAAGTTATCTTCTCTTGCTTTTGCTACTGCTCCAAGTTAAATGCAGTTTTCACAGATGGCTCCTTCTGTAAAGGGTATTGGCTTCTTCAGAGCTTATAAGAAGCCTCTTAACACGCACTGCTGTGCAAAAAGAAGCCAGAAAACACTTATTTTAGAAAAAAATAGCAGTTACTTTTTAAAGAGTAATTTCATAGGGTTTGGACTTGTGTTGGATGTGTGACAAATACCACCAAATCTGTTCACAATGCACTTTCACTCCTAGATTTCTGTCTTATGATGGTGAACATAAACGTTAACAAGCTACCCCAGCAGAAGTCTCATTTTGGAGATCAACGATAGTCAAATGCTTTCTGCATTGCAAAATCACCATCCTTATGGCAGTGCCAGAAAGGGAGAAGGCAGCAGGAGAGTTTGGATGCTTTTACAGGCACAGCAGAAGAGTCACCTGCCTGCCCATGATACCAGCATGGCAAAGGTGCAGAAAGAATCTACTCCCATTTGGAAAGTTGCAAAACATCATCACACTGACATCTTCTAAATCCCTAATCTTTCAATTTGACCTTCCTACGCTGACGCTCACAAAATTCAGGTTTTAATATCAGCTGGAAAAGAAAACAACCATTTTGACAAAGTGGGTTGTCTGAATACATCAGCCTCTTGGTCTGACGCGACTCAAAGCTGTGCCCCAACAGAAAGCACCTCACAATCTACACTGCTAAAGCATTAAAAAGAAATTAGAGGAAGTAGACAGTTTTGCAGCCACCAGAATTGCTGTAGGAGCTGCCTGAATTATTTGAATTACGTTCAAGTTGCAACACAAGTTCATCTCTCAAGTCTTAAGAGAATCCGTACAGAAAAAACTGTCCAAAATGATTTCTTAGGTGTCTAATAAAGAGAAAACTCGAGTAAACTGTTTCCCACAGTAAGCGTGTCTAGAGACTCTTGTTCCCATAGATTCCCATTAGACTAAGGTCAAGAGTTGCAGACATGCTCCATTCTCTCAGTATTTCTTACTAGCTGATAATCATTCCCTTTCAGAAATTTTATATTTGATCTGTCACAATATCAAATATTTAAAGACTAACATGCTTTGATCAGATTCCCTGCTCATACTCAGACTGAAAGAAGGGAAGTATGTAGGGAGGCACAGCCTATAGTTCAAGGGCATTTTTCAAAAATTGTTTTGATTTATCTGATAAGCCATTTAAGAGCCAGTCTATAAAAAACCAGCCAGACAGGCACTTTCTTGAAAACAAGATTATTACTGGAAGCATCTTCAGTTAAATTAAGTTTATCCTCTGGACACATTTACATAACAACCACTAACATTGTCCTAACATACATGGTAAATAGGCCAAATAGACAACCACAGTCACTCCAAACATGAAGCTGAAGAGCTGACACTATCAGGTTTGGTTTCAAGGCCCATTCAGCCAAGCATTTTGTTTATTTCTCCCTCTTTGGGGGATATCAGTCATTCAAAATACTGTTTGGGACTTACCATCCAAGTTCTCAACCACTGTCTGATTTTATTTCTTTAAGCATATTTGAATGTTCAAGTTCTGTAATCATCAAGCAACACAGTAAATAGCACAGTTATGTCTAGCAAATAGACAAAAGCTGTAAAATAAGCAGTGCTCCAGCACCACAACTGATATGGAGGTGGTGCTACTGACTTTTTGGAAGCTACACGTGTAGTTTTCCTTTAGTTTATAAAACTAATATACTAGTTTTAAAACTACTCCAGTATCTCAGTGATTTAGGCATTAAGGCATACAATACTAGGACCAAAAACCAAAAACAACCTCCTCCTCTTTTTTTTTTTTTTTCAAATCTTACACTCCCATCTCACAGGTGGCACACCAAAATTAACCATGCTTCCAGCACAACTATGTCTGCAAACAGTTGATAATATACCAGGGCGACTTCCAGAGGTGAAGCAGGATACAAACCAGCATGCTCAGTAAACAGCACAGCCAAGATGCAGGTGTTTGGAAGCAAAAGCTACATTCTTACCTCAGCTACAGCAATTTTTCTCAGTGTGAGAAAATTGCAGGCTACCTGACAAGTTTTTTTTGCAGAGAGGTGCAAAATCAAGATCTGGTCTCCAACACCTGTAAATTCAACTCTCATAGGACTGAAGAAGAGAAACAACAATGAAGAACATGCCACTAATTTCAAGATCTCATTATCTGAGCAGTCTTCTCATACAGATTTAATAGGTTCAACCTTTGCTGGCTCTGGCAAAGCTACAGTAAATGAAGACTACTCTGCCCATGGGGATAACCAATATATGAAAAAGCTTAGAAAATACCAAACAAATCAAACTAAAAAGCACTTAGGGCCAAACGTAATAATTCCACAGATCAGTAGCTGAACACAGTGGGCTGTGGTTTGTTTTTTTTTCTATTGAGTTATCTCTTCAGAGATTGCCCAGCTACATGAACACGGTAAACTTACATGTGCCTGGAGGGTTCTTCATGGAGACCTGCTCAGCTATAGCCCTTCTTTTGCAAGGGCTTTGCAAGAGCAAAGCACAGAAGACAGTGTATGATACACAAACACAGTTATACACAGCACATCTGAAGTGTGTACATTTTTCAAATATTTGGCTAGTTGAGTTCTATGACTTTTCTCCTAAAGTTCATGCATCTGGGTAAACACAACCATTTCCCATGTCTGCTGGTGTCCAAATTCCTCACAAGTAATCTCAATAATGTAAATTTGGAATCAGAAGTAAAGTATTTGTCTTCTCAAATCATGCACACCAGTAACCAGCTTTCAATAGTATTTTTGTCTGGCGACACAGTCAAACAGTGAGTTCTGGTAGCAACATCCAGCTTGGTTTGTTGTTTTGTTTTGGGGGTTTTAATAGTCTTTGTTCCTCCTTCCCTCCTCCCCCATCCCTTTTCCTTCCCAGACTCAGTAACACCAATTGGTCTTTCATCACCGCAGTTTTAAAATGAAATGAACCAAAACAAGGCAGCTCTATGTGGAGCTTGCATTCGAGGTAGTAGATGACTCACCTGCTGCTCTCCCCCATGGTACAGAACTGGTTTTGATGCCTTGTTCACTGTTCTCTTTGGAGCAGCAGCTTGATACCAGCTGAGCAGAGCAGTTGTCAGGTAAAACAGAATTACTGAACATTCCTTCTTCAAGGAGGTGAGACATGAATCATGACTGATGAGACCTCATCTCAAAAAAATGAGACAGACTTCTTAAAATACTTTTAAATTGACATAGATGCTGATCTGCCCTTTAAAGAGTTACGTTTGTTGTAGCCTCTGTTGTGGGTGATACAGACAAATAAGAAGATTAACACATTCAACTTGCCTAAACCGAGACAAAAGTTAACCTCACCTGCTCTTAGCAACATTTCATTAGGGTTTCGAAAAGCAGAGAGAAGATTCCCATCTTCCCTGATTCCTTCTTTCCAACTGTTCTGGTCACCAGTGTATAATTTTCACATCAGTTTTAAAGCCTCATGATGGAGTGGAAAAAGTCTTCAGTCTAATGAGTGGTTTAAGGTAAGTAATATACATCTAGATGCAAGACTGCTTTCACTTTTAGCAGAATATAATCTTCAATTGAGACATTTAATTGCAATCAAGGGCTACATTGTATCTTCAGTTAGGCTTGTAAAGGTTTTCCATCTAGAGGAAGTATGCAGAACTGGCACAAAAAGCCCTGTGCAAACCATTATTCTGTACTTACATGTTAGAAAAGAAAATTTTTTCAAATGCACACTGATTTCTATATGCATACTTACGTTCTTCTAAATTTGACACCTAAATTGCATAAGCGATTATTTTAATTATACATTAAATGGGTTATGAGTGCAATATACCCTCATTAACATAATTGAAAATGCAATAGAAACATCACCTTTTATAGTTATTCCTTGGCTTCCACTGGATCTTAAGTATAAAAAAATTCAACGGCTCAGCTGTCATAATTTTTGTTACCATGGTAAGTGTTCTGCCATACATAATTCCATCTTCCTAAAACAGGGACCAAAAATACATATTTGTGTCATCTCTAAATGAGAAGATTTAATTTGCTGTTCCTGTATCAAAATGTGCTTTTGAAAACACATTTATCTTTGTAATTGTATTTAGGTTGGGATTATTTTATGACAGCTACAGATATTAAGAGATTAAGACAAAGATTCAAGAAATCACCCATTTACAGTAAGAATTTTTTTCTTTGATTTCACAATGCTTTAGTATTTTTTTTTTCTGCTCTAATCCTTTCAACTTTCTGCAATGTCCATGGGACCTGATGAAATCCATCCGCATGTCCTGAGGGAGCTGGCAGATGAAGTTGCTAAGCCACTTTCCATCATATTTGAGAAATCGTGGCAGTCTGGTGAAGTTCCCACAGACTGGAAAAAGGGAAACGTAACCCCGATATTCAAAAAAGGAAAAAAAGAAGACCCAGGGAACTATAGGCCAGTCAGTCTCACCTCTGTGCCTGGCAAGATTAT
>JAOXJK010000032.1:3121409-3136163 GCA_025774025.1 Xenus cinereus
GGAACAGGTTGCCCAGGGAAGTTGTGGATGCCCCATCCCTGGAGGTGTTCAAGGCCAGGCTGGATGGGGCTTTGGGCAACCTGCTCTAGTGGGAGGTGGGTTGGAACTAGATGATCTTTATGGTCCCTTCCAACCCAAACCATTCTATGATTCTACGAACATGTGTTCTACACATGCTTCCTATTAGATTTTTAAAAATATGTTACCAAAGCAAAAGAACAGAGATCAAGTAAACGTTAATTTATCTTTCAAGAAAAAACATTACACTCTTAAATAAGACTTGATACAGCCTTTTTTAAAATAGTGTATATTCTACAGCTGAGCCACTGTTTTAAATAGCCAGCTTTGGAACATTTATTGCAAATTTCTCTTGGGGATTGTTTAACAAAGCCACTTTGTGCACTTACTTACAACTCTTCAGGTTGTACATACAAGCCTTACAAATCCCATTTGAAATCCAGCTGAATTAAAATTCAAGAGAAAATGAGTATTGATATACTATTATCACTATTATCTCTCCAACCTCTTATATAGATTTGGTTTACATCAAGGCATGTTTTGCAACAAAAGCTCACAGCCCTTACTCTAAATAATCAGTGAGAGTGTATTCCACAAATAAAACCTAGTTAAAAAGGATTAATAACATGTTCTTTATGCAGCCCTGAAATTTTCTGCCCTTAAGTGAATCCTTATTTTGTGACTTTTAGAGAAGCAACACAGACTAACAAGGGATTTTAAACTGTAGCTGAAACTAAGGCAACCAACTTCCTTATTTCCTTGTTGAATAGCAACAGGACTGGACAGATAATTGGTTTATGTTCTGAGGTTTGTTTGTCACAGCAATAGTATTGTAGGAAGCTGGAGAGTTGACTTGGAGCTTGTTTTTACAGTACATGGCATTTCTAGTATTTCAAATTGATAGATCATAATTAGCATCAGAGTCATGAGGTCATTCTATTATTAATCTCAAAAAAAAAACCCAAGCCCATGATGATGTTGCTCAGCAATTTTCAAAGACTGAAATGAATCTCTACATTAACTCTGCAAAACCTTAACAAAAAAAAACACACCACAGATGCAATACATCCATACTTCCAGGGGAAACTGCTATGGGGAAGAGATGTGTATGCTGCATATTGGTGACACACCAGTAAAGCTCAGTGTCAGGCACTAGGTCAAATTAAAGCTCAATGGGACAACAGAAGGAGTAGAGGTTGGCTATCTCCTCAGCTTCCAAATGCCTCAAAGGACAGGCCCTCCAAGGGGTTTAAGTAATTTTACATCAGCAGAACTTTAAAAGGCAATTGAACTACCTTGCATCCATGAGGAAACTAACTCCAGGTAAAGGTCTGGGTTTCGATGCACCCCCCCAAAACAGGCACAGTTACAGCAGGCTGACAGGTGCCGAGAATATCAGACTATGTTTAGTTGCAGTGAAATCTGTGTCAGGTCACATTACAGACAACCAGAGCTTTCTACCACCACACTTGTAGATGCAAAGGTTTGCACCTCACCTCTATACTGTATTGAGTAGCCTTTCAGGCAATCTGGTATCTCTTAAAATACCACTACAAGATGAAGGAGACTCCAGTTTCAACAAGTGCAGCTAGTAACATAAAACATTGACAGGGACTTCTTATGCCTGTCATAAGAAGCTACATCTGGCTGTCACCTGAAAAGATGACTAAAAAGCTGCAGAGCCAAGCCCACCTAGCAAGGGCTTGCTGCCTGAGCCGCAGAGCCCTGAATAACTTATGGGGGGAATATGGCACCAGAAAACACTTGGATGTCTAGTGAGATTTGTCAACTCCTGCCTTTCTGGATTCATGTGCTACCATAAACAGACAATCCAAAGTGTCCAGAGACATTGCCAGAAGCACACAGCAAGAGCCAGGCACCCCCACCCTCCAAGTGCAGTGCCCTTACACAGATGCCAAGACCAAGGTCAAACAGCTGGAGAAGTTAAGGTCTTCATCCTGAACCTCAAAGGAGCTGCAATAGCATAGCCCAGACACAGCTGCCAAGACCAGGAGCAAATAAGTTACCTGTCAGGAACGGTATTAGTCTGGGTGATAAGAGGTTATCACTCATTAATCCATGCTGAGTAAGCAATTTCATATTATAAGAATAGAGCACCAATCGATTTTCTATGGTGCCTGCCCCATCGACTTACAAAATCTTAAGAACACATGCAAAATATGTCAGACAAAATGTTTTTATATAGATTTCATACACATTTGCTATACTAAATATAGATTCTCTTCTGAGAGCTGAACAAACTGAAGGGGAACTAGCAGCCACTGGAGCCAACAGGAGGTTTGCAGAGGTACTTTTACTTCTAAATATTTATACCCAACTCTTTTTGCTCATTTCTTGCTCTGAATTTCCCAGCCATCATTATGAGAACCATAAGGCTTCCCTCTTTTGCATTTTATTGTTACAAAAACTTAAGATTCTCTGTTGTTCTTGCCCTTTTTTTTTTAATGAATAAATAATTTCCTCCAATTGCATACTTAGAACTTCACCATTACCATAAAGGAATTACTGGAAATCAAGTTCCTTGTTTTAGGTTTTTGCTTGTTCCAGCAAATCATCCATTGTGATATTTAATATAAAGCCAAGTTTTGCTGAACATACATTTCCCTTTTAATGGTGAGATTACACACACTTAACAGCTTAGTATTCCTGTAACCTGAATGAGACAACGAGTGCTCAAGTAGCAGGAACGTGGGCTCTTCCTCTAAAGACCTTCCCTGAGATCCTACAGCTGTTTGGAGACAGATACACAAGCAAATATGATCTGGCAAGTCAAAGGGGCTGTTCTGGAACTTCCAGCCTTGGAATTAACTTTGCTCAGGCAAGGCTTTGACCCAGCAGCAAGAGGGTCTATTACTCATCACTTCGAGGACATTACGGGCCTCAGAAACAGCCAGTTCTTTCTCTCAGTAAAGCCTGGAGAAGGTTGTCCTGACACATACTCACTTGTGGTCAGGGAGTAAAAGTAGGACTGCAGTGGCATTTTTTCATCAATTATTGTCACCTGGAAAGTCACATGTGTTCCTGGTAAGGGACCAAAGTTAGAAAAATTCAGACCATGAGGAGGCACGTCAGCCCTATTTCCTGTTTTTCAGGTATACTCCAACATGGTCCACATCAAGTAGTCCTAAAATTGCTTGGAACACCTGCCTTGTGAAATACCAGCCAGCAGACAGCAGAGAACGCTCACGGAGACAGCAATGAACCCAGCAGTGATTCAAGATAGTGCATTTCCAGTACAAATCTCCAGCTGTGACAGAAATAATGCTCAGAAATTGTCTCATTAAAGAGCAGGTTCAGAGACGGAAAGCTATTTGTAGCAAGTCCAAGACTAAATTACTAGCGACATGATCTAGATCTAAAAATTCTCAAAGTTTACAGTGTTACAAGAGCTGTAGAAGCAGCATGTGATGCTCCCGTCTGCTGTCCCAGGCAAACCAACAGGCTTTGGCTTCTGTGCACTCACCAGCTGCTGCTCTCGGCAAGAGCTAAAATACCGGCTTGAACGGAGGCCAGGATATCAGTGTCCAGCCTGAGCAAGTTCAAGTTCCCAGAAAGCTCTGGCGCAGTCACGAGAGAGTTCCCTACCCGTGACCAAGTCCTGCCTCTCTCCCTGCCACCTCCCACACCACCCACGCCTACAGCGCACATCAGAGGGGACCGCGGGCTCCATCACCCACCGCCCCTGGAACCAGACCCGCATTCCTGAGAGCAGCAGCTGAGGGTCACAGACGACCAAGTATTGGCAGCCATTCCACTACCCCAGGAGGAGGAGGGAAAGCTAGAATTTTTTAGGAAGATAAAATAATAAACGAAAACCTCTCAGCCGATTCATGTAGCTGCAGCGCAGTAAAACAGCAAACAAAGGATACTTCAGAAGAGTTCTGGTCACGTTACTAGCTTAGATCATACACAGAACACCCCGGTTCACAATTAACTGCAAAGTTTATTTTTTCCTCTTGGAGTCGCGTATGTGGGGGTACATCTGCAGGGAGAGGGTCTTTCTGTTTTCTTTTAAACCAAAGATTTCGGGTGCGTGCTATTCCTAATGGTGCACAGGAGTTGTAAAATTTAAATTGCCCTTGGTTTGATGTTTTCTGAATATACAGATACAGGTAGGTAAGTAATCTAGGATTACTTTTTTTTCCTAAAGAAAATGAAAACAATGAATAATTGCCATATTTAGAAAGACTGCAGGAGAAGATAGATTAACAATTCATGGACAACCTCATTCTAGGCTCATAAACGGGTGCTTCACCATTAGACCTAACACAAACAATTAGAATATTTACAGCACCATTTCACTAACTTGAATGCAGCCAGTTGGGATGCTTGAAATACATTCCTATCCATCAGATGTTTGTAAACGTCCCATGAGATGCAAGTTCTGTAACAGGACATACAACTTATCTCAAGACCTCTCACACCTTCTGCAAGACTGCCAGGACTTGTGGTCACACACCATTTCCTCAGATGACTCCGTGCCTCCCATGAAGTCACACCACTCTCGACAGTCACATGAATATATTCATGTACATGTTTAACTCACCTTGCAAAGAGCCATCACCAGAGGGATCAAATGCTTCTCCAGTTTAGTCTGTTATGAAATACAGCTGCTGTTTTTAATTCATGATCTTTAAAACATTTAGAATAAGCAAGAGTGAATGCAATAACTGATGCAAGGATTTCAGCAAAATTAACTGCTTAAAGAAGCACAAATATTAAAAGCAATAAAGAATAGGATGACAGATATGCCATGACCAGCTCGGACCTTAGCATACAGGAACCAGTCACCTCCATGGCAAGAGATGGGTAAGCTCCACAAGTGGACAGTGGACTCTTGGTCATACTTCCTACCCCAGATAAATCATCTTAAAACACACAGATTATCTTAATAAAGGGGTGCGTTTCATAAAGCTTCATGCTGGTTTTCAGCAAGCACAAGTTTAATACCAAAGACAGCACGTAACTTGTGGAAACTCACCTTGGTTATCAATGGTCAAAACACCATGGAAACAGAACCCCTGGAACAGAGAAGTCAGCAACCTGATCTCCTGTAGCTGTCATTTTCTATACAACAGTAGAACTGAATGCAAAGAGTTAACAAGGCAAACACTTTTCCAAAATGTTTGAGGGGGGTGGGGCGTTGATGAATGAATCCTTGTTGCATAAACAAAGATCCCTTTAATATAGGACGTTTCAAGTAACTGCCCCATTACATACTGTACTCTTAACACCCTATAGAAGCAATCAAGCTCTGCAGATAAATCAAAATATTTTAGGACTAGACAGCCAAAACAAACAAAAACCACTCACAAACAAAACTGTACAAGCAGTGACAACAATTAGTTGTGCTTTAAGTACTGTGCCATCCCACAGTTCAACGCAACCCATTTTTCTTCATGTTGGGAACCTCAGATGTGATGTACAACTTGACCAGAGCTTTAACTTGATTAAATCTAAAAATGCAGAGCTGTTGCACATAACTGATATCAGCAGTAATGGCACAGAACAAGGGGAAAAAACAGATACAAATATTATTCTAGGATGTTATTAGACAACTTACAGAAAGCATGTCTTTAAAGAGTATTCCCCAAAGTGACTTCTGCCAACACTTCAGCTCTCGGGGTTGTAATTTTGCATGCTGAGGCAGGGGGAAAGCAAAGCATGACTCCAACATGACTGCCATAATCCCATTAGCAAAGCTGCCGTGCTACTGCTGCTGTCTGTCCACCGAGGGTTTAGCAACCACCAGCCTGGTCTGCATCTTCAGCCAATTACCGTGAGGACGCCAAGCATTCTACATTACTTAATAATAATGGTGGCCAGAAAAAAATTTTTGCTCAAGTGAAAGAAAAATTTCACCTCAAAGCGTTCTCAGTTCTGAAAGTCTGCAGCACCACACTTTTAACCCATTTTCTGTACAATGTTATTCCTGACGCTTTTAGTAAGGCCAGTTTCCAGCTCTAAAGCTTTCCGACTAGAAACGTTATCAGATTGTTTCAGCCAGCCACCCACTTGCACTGCTCTTAAAAAAAAAAAACTGTGTGCATCCACAGCAAATTCTGGATACAGCCTGCTTCCCCCACCCAAGGTCATAAACCTCCACAGGGGAGCAAACAGCAATTTCTAGCTTCCCCCTGCCCCCTTTATTTTATTTTTTTTTTTTTTTAAGAATAAAGAGTCCAGAATACAGCTACATCTTGAAGTCTACACCCTGCCAGATACGACAGTTGTTTGTAAGTCCCAGCTTACTCACCATCCCCCTAAGGACAATCAGGCACTTCAGGATAAAAGAGAAAGAAAGGACGACCATCAGAATGGAACATATTGTGTTTAGTCAAGTATTTTCCCCAGTCTGTTAGTCAGTTCTTTATTGACAGTCAGCTAGGAGACTTCTGAAGCCCATTTACCAGTTGCTGTTTATAAATATAGAAGAGATTTCTCTCAGCACAAACACTTCATTGGGGTTTCTCAGGCAGCATCTCACAGCAAGTCTCCTTAATATAAAGCCTAAAATCCTGCATAAAGGAAATCTCCCACTAAATACTTCATAATAAAACTTAAATACAGACACAGCACGTTCACCACGACTGCTTTGGTGTTCCACAGCAAACACTACTATTACTCTACAAAGATCTAACCTTAGGAGGCAACAAAGCTACAAATACTAAGAGCAACAAGCTGTGCTTCCACAACAGAGGTGCAGTGATCAGCATTCAGCGTGGAAAGGCTCGCAAAGTTTATGCTGAGGTTTTGGGGTGGGGGGAGTAGTTGTTTGCTTTTGTTCTTATACGTACCGACTAGTTAAAAAAAAACCTAACTATTTAACAATGAAGTTAAGTAGCAAATCCTCTTGGACACAAGGCATGCAGAAGCTGCTTTCTCCAGAGCCAGATGTGGTATTTGCTCCCACTCCTGGCCCAGCACACCCTCACAAGAGGACATGGCCGCAGCCTGGACATGGGGCAGGCAGCCCCACAAAATGGCGGACAGCCCCACAGCACCTCTGCTGCGAGGACAGGCTGAGAGAGTTGGGGTCATTCATCCTGGAGAAAAGAAGGCTCCGAGGAGACCTTATAGCCCCTTCCAGTACCTAAAGGGGCTACAGGAAATATGGGGAGGGACTCTTGATCAGGAGTGGAGCAACAGGATGAGGGTGATGGTTTTAAACTCAGAGGGGAGATTTACATGAGATATTAGGAAAAAAAATTCTTTACTGTGACGTGTTGTCCCTTCCAACCCAAGTCATTCTGTGATTCATTCTATGAAAACGGCCAGCAGCCCCACAGCCCAGAAGGTTCCGTGCCCCCCAGCCCAGCCAGCACCCAGGGCAAGGGGCACGCCCAACGTCTCCTTGAATAAAAACTCAACACCCACAACCAAAAGTCAGCTCTTCAGTAATATTGCCACATACAAGTTTTGTAAGGGAGGGAAAAAAAAAACCAAACCAACAACCAAACCCACCAACAGCAGCAAAAAAACAAAGCCACATAAAACAAACAAACACACTCCCCAAAAAACCCAAACTAAACCAAGCCCCTCCTAAACACTCTACTCTTTTCATAAGATATATACATACAAATTAAGAAACATGGCATCATCAAATCATTTAGGTTAGAAAAGGTCTTTAAGATCCTCAAGCCCAAGTAGTTAACCTAACACTGCCAAACCCACCACTACACCATCTCCCTCAGCACCACCACGCAACCATAAAGCAGGCAATGAAGGTTCTTAACAGCCACAGAGGATCAGAAGCAGAAATATAGTCAATCTAACAGCAACACAGAAATCAGCATCAAATTATAAACCTTAGTTGAACCCCCATTTCTTAAGCATTTATATCAAAAGCAAAATAAACCCCTACCTCTGTGAGCACCACCAAGCAGCCTCTCCCCTGTAGCCAGGAAAGGGGCAACCCTTCTAAGGCAATGCTTCAGCTGCCTTCATTTACTTTCTAAGTGATTACAGGTTGAGGTGACCAGGTGAGTTCAGGACCTTTGTGTGAGGGACCTAATTGTGAACAATTAGCACCAGCTGGGTATAATTACCAGGGCCCCGAAGGAGGCTGTTGGGCTGGAGTCACACCACTATCCATCCCCTTAGCTTCAAGGGGTGAGATGTCAGCTCAGGCCTACTTAAAAGTAATTAAAAGACCTGATTGGAACATAAATGGATTAGAAAAACTTTAATTCTGCTCCTCCATAGCAAGCTGAAAATGCTGGCTTAAACTAAAGTGGTTTGTATAGCAGGGGTAAACCTCCACATGTGCCTTCTGAATAAATAGGGACAATTCACTATATTTTTCTCATTTCAGAATTGCATGTGTGATCGAAAGGATCTGCTAATTTCCGGGATTTCAGAGCACTCCTTTGACTAAATGCAACCAACATGCAGGCTCTCAGGCTTAACGTTTCAGTCACTGGATGTCACAGAAACAGGACTGAATACCAAGGACTGGCTGTAATTTTGCATATACCAGATTTTTATTATGGAGAATTTTTGCTACTTCTTAAAAAAGGCTCTAGTATCTTTATTCCCTGCCTTGAGATTGTTTATTCAGGTGACTGACATACAAATACTAAGCTAAACTGCAAGCAGTGGGCCGAGTGGACCTTCTAGCTGAGGTTGCATTTGCTTTTAGAAAGCGTCCCTCTTAGGCTTTCCCTCCTCTGAACGCCAGCTTTGCACCACGTCAGCATTGAGTTTGGTTGTTCTTCCCATCCATCCTCCCAGGCGACAGGAGAACTTTGTTATTCTACAGAGTGTTACCATATATTGTGATTCTGTTTCTAATTTTATGATCACTTAAGCCTTTTTTTTTTCCACAGCCCAATTCAGTGTAAAGGACAGACACGGAAGGGGACAGAATTAAGATTGCATAGTAGTTAATTCAATTACCTTGCAACTACGAAGTGCTTGATTTTGCAAACTAAATAACACTGTAGCATAGTAATTTTTCTATCTAATCTAGATACATGTAGTAATTTACACACTAACTGCAATTACTTTTTCTTACATTAGCCTACATCTATTATGCAACAGGTTCATCATGCATTATGTTTCATCATTTCAAATCATTGAGAAGACATTTTCTCGCACCCTTTTCCCTTTGATATGGCATACATGGTTCACTGAAACAGAAATATTTGTTTTGATAGATGTTGTCTTTACTTGGTGCCATGGCGCCTAAGCGAGTATTTCACTATGCTGATTTTCAAGTCATTCTAGTTTTGAGCAAATTACTTCTAATCCTTCACAGTAGCAGAAGGTAAAATTAAAAATAAGCTGGAATCAAATTACAGTTCAAAGAAACCTTGAAAATTGGGAATTCAAAATTATCTAATTTTTTAAACGATGGAATAGAATCCATGCCAGCCAAGAGGTAAAGGCAAACAACATACTGTCCAAAGCAAAGCTGCTGCAAGGTTGGGCTGGGAGGGGCATCAATCTAAACCACCCATGGAAGAGAAGCTTCAAATATCCTCAAAATCCAGATGATTTGTTAGTAGGGGGCAAAGAATGTCTGGGGAGAAGCCCAGGGAGTGGGATAAATAGCAGTGGGCTGGAAAAGGAAGCACCAAAGCACCGCGGGAGCATATGAACAGTCAGTAGTATGAATGGTCCAGAAGATGCCCTCTAACGCTGCAGGGGCACACAAGTTTCTAGGAGAGTTTGTTTTCTCCTCCTTCAGGGGAGAAAAATATAAAACAGTAAGGGATAAAATCCAGTAGACTTGCAGGGGGATAATCCCTGAGAGAATAACATACAAAGAAGAAAACTAGTTCCTGCTGTCCCACACACCAATTGAAGTGTTCCCTGTAACAGATCTTTGTCAAGCTCCAGGTGGAGACCTCATACCGGTTAGAGCACATCTGTTAGAACTGATGTCATCTGACTGAAAAATTATATAATTTGAGCAGAGAGATGAATTGCTACGGTATCCAAGAGGCACGTTTGGCACAATACACAAGGCCAGACATACCCCTTATTTCCAGCGATCTCAACTGCTTGTGGTGACCTTGACTCTCCTAGCAACGAGGCATTAGGTAAAATATGAAGGAATATGGAGGTCTCATATTCCACTCTCTTAAGTACTCGGGCAAACATCCTGCTCTCACAGATTTGTGATACAGGACAATTTTGCCACGGAAACATCCCCAGAGAAACAGCATGACAGGATCTCTGTTCTGCATCTTCCCACGTTCACACCAGCACTCTTCTTCTGAACACTTTGGCAGGTCCTCTCTCCCCAGTCTTGGTTCTCACTCAAAGCCATGAGTTCAGCACTTCAGAACCCTTTCTGTCCTTATATTTTGATTTCCAAATATGCCCAACAATATTTCAAGAAAAAAAAAAAAGAAAAGAAAAAAAAATCTTGAATAGGAAAAAGAGAAGTTCTAGAACTTCCACTTTCAGGCATTATTTTATGGATAAGTCTTTTACCAAAAGAGAATTCTATGGAATAAAGGGATTTCAGGGAGATCAATAATGGTATGACATCAGGAAAATTACTGTGTACGTTGCTCGATGATAAACAACTTTGACTGCAATCAGTTAAATCACAGTAAAAGACACTCCTGCACACTTTCTTTTCATATCAGATAATGGATGAAGACCATCCACTTATTCATGCGTGCTCAGAGGCACAGTAGGACAGCAGTACCCACATGCCAGGGCAGATAGCCCTGAGCGGGACACTTACAACAGGAGAGAAGGTCTCAAACATGGACCCCAGAACAGTCTGAGGGTCAGTGATGCGGGAATCCCATGGCTGACGTTGTCATTTCTAAGCTACCTGTACGCTGAACTGTTTGTACAGCATAATATATTCACATACCTGTACCTCAGTTGAATTTTCACTTTTCCTAGCCACTAAATACAATTCAGCCCTTCAAAGCACCTACAATATTAGTGAGCGGACATTCCACCTCTTCTCAAGAAGGCGTTCTTTAGATTCTTCATGAGATCATAAAACTAGTACTGTTCAATACAGTATTCACAAGTTTTAATATTGCTGGCCTGTTTCTCTTTAACCAGACATATACCCAGCTCAAGTCCAAAGCACTAAACTACCTTAATTTTATGTTGCCCTGTAAACAGTTATTATTGAACATTTTCCCTGCTGATCAGTTAGGCAGCTTGCAAGTTCAATTGATTAAAAATATTTCCTAGGGAACAGTTAGTAAGAGGGGGTTTTACCCCCATTTCCTTTATTTTACTGATAGAAACACACTCAGGTAAAATCACAGCACCAAATTAAACAGGATTCCTTGCTGAAATCTTTTGGCTGTTCAAAGGACCAGTACTGAATCCTAGTGTGATCTCTATCCTTTTGTACCTTCGGTCATTTCTTTCTTACCCTGAACAACTTTTAATCCATCAGTCAGGTCCTCATACAGTAACCTGAACCTGTTCCTCTGAAGCCAACCTGATTTTATGGCACGGAGGGCCAGCAGAAACTGTGATGCCCCTCGCTGACGCACTTGTGGTGGCTGAGGAGGGCACTGCGGCTTGGTGGACCCTGCTGCACAAGTGGAGTTCAAACACTGGAATAGCTTCCACAGAGGCTGGAAAAAGGGGGCTGCCTGCCAAACGGGCAGCGGGAGACACATAAAAGGGTTCATTTAATCATGGATCCATGTGAGTCTTTCCCTTCGATACTGGTTTTATTGCTTCTACGGATCAAGTGTTTTGATGCAAGATACTTAGTATTTGGTTTGCAAATTTTATTAATACAGTCATATTTTTTAACGTGAGGATAGTGTTTAAATTTTCTTTTGACAAGAAAAGTAAGGCCTTGACAACTAGAAGGAAAAAAAAGTGGAAATAAGTCATGTGACTACTAACGAGAGAAATGACATCCGTCCCATTTCAAACACGATAGTCTCCAGTGGTGTAATGTACAACAGATACTTTTTGTTTGGTACATTCTTAAGCTTTACATAAGAAATTTCACTGGTATCTGACTGCAGTACTTGGCTCAGCAAAGAGTACTTTAAGCACAACTTAAATGGTGCAACTCAGGTATTCAAGGTAAAATACAGTTCTTGCTAAAACAGGTTCACAGCTCACGGATGCAAACAATGGCCTCAGTTCTGCAAGCACCCCCAAATATTTGTTTAATATAAAGGACAGATTCACAGATCTCTTAAATTGACTGAAAGACATAGTAAAAACTCCACAAATATAACTCCAGTTCAAACAGCTTCTTCAGTGGCTTTCGCTATCAAGCTGCAAGACGGGATGAGCCTGAAGGACCTCGGAGAGGCTCCGGTGTAGGCAGGAATTCAGCACGTTGCTGATTTCAGTTTTCATTAAGAGCTATTGTGATAAATGTGTTATGATAACAAAACAGTCAGTACAGTGGTTTCAAGCAGATATGTTCCCTTTTGTTTTGTACTCTTCCAAGTCTACTCTCCTTCCCTCCTAAGGATGCTTGGCAAAGTGGGAGGCTGGTAGTGATTTATAGAAAAATTGATTCATTTCAGCCATTGTCGTGTTCCTTACCTTGGTCTTGAGTAGCTTTGGGCATTTATTCACGGACTTTTAAATGCCTGTGAAGGTCACCCAATAAGCTGTATGTAAGCTATCTCATTGAAGGGCAGCAAAAAATCAGATAAATTCTGAACTCTACCACAGTTGTAGTTCAGCAACATGTCTTATGAGTGATTTCTTTCTAAACGCAATTAAAAGTAATTCTAAATATAGAATGGACAAAATGCATAGGAAGGCAGTAAAACAACTGTAGCAGTCAATTTTTTTCATAAGCAATTTCCGCATACCAATTCAGGATATTACACTGTCATTTCATTCTCATGTAAAATGAATAACCCCGTGAGAAGTCAATTCAGAATGCTCCACAGGACTGGGTTTGCTGCTGGATGTGCTGGACCCTTCCCCAGTGCCGTACTCCAGAATGGGGCAGGGGCTGCTCTGCTTTGCCCCTGGCTGCTCTATTAGTTTCAATAAATCAAATTGT
The DNA here is from genome assembly GCA_025774025.1 of Xenus cinereus. Classification (NCBI taxonomy): domain Eukaryota; kingdom Metazoa; phylum Chordata; class Aves; order Charadriiformes; family Scolopacidae; genus Xenus; species Xenus cinereus. Next base: position 3,134,428 of record JAOXJK010000032.1, read on the forward strand.
CCCCTGTGTTTGAAACTACCAAGCCAAAAGAAGCTTGTTGGTCTAGCAGGGCTTTGTCTCCATCAGTGGCTAGTGACAACCACTTGTTATTAAGCACTATTAACAGTGGCAATTGCTTGCTAATCAAAATACATAACTGGCAACTTCATGTTTCCCATGGTGCTGAGGAGCAAAGTGAAGGTTCGAAACAAACAGGATGATGGCAAGGAAGGGAGCTGCCACCAAGGGTCTGGGTTGCTGCACGGAAGGAGGCTGTCAACCTGGTTCCAGGCAGCACGTGGAATAAGTTACATATGTTTCAAGAGAATCCCTGGTGGTTGGGGTCTTCATCGCCAGGCCTTTCCTTTACTACCTGGAACTCTTTTTCCCTCCCCGACGCTCTGCGTCTGTCCTGCTGGTACTGCCGATTGCACCTGGCACAGATTGCCAGTAAACTGGAGACATCCCTGCTCATTTTTCTCCCTCCTAAAAGCAAACTTGGCTACTAAAAGCAGACACTTTTTCCCTTCCAGTTTCCAGTGGGGAAGGGAACGGGAAATGCCACAACACGTGTGTGTGAGGGGGGCAGCTGTTCTTGGGGCATTTCCAGCCAGGGTCAGGAGCGAACCCACACAAAGACCTTTTTGCTTAAGTCACCCAGCCCAAACTTCCAGCGCATCAGGGGTTTAGACACTCCTCTGAACTTTCAGTTGCCTGTCTCAAGTGTGAACCCTTGAGATTTCCTCATCAAGGGTACCGCCAGCTTCTCGGTGAAAATGTGGAAAAAAAAAAAAAAAGCAGGATGGGATTTATATTTGGATTTATGTTTGAGATGTTTGAGTACATATATACTATGCTAATCTGATTACTCATCGGGGATTCCTCCTCTGCAACAGCTTTTTCTTCGTTAATCTCACCACAGTAACACTACAGCCTTAGGAGGAAAGAGCAAACTGAGCATACCAGCACCGTGTCCCTCAGTTTCTGCCTCTCTCATTTTCCAGAGACACGAAGTGCTCACGGCGTGGAGCCCCCCAGGACCCCCGGCAGCTCGGCCGTACCGGAGAACGTCAAACACCTCCTGCCACCAACTTCACCACTCCAAATGTAAATTAATGCAGCAGCCGCTGCAAACCCCAGCTCTCTTCTTGCAAGCGAGATGCAAGCACGAAAGCATTGCGTGCAGCAAGAGCGGGAACAGCCGCTTGAAAATTGCTGCATTACGTTAATTAAGATTTTACCCATGCCTTTCGATATGCTCTGCTACAGCTGCGATGCACCACAAATTACACCGCGCTGCACCACCGCCGCTCACAGCCGTGTGAAGTTACACACATGTGCGTGTGCATGTGTGTGTGTGCACACGCCTTCCTCTCTGCGTGTGACTGCACGAGCACACCTGCGCAGGTGCCTTGAAATCATTTTGGGGTGGCTAGAGGCATTTTTGGTTATTTTACGTTTATTTTTTTTTATTAACTGACCGACGAGCAGAATAGACAAGCATCCATCCATCCATCCATCCGCTACCACTCGGCTCCCGGTACCCCGTCTCCCCGGGGATCCCCCCGCAGCAGCCCCGCTGGCCCCGGCGACAGCCCCCGACCCCCGGCCACCGGTCCCACGCGTGCAGGGGACACGGGTGTCGCGCACCCACCTGGCGAAGGCGCGGCGGGCCGGCGGGGGGCGAGGGCCCACCTCCCGCCGCGGGGGAAGCCATCTTCTCGCCCCGCGGCTCCTTCCCGCCGGCTCCTCAGCCC
>JAOXJK010000032.1:3136586-3156536 GCA_025774025.1 Xenus cinereus
TACCTTCCCCTTCGGCTCTAAGTTTCAAAATACAGGAATAAAGCTGAAAAACGCAGATGTGTTCCCTTCCGACCCCAACCGTTCCGTGATGTTTTCAGGTGCAGTTATCACCACCCCCCCCGCCGCTGTCTGACTGCGCAGGGTTTTAAAGCGCTGAATGCCTTTTGGCCTTTATCTCGGCGGAACACGAAGGGGGAAGAATTATTTAGATATTTTTGGGCCACGAGGGACCCTATAATCAGCGAGTCTGAGCTCCCGCAAAAGACAGGAATTTCTGGGGATACAATTTCCCCCGGTGACTCCTACAGCAAACCCCAAACAGCTGGTGGAGCTACAACATGCACGTCAGAAAGATGATTTGAAAGCGTCGAGTTAAAACAAATCCATTATATCCCTGGGCAAGTGATTCCAATGGTTAATTATACTCGCTCCTCTCCAGATTTTAGCCATGGGAGCTCGTTACCCCTCTGCCTGCCTGGCCAAGGAAACCTCCGCTCATCTGCACTTAAGTGTGGCTGCGTGTCACAAACCCTCACCAAAATACCTGCCTAATTATATATATAGCTATCTGCCTGCTGGCAGATTAAAAAACAGTGATCCCCATATTCAGCAGAGAAGAAATGAGCTGCTTCACTCGAGTTTCTTTTTAAAAGTAGTTTTGTTCTTTAACACAAGGTACAGGAAAACCATTACTCAAAGACATTCCTCTGCAAAAACACGGGCTGCCATCCTGCCCAGGCTCCAGAGCCTACTCCAGTCTGTGGGATCCTGGGATGGAGGAAGAATAAAGCCTCCCTTTGAACGGAAACTTACTTCAGGTTATCATCATGCCTTGCTAGGTGCGAAGGCGATGGACAGACAACGACACAGAACACAGATCCTTCTTGTCAGAACCACAAATAAATAAATGCATGTCTTCCAGACAGCTCAGAGAACTGGCACTCACTCCATGTGTATTTCTCCCCTGATCAGTGCATGTATTAGGTTTATTTCACTCATTCTTAAATTTTACCTAGCTGGTAGGCTGTGACCCTGTGCTGTAATCTTCATTTGAGCATTACCTGGCACCTAACAAAGGCAGCAGACTGGGAACGGTTCGCACAGGTTTGAAAGCAGGACTGCAGGCTTTTTGTAACACGTGGCGTATCTTTTACTGAACAAGAGACACCAGCTGTTCGATGGGGAAAGCTGTTATTTCTCCTTTTGCCAGACGTTGCAGGTGCATATGACATTTTTACAAACCCGTACAAAAGAAAGTTCAGACTTCGAGGAGCATAAAAACTCAAGCCAAACACAACTACAAGATGCTCCTTTCTGTTGGCTGCAAGAGCTGTCATCCTGCTTACCTGTATTTCTTGCGTTACCACTCTCCATCTCCAAGTACTTCCAGAAGCAGAGCCCATGTCACCTCTTTCACACGAGGGCACGTCTCCTCCTTGGATCCCTCCGGGGTGCCCGGCACCACAATGCCTCGCACATGTCAAACAGGGATCTAGACGTCATTCCTGGGATCTACCAGCATGTTTTCAGCCTGCTGCAGGCTCGAAGTTTGAGAACTCCAGGGCTGTGGATAGACTGCATGTATCTGGAGAATAAGGAAAGTTGAGAGGCAATAATCACTGGTAGTAGGTGGTGGGAGTTGGAATAAGAAGGGTGGAGTGGAGAGAGTGGAAAACCAAGAGACAGGCGAGAGGGCAGCAGTGCTCTGGCCACAACTAAGTTTCAGCCTGAAGTCTGCAGTATTTAAAGGTGCTGTTGGAGGGTGGTTCCAAGGGAAGCTTGTGACACTGCTCCCATCTTCGATGATACCGATGATTCTGTTCACATTCAGGGTTAGTTTTCCCTCCAGTTTCCTTGCAAGTCTGTTTTACCACTTATGTCCAAAAGAATGAGGTTTTTTTTCCTCCTTTCCTTTCTCCCAAGCCTTTGCCAAGTGGACTTCCCTCACTTCTGTGCTCGGGTACAGCCCCTTCCCAGTGTGCAGTTGCTGCAGGCTGGTGGGGAGAATCAAGGACTAGTAAAATTCCCAGGGGGTCCCAGGAAGTTAATCTAGCACAGAGACGCTCCCTCTAGTCTTTTAGTAATATGGCCCGTAGCATTGATTGATTGTGGAAAAATCTCCCTCCTGATCCCAAATAATTCAGAAAGGTTCAACCTCGGGCATGGGGACAGCCCAGAAGAACCCCAAGACACCCTGTCCTAATTTTGTTTCTGTAGTTGCAACAAACTTCTCAGAGGCAAAAAAGAGCAAGCTGTGGTAGCCAGTTACTGCCTCCTGGCAGCAAGGAGGGGAGGAGGAAACCGGCCTGTGACCTGCTGGTGACCACTGCAAGGCTACGACGTACAGGGTGAAACGATACAGACATATAAAGAATGATCCAATTTTCTCAATTCCTCTGTTGTCTTTCTTACGGCGAGAACGCTCTGGGCATGGTTTCCCAGCCAGCCTGCACCCTGCTTGAAGAGGAGGGCTGATGCTGACACAGGCCGTGATTCAGCGCTGCTCAGCTTGGAATAATCGAGGAGAGCACGAAAGGACGACATTCATCTACGTCAATTAAAGCTCTTTGGGGACCTTGCTTCAGCAGAGGATCACGTGTGCTGGGGACTTGCCTCTCTACAGTCCCACCTTCTGTCCCACGTGCCCGGCGCTGCAGGACATGCTCAGCTTCGTCTAATGCTCCTTCACAAAGCATCCTCTGCCTTGAAGGACATACCTCCCTGTCACCTCTGCCAGACCTGATGTGTAGCACAAACGCGTACATGCATGTGAAATGCTGACATCAGCCAAGAAAAAAAACAACATTCAAACTAAATCTCACACTTTTTAACTTCACTGGACAACAGCCTGTTTTCTCGCTGCTGATTTGGCTTCGTGTTTCCACCTCAGAGGTACAAAAATGGGCCAAAAGTGAGAGGGAGGTGTCTGGTGAAAAAATAGTGGTTGGCTGGTGTGTAAGGGCTGCCACAGATTTGATTCTGAATGGCCTCAGCAGGGACAGATGACCCTCTCTGCTGTCCCTGCTGAGGTTGCTTGAATTGCCATGTTTCAAAGCCCTGCTATTTGGCTTCAGCTCCAGCCAGAGGTTTGTGTCAGCAGGAGCTGGGGATGATGCTGGTAGAGGAAAGCAAAGAGAAGCAGAGGGGAAAAATCTGACCAAAAATCAGAAGTAGCACAGAGCGGTTGTGATTTTCAGGACCGCCTAAGGGACTTGGAAACCAATTCCTATTTAATTGGGCATTATAATTTCCTAGGCATCTTTGAAAACCTCTGCCAAGACTTAAAAACCATTAATTTTTACTTCCAGCTTTGGGGAGCAGCCTGTTCTGTCCCAACACACAGTAGAAGCTTCACCTTAATGAAGAAAACCTCTTTTCTGCTCAAAATATTGAGTTTTTGTGACTAGGACATCTCTATTTCTAAGCTGCCCTTGTGTCCTCAGTTATATTCTCTCTACACTTTGATACTATCTCTAATACTGTTCCATTTCTTATTGATATCTGCAGGTCCTGGACTAAATTGCATTCCTGTACACAGCCTGCTAACAGACCTCCAGCCTTATTTCCACCAATTAATGTCCCCTCTGCTGTGCCTGGGAGTTAAAATGCTCCATTAGCACAGCTTTGCCCTTTTGCCTGCTTTTTTACTTGGGCAGTGATTTTACACTCCACTTCTTTTTGGATGAACAGCCTGTAAGATTCAAATAACCAGTTTTCTTCCAGAAATATTTCTAGTATTGGGCCATAAGCACTCAACCATCATCCTCTGAACAGCTCCTGCCCCTCAAAGCTCAGGGTTTCTTGAGGGATATTATTCCTGGGCATAAAAAGCAGCGGCCAGGTTTCTCAGCCTTTCTGACCCGAGATCCTCCCTGTCACCTGCCAGATCAGGGGGATCAGTGCCCTGGTATCAGAATGGTTAGTGGAGAATTTACAGCTTGAGGGAAAAATGAGCTTGACCTCATCCTTGCCAGCCTCTCTGTGAGGGCAGTGACGCTGTGTTAGATATACAGACTATCTACTTTCACACCCGTGTCAGATGATGAAGATAAAATTTGCAGAGTGCTGCAGCAGGCAGCATGGCTGCTTTTCCTTGTTATGCCCTCTATTGCTTTTGGTTTTTTACAGCAAAGCTACATTGCTAGCAACAATCCCCTGGGATGAGAGCCCTCCTCTTCTTATTTTAATTTGCCAAACGTGACTGACGAAAGGCTGAGCTGGATTCTCAGGCAGCAGCATCCACGTCGCTCCCTTCAGTTAAAAAACATCAATCCATACTTTCTAGAGACACATCCCGGAGACAGCCTGCAAGGTATTTGTGGCGGCGGATGCCTAGGAGGCTGCGCTCCAGCTTTGCGGCGCAGGCACGCAACGCGACTGCACCGCCTCGTAAAATCATCTTGTGCGGCGTCTTGGAGAAGAGCCCTGCTGCCTGCAGACAGGTCTGCAGACAAAGCAGGGGCACCATGGAAACTGCTGGAGAACAAAGGCGACGCGGAGAGAGGAGGGCAGAAGCGGGCGGCGAGCTGTGCCATGACCTGGGAGGCATGCCCAAAGTATGTCTCCCCGCCTTGTGTTCACCTCCCGAAGCTGCGGCTCCCGCTGCACTGAGCCGAACTGTGCCCTGCCAGGGAATTTCAGCAGGGTCAGGGCTTCTCCGCCTCACCTCCGACAAAGAAAAAGCAGCAGGAATTGGGACAAACAGATACCGATTTTTTTCACAGAATTGTGTTTTCTGTCTCCAAGGTGATGACGTGAAGTAGGGCAGCCCACGGGAAATACAAGAAAAAAAAGAGCATTTACTCTTTAGTAGAGTAGGTGTCTCCAAGGACTGAAAAAGAGGAGTTACAAGGAGTACTTTGCACTCTAGAGGCTGAGGGGCCATGTCAGGGAACTTTCAGTGGCTGTTTATCCATTTTTTCTCCTCTTCCCTGGGTGGCAGCTGCTGGTGCTGCTGGAGACAGGCTGCAGAGCTAAAGGAGACCTCAGTCCCGCTGGGTGTATGGCTGCTCTTACTTGTTCTTTTTAGCATCTGCCGTGAGCCAAATCTTGATCTAATTTAAGATAACTGTATGGAGCGATACCAGCTCATTCCAGCTAACGGAGACCATACTGCACCTTTTTCATCTAGTGGTCATCGTGGATCCGGCAGGAGGATTCAGACTGCGCTGGTGCAAAGGTGACATGTCGAGTCCAACAAGCATCGTCTCCGTTTGTTAGGGAACAGCCAAAATGTGGTGCTAACTATAGCTTTCGCTCAAGAAATTTTGAAGAATGACTATTGTATTTACTCCTAAGTGGGAGATGATGTGGTATTTATAGAACTTGTGGGGTTTCCCCCACATTACATTTTGACGCCTGTGACACGTACCAGGAAACAACCCCTAGCAATTCCCACACTGCTTGTAATGATGTCAAAAACCCACCGCACGACATCGCCAGTTCTTTTTCCTCTCTGGTGGCTGGGAGTCTCAGTGACAGATGAATACAGAACAGATGGGACAGTGGCAGAACCTCATCAGATGGACCTGATGGGCCTCGAGCTGCCCATGGTAATGCATAGATTAGTGTCATGTAATGCTGGGCTTTGTGTTTTGATATTGAAAGACACAGAGTTGCTTTAGTCTTTTGTCTTGTCTTAAGGACAGGATCCTTGTTTTGATTTTGATATTATGCAGAAGACATGCTTTAGAAGCTGCACCCATATTTCTGTGTCTTTATCAGCTTTCTGTGGTAAGCTTCAAAATAGCAAGGGAGACTTCTCTGCTGTATGAGAAGGTTTTTTGAATCCCTGCATTAAATCAGACAAAAAAACCCTCAAACTTTCACCAAAAAGAGTACTTGGTCTCAATAGATTTTTGTCATGTGTGCTTCTTAGATTGCTATTATCTCACATAGAATTAGTTAATAGCTATATTACTTTGGAAATATGTTTGTATTTGGCCATAGCAATGCATTCGACATTTCCATTTAGACCAAAAGATGGCTGCAAGCTATTTTGTGAGCATTAACAGCAACATCTTTGAAAAATAATGTCTTTACTTCCTGACAAAATTACACGTTACCTTTTCCACAGCAGACATGGGACGTTTCCAAGAGATACTGCAGTCACACAACCGAGACAGATTGCTGAGGCCAAGAATATCATTCAGCTTCTCCATGACCTGCACCCATGCGTGCAGCCCCTGTGACCCATGGCTCTGTGTGCAGCCCCCTGCAAAAGGGCCTGTCCTGCCTGGTGTGAGGGGCCAGCAGCAGCTCCCAGCACTCAGCACTTTGCAGGCACAAATCCCAGGTCACCTCCCTCTCCTTAAGGATGTTCACACCTCTTTTGCAGGCAGATCTAGAAGAATATTGGAAGCAATAGGGAAGTACAGTGCCACGGGGAATATATTTGCTGGATATTAGTTATTGGGCTTTTTTGGTGGTATTAGCATTCTTATTTTCTGCATTGCTCTCCACCCGTGTGGTGTCGCAGTGCTGCTTCAAGTCATCACCCTCATCTGTAGGTGTTCCTTCACACAGAAGATCTCCCTTGACACTGGGATGCTTCTGAGGCCAAGAAAGCCTGTCCCAGCGCTCCCCCAGGAGTCATGCCTTCCCAACACTTCTCCAAGGAGATCATGGCAAGGTAGGAAGGAATTGCACTGCCTCTGCCAAGGGAAGCAAAGCCTGTCTCACCAGCTTGCCCCTCTCCATCATGTCTGGCTCAGAAAACATCTTGGTACGCTAAGAGAGGAGAATGCAAAAAAAACCGTGAAAGGCACTTTCACTTTAGAAACTGAGATGTTTGGCCAAACCGTGGCTGGTGTCGGCTGAGTCATCAGGGGTCTGGCAGACCAGCCTCTCTCAGGAGGTTTCTGGTATGTCCAGCTTCAGGCGTGATGCAAACCCCATGAGAACAGCTCCCCCGCGGTGTGTTGTCACTTCCAATTCCCATCATGGCTAAAACCAGACAATGCTGAGACACCAGAAAAAAACTGGTTTTAAAATTAAACCAGTTGGGTTTAAAATTGGTTTTAAAATTAACCTGGGTTGGGACCTCCTGGTAGTGTTTCCAGAACAGCTTCTCACTTCCTGTCCACAGTCAGCTGGCAACTCCGATCCCCTCATCCTTCCCGGTTCTGCCAGGTTTGACCAGTATGTGCTGCTGCCTGTGGTGTTTGGGTCTCCATCCGTATACAACAGAAGCACCAGCTTTTGCTTTCCTACCTCTTGCACTGAGACAGCAAAAGCCATTATACTTCGAAAATACTTCAAGCCAGGTACTCCAGCTTTTCACTGTAAACTCTCTGCTTCTCAGTTTAACTTTTGAGACGGCTTGTTCGACTCTTAACTCCATTTGGCCACAGGCAGCGTGACAGCAGTTGTGCCTCTTTCCAAGCCTGTTCATGCCTTTTCCAAAGAGGCAAAGCAGCAGATGAGACATCCATTGCAAACTGGAAAGGTGACAATTGCTGACAGGAGAACAACCAGCACAAGACACTTTACAGACACGTCTACCCACACAGCAGGACATTCCTCTGCCATCCAGCAGTCTTTTCAGTGGGCTAGTGGAGAGAAATAACATTTTTCCAGGTGAGCAAGTCATCTTTTTCCAGAGCAGGATGCCAGTCTAAAGTTGCAGAAAACACTGCCCTTCTCTCGGCCTCGCCTACCACCAGCTTCATCAGGAATACCTCCATTTCCCCATGTAAAATGCCTCCTCACACCCAAAGGGCAAGTTATCATCTCTGTATACGATGTAATTGCACTCAGCATCAGCCAACACAGCCAGACCTCCCCCTTATGAGAGCTCCAGACGTTCCTTTCCAACATGAGCTCCTCAGGAAGCTCCCTAGGGAAGGACACTCTCTTCTGCATGCACCATTCAGTGCCTACCAGCTACCAGCTGCTTAAATGTATTGGAACATTCCTTAGAACTATTGCTTTTGCAGATCAAAGAGGCGAGTGTACACAATTTCGGGCAAAATAAACATGGAGTACCTCACCAACAAAGGACCAACCAGGTAGGAGTTAAAAAGTGGGGGCCACATTGTCAAGCTTCCTTAAAGGAAAAAGTCCAACCCAGCTGCAAGCAATCTGTCCCCAGCTGTGGTAAAATACTTAGAAAACAAATGGGGTACAAAATACAGCATAGGAGTCGTAATCAGGGCATCTGAAACAGGAGATGGTGCCAAACTCGGGCTTGAAAACTGCAAATCGACTCTTGTGCCTCTCCCTGCTGGGAGCTGTGGATGACCCATTCTGCCACTGCAGCTCTATCTATATATAGTTGCAGAGAGAAAGATATGTATAAAAATAGATATAGTCTAAACCCAATTAGGCTGCACAGCTGCTTGTTTCAACACCCAAATAACTTTAAATATTTCGCCCCTGATTCAAGTTGCATTATTCGGTTTTTGTTTTTGGTTTTTTTTTTTATCAGCGTAAGAGCTCGGCAACAGACTGGACAGAGAGCACTGAGGTTTCAGACACACTTGGAGTAATAAGGTGATGAGAGCGTTAGAGGGAAAGGAGTTCACCTTTAATCCTAGCATCCAGGAAACCAGTGACAATGACAGAAGGAACGGGCATTAAAAAGGGACAAGAAAGGAAAAAGAAGAGTAGGTGAATCAAAAGGAAAAGGGAAATTATTTCCCTCTTGCTTAAAAGTTTAAGAGATGCACTGTGTTTTTTCCACAGTTGTGATTTTTGGCATAAGAGCAATTCTGGTGTAAACGCAGAGGTTGGGTGTCTGGCCACATAGGTAGGAAGTGGGATCAGGGCACGGACCAGCACGGACCCTGGCCACCACCTCAAAGACCAACGCTTAGCAAAATGCATAAGACGCTGAGTAAATCTGCTCATATCCATCATCTGGTTCTTCTAAGAGCAAAATAAACCACTGTCACGTGGAAAACCCAGCATATGTGGCTGGTTGATACTCTCTCCACTGCTTTAGGTGCAGAGTTTAATTTACCTTTTCACATCTGACATGAGAGGCGAATCCAACACAGACCAGGACACAGCTCAGAGCTATTGCTGGGAGAAGATGGGGGAAAAAATATCTGAGGATGAATTGTGGTGGCATAAATAGTAAGCTTTGCAGTGGATGTTTCAGAGCAAGCCAAGGAATTTCAGTGGATTCAAAATTCAGCTCTCAGTTTTGAGAGTGTTAAATGTCAGAAAAAAATATTTTAAAAAGAGAGATTTATAATATCAAGGTAGCATGGTATGAAAGAGATTAATTAAGCCTGAAACTTTAGCCAAACCAATAGAGAGATGTTTCTGTATCTGCCACACCATAAGACACTAAAAGCAAGAAAGTCTAAAACTACAACATGGAGAACAACAAAGAAAAATGTAACGTAAAAGGAGGCAGACAGAACTGGCTTCTGCCTTTTCATTAACAGTGACCTAACTTGGCTTTTGGAGCTGTACTCAACGTGGGCCTCCATTAGCACTTTGCACTGATAGGGAAGAGAGGTGAAAGGACAGCCTGCACCGATTCAATCATACTGGTTTTACAGCAGTGGATGCTCCCGAAGTGAGCGTGCAGCGTGGCTGAGCTCACCTCTGCCCACCTCCACACATAACGACTCATCTGCACTGAAAAAATGCCACATTTTCTTGAGGCTACGCCAGGTAAAAGCCACTTTAGCTTATAACTGGTAAGAGAAAATGCCCACCTTGTAAGTTACCTTGCAATAAGATTGAATTTATTTTTTATACAAGAATAACTGATACATAATACTTTCCATAAAGGAAGAAATTCAGGTCTTTTGGTTTCAGAATAAGGCTCTTCTGTGTAAGTATGAAGTTCAGACTAGACAGCACAGCCTGTTTCTGAACCAAGGTTTTAAATTATATTAGTCTGACTAAACTGAGCCAACAGGTCAAGTTTACTTTGCATTTGTGCACATGGAAAAGGTTTTCTAGGCTAAACCTTCTGGGCTAAAGTTATCTACTGAGGCATCAGATACGATGGGCAAGATCTGAGAGAGCAGCTGTATTCACAAAATACTCAACAAATATTACACAAAATGCTAGGTAACAGAAAGCCACTTTTCGTAACAAAACCACACTTCAGTGGTTTTTCAGCAGGTAAGGGAAAGGAAAGCAAACAAATACCAGCCATGGTGGGAAGAAAACCAAAGGAGAAAATTGCATGAAGAACAAAGCCAAAAAGGTATTCAACCATGACCGCTCCATACATTATTCAGAGGGTGGGAGAACTGGAACATGCTCCCTCAGCAGAGACAAGGCATCGGGGAGCTTCCTACTTTTATTGTAATTATGCTCTTTCACTCCTTGTGACAAGGAGGGACGTGTGTAACCTGCACCCCACATATCACGACATACGCTCCCACCACCAGTTAGCAGAGATCTCTGCGCTTATCTGCTCTGTTATTGACTGCAAAGAGTAATTCAGTGCCAAACTACCCAAATTTCTCTGTAGATAGCTCTGCTGTCTGAGGCAGGCGGGTATTCAACCCAGATACAAGTAGTTTCTAGCAACCCTTGGAGAAGTATTTTCCCATTTTGATGAAAATCTCTCCTGAATGTACTAGAAAAGCATCTTTCTGGTCCATCACAGGCAGCAGATGAGAGGGCTCATGGCTGATGGTCACCTCACAGGCTCCCTGGAAACACAGGGGACCTTTTCTCCCCCCAAAAATGATGCATATAGCTTCATCTGTGTGATGAGCTGGTGTGTAACTGGATGCAAAGCTGCCCCAACCTTTGCATTGTGCCTGCAGCCCAGGACAGTGTGTGGCAGCTTTGCCCTCTGCTGGCCAGAGCCATGTCAGGGTCCCTGGGAGCCCCCCACTCCACCGGAGCCCCCCAAGGCCACCACGCCTGTCCCACCCTTCCCCAGGCCGGTAGAGCAGCGACTAGGTACAGCAAGACACTTAGCAAGTCATCAGCAAGTGGGTAGTGGCCCCCTACTTGGAACAGCTGTATCTGAAAGGCTAGAAAAAAATGAATAGAATAAAATCCTCTAAATTTGATGTAGCCCCTCCCCCTGCTCTGCCGCCGTCCTGCAAAAGGTGAGAGAGAAATGGGGTAGGTTAAATGACCTTAAGTAAAACCACACCGTACTGGAAGGCTTTTCCCACCAGCCTCATCACGCTCCTCACTTTATTCCAGGTCCCTCATTTTGCACAAGTCATTAAGACCGAACACTGTAATTAGACATTACTGGCAGGCAGCTACATACCACCGAGGGGTGCACAGGGCCAGGGCGCTGCAACACAGGTTGGAGACAAACCCTGCTGCTGAAACACAGGCAGCCCTTCTGCCCACATGGCCATCGCTTGCTTTCGAGCGCCGGGGCTGCTTTGTCCCTTCCCTCCAAATTTCTCCCACCTTTTTTTTTTTTTTTTTTTTTCACTTTCGGGTTTTTGTTTGGTTCCTCCACTCAAAATGCCTTAAGGCAATAAAACGGCAGCAGTGGTGAGGGAGTGTTTATCTAGCACAAAACAAGTCGCCTAGGCAACAGGAAGCAAAGCTCTCCCATATTCTCCTGCCTTCATTTTCTCCTGGTTTTGCAGCGATTGGTGTCACTCGGAGAACAGCTACACATGCCAAGTGCGCCGTCAACACCGGCTCCAGCAAACAGAGGCGTGAATAGGAGAGCGGGCCTGGCTCCGCTTGTGAACTAACAAAAACCTGTGGGTTGCCAAGTTCCCCGGAGAACTGCCGGGCCTCTCGGCACTGGTAGCTCCCAAGTTCAAAGGATTTGCCCACCACCATTAACAGTGACCGCTCACTTTGAAGGCAAGTCCAAAAGCCCCCAGCTTCACAGGTCTCTGCCACTTACAGCTCCATTAGAGAGCGACCCTCTGAGGATGAAGACGCAATTAGAAAATCTGTAATGGCTGGTTTGATTGCACGTTCAACCATGATTGAAACGACAACTCTGGACACGGTGACTTTCTGCAAAGCCCAAGTACTTGTTTGCAGCTACTTCATCACTTTGGGTGTGCTCACACATGATGTCCTCCTCAGCAACGAAGTCAGCTTAAAAATTCCAACCATTGTTTGCCCAGATCCTCGGGGTCCCATCCCTTAGAGCAGGCTCCCAGGAACTGCTGCACAGCGGGACAGGGGCAGCTCAGGGGCAGGCAGGAACGGGACAAACTCCCACGCCAGGGCTGCTGCCAAAGGCACAGGCTGAACCCCATCTTCACAGCACAACAAAAAGCAGCTAGAAAGAATTTTTTTTTTCCTTTTGTAAAATTTATCAAGCATGTTCTCCCAGCCACTTCTCCAACATACTGACAAAATACATGCTGGCATATTTAAAAAGAAAAGGTAAAAAAACAACACATGACAGCTGTTCACTTGCATTTAAAATAAAAGCTGTTCAATACTTGGAGGACCAAGCTTCTAGCCTGCTACAAGAGAAGGAAACGCATTAGGAATATAATGCTTTAGCACAAGAGAAGGAAACGCATTAGGAATATAATGCTTTAGCACAAGAGAAAGAAACGCATTAGGAATATAATGCTTTAGCACCCTTGGTATGAATGTAGCTAGTTCACAGCCAGAACATCACAGGTAAGAAGCCACATTCCCCCATCACAGAGCCGCAACTGGCACAAAGAAAGCGTATTTCATATTAGGAAGAATATTCCACTTTTCGTAGAGAGCAACTTCTTCAACACCATCCACAGAAACTTAATCGCTTGTAGGCAAGATAACCATATTACTTCCCCGCTCAGGCACATTTTAAAGTCACCCAAGCATACCTTATCTGATTATTTTTTGCAGCATTATTCCCATGATTTAATCCCGTCTGAGACCATTAGACACTATGGTACCATAAGTAAGCAATTACAACACTGACCTGTGTTCCAGGGAACCTGGGCAGGCAAGTGCCCTTGTCATCTATCAGAGGGTAATTTTCTAATTTGATTCAGAGCCTCTCTAGAAACAAAGATAATTTAGTTACCCGCTAGCTTTCAAGGACTGTTGTAAAGTCTCATTTAAACTTGGATACGCAATACACCTCAGAAAAAAAAAATAAAAAGAATGTACAGAACGCCAATATTAGCTGTGTAAAGTGAAACAGGCAATGTTAGATCAGACTGGGTCAGATGGTAGAGAATTAGAGTTAACGAAGAGAAGGGAATACAGCACATCAACACGGGAGGCAGATGAAGATTTCGGAAGTTCTCTTGCTGCAGCCACCCACGGCCCAGACAAGAACACTTGAGCATCTCACCATAACTCCAGTCTCCTACGGGAACTGTAACTCAGTGCTAATTCACTACAGGATTTTTCTTTTTCCGGACTTTGACAGTAAGATTGAGGACGGTCAAACAAGGAACTTACATATTAACACAACATGCAAAATCAAAGGTAAAGAAGCTCTTCTACCCTGCAGGGACAGGTAGAAAGGGCAACGGGGCATGAGCATCATGCTATGAGTGGGACACTGCACTGACTGAGGACCACTGGCTACCAAAAAGGTCCAGTAATGATAGAGTATGAGGCTGCTACTTTTGACCATGGATGTTTTACTAAAACCAAGTTTTTCCTTCCAGCACTTTTACTGCACAAATGCAGTTTGCAGTCACAACATGGTAGGACATGTATCTGAAGAGGTGGGTGGCACCAGAGTCCCTTTGAGGCTTGCAGTGGCTCTGCAGCTGAGAACAAGGAAGTCCTGCTGCTCTTTCTGCACTGCTGAGGTCCCCCCCTTGCTCATTAAAAAGGACTCTTCGTTGCCATCACACCAACCACTGCACACCCCCATTCCCATCCCGCTCCTACCCTTCCTCATGTCCCTCTTAATTCCGAGCTCTTTATCTAGACAAAGCCCAGCACCAAGGAGCCCTGGTCTCAGTCTGCGTGTTGGCACCACTGAGGTAACCACAACAGTCCTTGCTGAAAGACAAGAGCACCCACGAGGTGCTAAGCTTGGAAATGGTGCATCAGAGGAGAAATCAAATAAACAAGATCTACGGTAATCAAATGTTACCTCTACTTTTTTATTATTATTTAAAAAAAAAAAAAACCCGAACTCACAGAACTCTCTTTTTTAATTGAAGACCTGAATTACGCAGGTTCTGCTGGCACCAAAGGCCTCACATAGGTCAGATTTATAGTCCTGCCGCTGCCATGCAGAGTCTGCGACTAGTTGGAGAGGGGTAAAAATATGAGTGCTAAAAATAATTTCAGATTCAGCCATATGCTGGGTCATGGAGAGCAGAATCAATGCTGGATTTTGCTCCAGGCAGATTTATGTATAATAATGTTCTTCCCAAACACTCAACAGCCAATGGAGACAGAAAAAAATAAAAATAAAAATCAGCAAAACCAAACAAGCAGACCAAGGTTATGAATCCTGTAATTTCATAGTATCATCTTAAATTTTTAAATAAAATATGCTATTTCTGGTGGAGGGCAGGGGAGGTGGAAAAAGTCACTATTGGAAATTCCTAGGAGTGGATGAACTTAGAGAAAAACAGTAGTGCAGAAAATTTAACTGTAAACAAAAACCCAAACCATTGCAGACAAATGTGCCAGACTGCACTAAAGGCACCCTCCATTACTAAGGTCAAATACAAAGTACCTTTAGGGATGCAATTCTTGAGATGGCAAAACTCCACAGATGGACTCCTCCTCTAAGCATATGTTGATGGGGAGGGATAAGAGCAGCAGATATTATCTGTCACATGTACTTAAAAGACAAAAATAAGTGTACATAAATCATTCTGGCATACTTAAGAAACCAAGCTTTTGTAAAAGCCCATTCTCTTCATACCTGACTTCTGAAAGAAGTGGCAAAAATTCTATAATTAACTTCTTCAGAAAGAACTAAACTCCATCCTTCTGTGCTGAAGCAGATTTCTGCCCTAGTTTGAAAAAGGAGAAGAAGAAAACTGATGTTTAATTGTAAATCCTTAACCTATATAAATATGGAAAGGAACAGAAGGGTGACTTCTCTTGCTATGTGTTCAAGTCAGGAATTATTAATAAAAGAGCAAAACTCCAAAAGTTATGCTTTTGCAATTCTGCTCCACTCTCCACAAAACATAAAAAGTCTGAATCATTTATGATCTGAATTATTTATAGCATGGATAAATTTTTGACTCAAATGAATTTCAGCAGAAAAAATCCAAACCATTTTACCCAGACTAGGCTGCTGTTTGTTGGGTTGGTTTTTTTTCCCCTTCACATCACAGAAATGGAAAAAAAAAAAATTCTCCTGTTCTTTCCTGCCTAGAAGATTGATCAATTCTTTTCATAGCTAGGTATCATCTCGGTTCTCTCTACTGTGTCATCAAGTATCTTATCTACCTAGATAAGGTAGATAAGAAGAGTGGAAAATTAATAAATATTGGACTAAACATATGAATACTGCTGAAGTCCACGCAGGAGGCATCCAGGTTAGTTCCCAGCCTTCCTCTTACTTTTCCCCTGCAGGCCCCTGGGAGGAATTGTCCTTACGAAATTTCCAAGAACCATTAGCAAGCTTTGCCCTCCCACTCCACACACCCTCCCTGAAAGCTTGTCTCTTATCTTGCACTTTTCCCCCCCTCTGTATTTCTGCTATCTTCAGTTTGATCACTGCTATACCCTCTCCGTCGATTGGTGGCAATCCTCTCCCTTCCCCCACTCACCACCCCAGGAGAAGGATGCCGTCTACTGGTGGCTCAGATGCTAATCTGACTGAGTCTCCTGGGAGCAAAGGGAAGGACGGAGACAGACGCTGGTGGCACCTGAGCCTATGGACTGTACACATACACAGTTCCCACTGCTGCTGCATTAGGCCACATCACGAGTAGCAGCATATAAGTGGTGCTCCGCTCTTACCACGCTGCTTCTCTACACTATTCTATCTCGGATAGTTTCATTACAGTTCATATGCTTTGGTATAATCTCTTGAAAAATTTTTGTTTGGTTGGGGTTTTTTTTTTTGGCTTTTGCCTCCTATGCCTCCTGTTCTCTCTGCAAAGCCACTGCAGGTATTACACACACACACACACTACTTAAAAGAATTCAGCAGAGATAATGCATATTCTTTTCTTAGATAGCAAAAATATAGCAGTATCACCAAACATTGTTTTGTTAGAATATGTATCATTAAAATACCCAGACTGCTCCAGTAATCTGGTAGCATAGAATTTTGAAATGGTAACCTATCTTCCCAGCAAAAATTATAGCCACAGAAACGCCCAGAGTGTCATTGACAGCTTCATGCACGAGACTGATGTTATTTTAGGGATGTACTTCTAGTTTCAAAATAACTTGCTCATCCTTCTATTTATATGGAAGCTTCACACTTTTATAAACCAATGTGTTAACATCTTATTTGCCCTGCAACAGAATTCAATAAAACAATCTCACAAAAACGTGAATTTATCTTTACATTAATGGAGAGAACTTTAACAGTAGACTCAGTCATACATAAGTTCAATCTTTTGTATCATTCCAATTTTATGGTTAGGGCTTTTTTTTGTTTTTTAAATATTGCCAGTATACAATGAAATACTTTAAAGCACATTAACATCACCATCTTAACTTGTGAACCACACAACTTTAACACTTATCTGTAAGTGAGAATTACTTCTGGAGCTACAGTTATCAGATGTAACAAAGGTTTTCTTATTTCTTTCTCCAAAGATTCTTCTAAAAAGAGAGAGTCTAAATTCAGTTTAGTGTGCACTTCATGCAAGTAATTTTTCTTCCAGACTTCTCAACTGCAGATTTTTCAGACAGTCTTAGCCACTTTAAAATACACGGACAACTGCATATCAATTCTACTGTACTTTTGAACAGTCTGATGGACTAAACAGAGGCCTAGAGAGGTTTATTTAGCATTTATCAGTTTTGTTATTTACAGTGTCATAAAGCAGACTGAAGAATGGGAGATGCACAACTGAAAGTTTCTCAAGCATTTTATTTCATAACCTAGTGTATAAAACATACAAAAAAAAAAAAGGAAAACAGAAGTGAAATAAAGCAAGATCTCTTAATACATTTTTTTTTTCCCAGAAAGCTTTATCTAACGGCTCAGAAGCAGTAAACATTCAGCCTATTTAAAAATGGGATTCGAAACGATCTTCATACTTGCAGTCTGTGGAGTTATGAATCAAATGGACCAGGTTTTGATGCCTTCTTAAAAACGGTTTAGATGCTGGAAGCAGTGGTGTTTGTGGGGCTCGTTTTTGTTTTTTAAATACCCAGTTCACTTTCAAGATCACAATCAGTTTTGGTTAGTTATCATCAGTGAAGCGAATGTGTTTACTTGTTTGTTGAGTCTTTTCAAGTCTCATTCTTTCAGCTTTAGCAATCAACTGCAAACAAGAAAAATATTGTAGAAAAGATTAGAGGAAAGTTATATTGTTATGATTTTCTCTCACAGTCATGAACATATTATTCACTGATTTACCAAACTTAATAAAAAAAAAATCTAATCTTTCAACAGCTGAGCTAACCTGTACATTCAACCAAAAAAAGTTGAAGCAGTCCTGATATAATTTATTTCAGTATTGTCTCAGAACCATCAAAAATAGTAAGGCTTCTCTTCAATCTCTGGACAGTGCAGCATCCTTCATTCCAGCCCTTCTTCCTCCCAACACGGCTAAGAGAGCAAAATTACAACTTCAAAAATCCCAAAGCATTGTCTCACACAGTAGGTTAAAAAAACCTACCCCTTCATTGGATTCATGCTGTTACTGATGTAAGAAAAACAAGGTCAGACCATTAAAAAATGCCTTAGGACTATTGTGTCATTTTCTATACTCAGCAAAGGAAAAAAAAAAAAAAACCCAACACAAATCCAGATGGGGGCCATCCTTCAGGCTGGCAAAACAGCACAATTTCTATCACAACCCTGCTGAGAATTAATCTCAAGAAATAACAGTGCAGTTTGGAGGAACAGTCACCCTAGGAATCCCTAACTCAAACCCCTGTCTTACCAGGGATTTGTTTGTTTTCAGTTACATTTTAGGGAGATAGCTTAAATTACTAGGGTACCTCATTCACTGCTCCTGGCACAGAGAGGTATGAGAAATGCTCCTGCAGAACACAAATAACCTGCTAATTTTCAATTTGTGTACTGTGTCTTCAGGCAGAAAACAAAACACTGAGAACAATATAAAAGCATACTTGGTTTTAAAGCAGCCATAGTAGAACATTCACAGATTAATCCACAGTACTACAACCACGTCATCGTAATGCCCAAAAGCAAAGGCACAAGCTTTGTTACAGCGATGCCCCATCAAGATTTCTTAACCATAAGCTAGAGCTCAGGAGTTAACTGTTATGTGAATAAGATGGGAAAAAAAACACAAACCCACCAAAAAAACCAAAAAAGCAACAAAGAACTAGTAGGCTGCCTAATCTGAATAAAAAGTGAGAAAGCAGGAAACTCCTGTCAGTCTAGGCACATCTGTAACACACCAGCATAAATCCACTTTAACTTATCTGATGGAGACTACTAAAACATATTAGCTGTTGCTGAAGGGGCACTTGCTCACCAGACAGGCCAGTAAGGAGTTTGCAAGATTTGAAAAGTTTCACATTTAAATCAAGTTATTTACTATTTATTCACACGACTGTAGTCATGGTTATGTCCTGCAGACATTGCATCTTGTTCACAGGATGGAAGTGCAGGGGTAGGCTGCTGCACCGATTATGGGGCAGTCAGGAATTACACTCTACACTGATGTTGCACAGACACGCTGTTTGCTGTGCCGCAATATAACCACACTACCACAGTTTTACTGATATGTCCCCTGCATCCCTGCGACATTTAACTTGATTACAATCTCTTAACATGTTCTCAACAGTGCCAGGCATTAAGTTCTGGTAGATGACTTTCTCAACCATTCTCCAGAAATAAAACTGATCTAAAGAGGTAACTAGGAGCAACTTTTACTCTCTGGTATGTGATAAATGGATTAAAAGAGTTAAACTCTAAAAAGAAGTGACTAGTACAGTGGTTTACTCATTCAACGTGTGGGATGGAGAATCACAAGGAAAGCTCCAAGATGTGAACTGCCCAGTTCATCCCAGTGAGTGCTTTTATACCAGCACCTCAGAATTTCCAGGAAGCCTCAAGGATTCCCATTCGGAGCTAATAAATTCAATACCAGCACCTATTTCTAAGCACACCACTATTCACGTTTCCCAACAGGTATCCAGCCTTTCCACAGATACAAACTTCAGAGAACCAGGGAAAGGGGCTTATTTGGGCTCTGGAGTGGGACCTCTCCCCACCAGCACACAGAACGGTAACTGGTCAGTCTTGCAAGGACACAGCCCCGGGCTCCCAGTCATAATCAGAAGAGAATAAGGTGGGCTGTGCCCAGGCATTCCCACTATCCTCCCTTCCCATATATCCTGCAAATCATTCCGCCCTTCGCAAATACCCAATTCTCACTTCCTCACCAAATGCCTTTCACTTCTACCATCACTCCCACCCTCTTAAACTTCCTCCTTTCCTTCTGTGTAAGGGGGTCTACAAGGTGTAAACTGGGCTCAGCAGCACCTCCCCCGAGAAGACAAGGACCCCAGTGGAAAGCCTGCAGGCACTAACGCTTTTGCTCTGTGAAAAGAAGACTTTAATCAGTCCAGAAGGTTTAAGGCTACAGACTAATGAATTGCTTTAGGTCTGCATAAATTGGTACTGCCCTAAAGAAACGGGTTGTGGCAAGAAGGTTTTTAGTCGGGATCACTAAATCACTACAGTTGTTTTCTCATGCAGTTGAACAACAGACTAAAGAGAACATGGATTTGGAAGGGGCAGCAGAGGGGCGCAGAGAGGTGACAATGAACGACCCAGCCTGGGGCAAAGTTTGACACTGAACACCTTTTTAACTCCAAAGGATGGCTAGGCATTATTCACAAGCTCTGGGGAACCTTGATACCTAGTCTTTTTTGGACATTTAGTTTACTATAATAATTATGCCAGAGAAAGTAAAAATCTCTACCACTTTTCGCTCCCCC